>OX459096.1:39776157-40207258 GCA_949775045.1 Metridium senile
TGCTAGTTTCCATTTATATTTCAGAATAGATATGAACAATTGTACATGTATATCAAAGGAAATGGAAAACATTAACTATAGTTTTATCAACAATATTAATTATGAGCTGACATGAGCAATAAATATTATGTAAGTCTCCAGCATAAGTAATCAACTTTATTGTTCATGCAAGTTTATTTTGCTCTGAAACAGGGCTACTTTAATTAAGCAGTAATCAACACAGGATAATAATCTTTATAATTCATACATGTACCCTACCTGTTCAACATTATATCCATGCTTGTCTTTAGCTACTCTTAAATATTCTTCCACTATATCAACAAACAACATATTTTTAATTTTAAGTAAACATATACCATTTCTACAAAAAAAAACAAAAAAAGTGAATTTAAGTTGTATATCTTCAATCACTCAAAGCTTGTATTATCTAAATATGATAAGATTAAGTTGGAATAATAATAATAGTAATATTTTGATGATTATTATTCAAATGCACAATAATATCAATTGGTTTTACATTAAAAAATATATAGAAAATTTGGAAAAATAAGAACATTAAGCAATATGACATACACTAACATTCATTAAAAATATACATGTACAGTCTGAGCACTGGGTATAGTAGGCGGTAATTTGTTCAATAGTTTTTGACCAGGAAATGTGATGATGATATATATTTAGCTTCACTTGCTTTACATACATGGTCATGGACATAATGGCAAGATGATGATGATGATGATGATGATGTGAGCTGCGTTGTGTGCAAAATAATTAACGTAGAGGTAGTGAGTGTATGTCTCCCCAATTAGCCACTGGCTAAATACATTGAGACGTTAAAAAAGTGATTTTTTTTTATGATAGTTTGTTTTTCTTTTGAAATATCACAAAGAAACAACAACAATTAAAACAACAGAACCTATGCAGAGGTGAATTTGTAAAACCTTTTTATATAAAATCAAATCAAAACTATTGGCCAAAATCGTCAGATGTCATTATTATCAATATGTTTTTATGTATATGAATTTACATATAGAATATACTAAACAAATATTTAAATTCAATTTACTTACATTTTGCATCTGGCATACTATTTGCAGGGGCCCATACTAATAAAGCATTGTGTTTAGCATTGATATCATCTTGTTCTGAAACAATAAAGAAGTTGATTGTTATTTTATTAGGACATAGGAAATGATAACTATTTATTAATAGTACATTTTCACAGACAGCATACATGCTTTGTAATAAAATCCAAAAAACCTTACAAACAATCCAAATCCAAAAGATACATTAATTTGTCAAAAATAACATCAAAATTTAGAAATATTCACAATTATAAACTTTCACATAATTTTTTGAATTAAATGCCATGAATATTGTTAATATTTTCTGGTTTGTAATGACTTACTTCCAATGAAGTAATAAACCAGAATTTATAATGAACATGAAAAAAACACACCTTTCAAATTATTTGAATTAATATAGTCCAGCATATTTATATATTGTATATGTAAAACACTGTTAATTATAACTCAAAATGAAGAGATTAAATTCAAGTGAGATCAATTTAGACACTGAGAATATCAATCTTCATTTTTGTCATCTTTTCAGGCAAAGTGAAAGCAAAATCCCAGAAATTTTTCACAGATGATTTATTTTGCCTTTCACTGGCCATCACATCAGAACAGAATTGTAATTATGTATATCAAGAATGTGAAGAAATTCAAAGTTGAGATATTTCAACAGTGTAAAGATTTCATTTCTATCTGTGTATTATCCATAAACAATAAAATTCACCTATATTTATTGTAGATATAGATCTATCTACATATTTCTCATAATTTATGCATAGAAACTGTTCTTCTACACTGGGCTTACTTCTAACCAAAAATGCCTCTAAAACGTAATTAACTGCAGATACAACTTAATTTAGATAAGGAGAATACTTTGAGTCAATTTTTGATTGAAAATTTCGTATTTGTTACGACGCCTCTCATTTTTCATTTGTATTTCTTTCCCATCTATTCAAGAATTGTATCAAAATGGCGTCTATTTGGATTTCGTGTCAAATGTTCGCTAATTTTCACTAATAAAAGCACCAAAACGTCCCAAAACTTCACAAAGACTAAAAGAAGTTCATAAATAAAGATTTTAGAATTCAAATCTAGGTTATAAAGCCCGTAGAATTTGCATTCCGTGACAAAAATATGATTAAGTCGTGACTCCGTGACAAGAGTACGGCGAACTGGCTTGAATAGTCAACAAAAAAACTATGAACTCTTTTATCAATGTTTTATTATTGAAGTCAAAAGAATGATTAAGGAAATGGAGATTGTATCAATTGTGCCAATGAGATACCGGCGAAGAAAAAGTAAAACAAACTTTACAGTTTCGGAGATCGATTATAATTAAGCTTACTAATTTGGCTAAACTTTGTGCGAACACAAATTTTTGTTGTCACTTACAAGCGTCATTATCCAATCCAAAACATTGTGTATCGTTTATATTTGTTTTGAAAGGGCTATATATTGGGTTCAACTAAAAATTGAAAGACTTTCACTGATCTGTTTAAAGTTTAATTACTATTTCTTACCATCCGAAGCGAGGTCGGGGATGACCGCTTGGTACTCGGAGCCAACTCGCATGCCGGGTTCTGGAAAACAATTTTAACTCCATCAGTATTTGATAGACACAAAGACGTGCCAGTCATTAAAGTAGTCGCGAATAGTTTACTAACCATGATACTCTTCGTCGCTGTCGTTTTGATCGTTTTCTTGCACGTGTTGAGCTTTGTCTTCAACTTCCATCGTCTCTCCTCCATTCTTCCCATTTTCCACTTTAATACCCATCATCGAACTCCTGGCATTTGACGCCATAATTATACCCTATCAGGGCCAAGAATGCCTTGAAAATCACTTGATAGACTGCTTAAACTATCAACAAGGAAAAGTCATTAAATTCATGGATAACCAGCGGAATATTTTACCGCTTTTTTCTTTTCTTTCTGAGTGTAAACCTTCAGGCCTGTCGCAGTCAGCGAGTAAACGATGCTTCAGGTCACGTGGTCTGCATAAATTAAATCTCAAAAGATAATTTATGCGCATTCTTAAAAATGCCTCTTACTATTTTTCGCTGCTGTTACAGCGTTCTTTATTTTATGGATCTGAAAGATTCTTAAAAACATAGATTTGGAGGGCTTATGCTGATATTTGGATGTCTGTTGTGCTCAATATAATTCTAGAACTAATATTCACAGTCAATCATGACATCACTGTCTACCTGCCGTTGCCACGAGTGAATTTCATCAAAGCCGATGATTTCTGAATCAAATATACACTTCATATAAAAGTATCGGTAATATTAAACGTAACTTCTTAAAAGCATTCAAGAATGAAATAATTTGAAAAAATATTTGAAAAATTTCAATATAACCACCACAAACATTTCTGAATAACCATTGCTTATTAATTATGCACCAATTTTTAAAACAATAAAAATATTTCAATACCTTATTTCCTACATCAGTCTCACAGCTAGCCTTAACTTACGAATTAAATCAAAACATAATTACACTCTATTAGTTTCCATGCGATTTTATATCGTTTTTATAGAAACTTTTTTCCCATCTCCGCTTGATTAAACATTTAGTTCACTATAAAACGAGTGAAAGTGAATATATTTTACTGTTCAGTGGTTGCCTTTATGTTGGTGTATTGATGCATTGAAGGGTCAAGGCTAATCACAGCGATACAGCTTTAAGCACTAACATGCAATAACAATGCTGTACTTTCACGGCACTTAGGATCAACAAGAAGTCTTTATGCCGCGGTTATTTTGCCGATGTGCATGGGACATTCAAAAGGGCACATGGATCGAAACACTTCTTTCGTTTTATTTGAACTACATCAAAGCTACAATTCAAAAAAAAAAAAAAATGTAACTCAATCTCATTTAAAGTTTTGATTAAATAATTCTATTATGCAAAACCCCTGGTTAATTAAAAATGGCAATATTTAATAACATTTTATTTTGTATCATAAATTACATAAAAAAATAATTAAATTTAATTAATTAAAATTATAAAATTATAAAAGAATCGAATATTAAACTGCTGTTTCGATTCGGACTGAGCTCAATTCTATAGCCTATACAGCTAGACTGGCTAGCCTCTTATACATGTGGAAACCCTGTTGTTTTTAGACATGAACACGAGGTTAGTCAGGAAAAACAATAGTCATTCAAACTGGTCTCCATATTTCGTTTATTATTTGTAAAAGAATGAGGTATTTAAATAACAATTTTTCCTATCAAACGTCATAATTTATCGCCCACATCTTGTGCTAGACTGTCAACAACACCACTACATTCTCCTTTGGAGTTCGTCTTTTCACTTTTTGTAGTGGCCTTACCACTTTTGTCGTTTTTCTGGGGGAAAAAGGAAGGAATATCAAACAAGATAAAGCGTTTAGTATAAGATCATACATCACCTCGTTCAATCAATAAAAACAATTCATGTATAATAAACTACACAATAAACGTTTCAAAAGAAGGAAGAAGAACCCACACACAAACTTTAACTGCAGCAAAGGACTGACGTTCGAAATGTCATTGGATAACATCTTCTTTTATACGATACAAGTTTTACTAAAATTGTTCTCAAAAGCATTATCGGACTAACAGAAAATTCCACTGCTATATACGCCAAAGGATTAACGTCCCCGGTAGCGTCAGTACGTAACCCTTTTTTATACGGTGTATAAATTATAACTCCCTTTTGATCTAAAACTGTTTCACTGGTTAACGTTTTTACTGAACAGGTGTCACCGTCTTATAGGAGATCACCACATGTACTGTAAAGCTCACCTGTTTTTGCTGTTGTTTTGGTGATTGAATATCTATTGTTACGGGGCCATCGTTTTGAATGTTTACTTGCATGTAAGCTCCGAATTTCCCATCTGAAAGAAAGAGAAGTTTTAGCAAGTAGATGCACAAGGAAAAAGACCAAAACTTGAATAAATATTTAATTACATTCTTTAAAAATAGATAAAAAACAACATATAACGGTTCAGTAACTACTTTGTGTAGGCAGTCACATAATGGTTATTCAAACAATTGTTCAAATACATTACCCTCAATAATACCGTTGCCGTAATGTATATGACTGAATAATCGTAATGTGACTGCCTACACGAAGTAGTTACCAACGGTTCGCTGGTTATGTCTAAAAATGTAAAAAGCGATGTTGGATGGTGTTTACGCAACAAAGGTCGTTATAATAATTATGTAAATTGTTGAAGAGAAACATTTTCAACGATTATCTTTTGTCTTGATCAATAATAAATCTAATAAACTTCCTAGTTTATAATCTAGGATTCAGGATACAACTGTTGCCAAGTTATTTCTCTATCATTAACCAGAGTTAACTAGGGGTCTGTTTACATTGTAGTAGAAGTGTTACTCTCCTCCCAGACGTAACAGACGTCATTTTTTTCGGTAGTGGGGGAGGAATATATGAGACCGACACAAATGACCTCTGCTAAGGAGGATAACAATAGACAAGCCAACATTTTTTCAGACTGCGAGCAGTCCACTCTGGATTAGAGGAAACAAGCTCGTCCACATTTTATCAATAAAAAAGCTTATTTTCCTTAGGATCCAGAGGGAAAGTTGGGACTGCTCACAATCTAACATTTCCCTGATTTTTGTCTAAATCAAGGTCAAGTGCTTGCATGGGTAATTTTATGTTCCAATTATGGGGGTTACTTTTCTGGTTGGATTTTTCTTTTTGCAAAAAGGGGCCATGGCCCTTGTATCTGGGACATCATCTTCTTGAAACTGACAGATACTTCCTGATGTGATGCAGGTGATAGTTGACCTGAGTCGATTAGGGCAGTTTTTATATGTAAATGCAATATGATTGGCTTAGCTTGGAGAAGTTATAGTGATGGCACTTACGGCCTGGGATTAGGTTAAAAAAACCCTGGTTCCTCTGAAATTAAGCCCCTTCTGATTGGTGCCCAAGATATCATAATGAAACTTTTTAACATCTCTAGCTTGCAAAATGGCCCTCTGCTATGGGCTACCTGTGGAAATGGAAGGGATCGAAACTACTTTCCTACCCCTCTCAATTCAATAGCCAGACACAAGTGTCCTAATATATGAGGAGACCCAGACAAACACTCACTACCCTTACATTAAATATTATTTTTAACTCTAATCACATCTGTTCTTTGTTTTTCCTTTCTCCAATTTAGTCAACACCCGAGGCAAGGGAGAGAAACTTGAACCTGGGTCAAAGTGGTAATATACAAGGAGTAAACCTCTACACCACCCACCATTCAAATGTACAAAAATATAAAAGATACTAATTTTGATTGACAATATGCAGTTCAGAGTGAATGTTTGAGTGAAGTCCAAATTCAAAAGCTACTTTTTGTCATAATTTAAAATAAATAAAAATAAATAAATAAGTTCAAATAATCATACCTTTTATTAGATCTGGTTGATATGAAGACTTCATTTGTTGTAAAAATTGGTTGTATAACGTCTCACTTTCTTCTCCTCCCATAGAGCAGTGGAAGTCAGGTTTATTGCCTTTTAGAACTGCATATAGAGTAAACTATCAAAGAAAAAAGAGAAAATGATGTCACAGGAGCGGATCTAGGAATTCAGGAAAGGGGTGGCCAGAAAATTTCACAGAGACAAAACTTTGTATTCAGTCAGTGTGAAAGCTAAACCTTTTGACTTGAGTTTTTTTAATGAAGACTTTTGACAACAAAAGGGGGCCCCCCACCACTTCAACCCCGCCTCCCTAAATCCCCCCTCCCTAAATCCCCCCTCCCTAAATCCACCCCTGGATGTGTCTATGATGAATCATATTCTATAGAAGTCATATCTAAGGAAATGAACATGCACAACTTGTTGAACGAGGTGAACAAAATTTGTGTGTCAATACTAGACTGACCAAATGGAGCTTTTGTAAGCAGCCTGCTTACATTTTGTGCAAAATGCCATTGCAAATATGCATGGCCCTAATGCTAACATGTTTTGTGGTTTGCTGTGGAGGCCTGGTTACGAAAAAAGTTTCTTGGATTCAGAGTGATAAATAACAATTAATTAAGTGAATAAAAAAATGAATGGGAAATTGGATGAAAAAATGAATAAACAAATAAATCAACAAATTTTCAAAAGAGTGGCTTTTGGACAATTCTTAAATCAACAAATATATTAATTAATTGACTAAATGAATTGAATAAATGATTTAATACTTGGCTATCAATAAACGTTCAGTGGCTATTCTTGTTTTTATAGGAGTAATGTGTATAATGGGTAGTAGTGTGTATAAATAAACATTTATATTTTACCCTAGATACCAGTGGGTTTTCTTGATTTAGGAGCTGGAACATTTAGAAATTATTAACATTTCTGTCCATTATTCATAACAAGCTGGACCTTGTACATATTTGCATGGCACCCACTTGAATCAAACAACTTGGCCAGATTGGAAAAAAGTTTTTCCTAATCTGTTATACTGTTATATAGACCGAATCAAAATATTGCATACTCTTATTGTTCTTGACTGTCTAACCTCGTGTTGACGTTGGAAAACAATAGAGTTTTCACATGTATGCGAGGCTAGGCAGTCAAGAAGAATTGTTATTGAAATTGGCCACCATATTTCGATTCGGTGTATATAAAGTTTATTATTATTGTATCGTTTATTAAAACTTTCATTTTCTTAGTTTACATGCAATGAGTATTGTGGAAATTTTCATTTCTAGGCAATATTCAGTTTTACCAATTACAAATGTGTTAGCTGACTAATGACACTTTTTGGCTAGTTGGTTAGTTGCTATAATTATTCTTATTCTTATTATCATTATCATTACTAATACTTTAAACAGCTGAGAAGAACTGCTTATAAATCTATGTGTCTGTAAACTGACCAAGATTTGACCAGAAAAAGTTTAATGACCTGTAATCCCCAACATTTGCACTTTGTCCACAAACCACAAGATTATTAAACACTGGAAATATGTCGGAATTTGCAAAAAATGAATTAAATCCAGCTTCTTATAAGAAACCCTCTGGTCAAACAAGTCATGTTTTTTTAATTTACTGTGCCAATCAGAAGTCGAGGGTCAGGATTTTTAATTGGCCAAAACATGGAAGAGCTTTGATTGTATGGTATATATTTGACAACTTATACAACAATAATTCAAATTCACACAGATTCTAAGCTCATTTGTCCAGATATTTATTTCTTGTTGTTTTCATCAGATTTACAAGTGCAAAAACGAGATAGTAAATAACCTCTGGTACCCAGAATTACAATACTTTTTTTAACCTACCTGACTAACACACAAAACTTCAAGCTGTTCATCCTTTACACATCTTTTCCATCTCTGGCCATTTTCTTCAAAAACTCGAACATTTAGTATTTTTCTAACCCTAAAAATAGAGATTGTCAATGATTACTATTATGCAGTCAATTTTTTGAAAACAATATGTACCACAATGGTAAACATAAAGTATTAGCATTATGACAATGATGATCATGATTATGTTACAGTGCAAATCAGAAAACAGTGGGCATCCAGAAATATTTAGGAATTTTTCATTGTATAACTGCAAGAAGTTTGGGTGATCGTAAACAAAAATACGATGTTGTCAAGCTTTACTTAAATGTTGATATTTTATTATTGATGGCCTTAATTATTCCTACTTAAAACACAAATTGCTTGTAGCCATTTTCCGAAACACTGTTTTGTATTGAAATAGACATATTTGATGCAAATTCTGTTTGCTCGGAGGGTAACTGTTATTTGTTGGGAACTTCAAGATATTTAATTATTATTAAAGAATCCCAATAGGACATTGAATGTTCTCATTGCCAATCAGTTTCCTTGTAGATAATTTTTCTTAGTAAAAGATAAACTAGTCAGCATGTTTATAAATCAAATAAGCCAAACATCTTACGGTTATATACAGTTGTTCTTGAATGGTCAACCAATATGCAATTAGCATTCCTGAAATATTTTCAGGTGCCAACAGTTTTCTAGTTAGCACACACACAAAATTGTAAACAAATAAAAATAAACCTGTACAGCCTTAGATTAAAGAGGAAATAAACAAGTTAAGGTAGCTTAATAGTTTGAGGAGCTCTGACATTAAAGACTGATCAAGCTTGGAACAAGAAGAAAAGGAAATTAAAATCGATGCATCATAACAATCAAATTGTGAATATAAATTTGATGTCAGTTTTTTTTGATCCCTCAATCAGGAAAAAAAGTTGGGGGTCAAGCGAGAAAAGCCTGTAAAATTCAACAATTCTATTGTTTTGAACGAGTTAGACTGGGCACTAGTCAATTTTAAGACTTCTCTTCATCATTCTGTAGTTTGTTTGAAGCTTAAAAAACTGATAATGAGAAAAGGCATATTTTTGCTTTGATTTGCTTTTTTTGCAAAATGTGTGTGAGCGTGATGTGCAGTAGCAAGGGTCCCGAACGACCTTAATCAATGATATTATAAATTAATGTACATTTAAGCTCAACCTCCAAACTGTTTCCATAGTTTCCTCTGTTTCAACAAAATAATAGAATAAAATAAAATTATATTATTAACATTATTATATTTATTTATATGTATATATATTTATTTTTGTTCTTTAATTATGTTACACTATCTTGTAATTGTAAATGTGTGTTTGAAATAAAAACAATTAAAAAAAAAGAATAAAATAGGCTTCTACTGTTCTGAATAACAATAGGGGCACCATCTTGAAAAGTGAGCACCTGAAGTATTATATATTGCTATATTGTGGCCTTGAAAAACATTGCCAGTCTGTTATAATATGACATACATTAGCATGGCAACTTGAAAATTTCTTCCAAGACAACAGTATGGTGACTCGGTACTTAATTACTTCAAAATGGCAGCTATATTGAAACCAGTACTATTGGTTATGATCTTAGAACAACGTACATGTATTCTATTTCTTTTGGTGTATCCTCTCTTGATATCCCAACTAAAACACAAAGTCCTCTTCCAATAGAACTGATCACCTCACCATCAACTGCAAAATATCATAATATTATTATGCACAGGCACCCCGTGACCCAGAAAAACATATTGAACTTTGCATATTTCCTGTAGTGAGCAAAAATGGGAATTGGGCTTTCTTGTGTTGCTATGGCAAAAGAATTATGGACCATTAGCAGAAAACAGAAATGTTGAAAAAATGATATATATTATAAGTTAAATAAGTTAAAAAAGGGTCAGTCGAAGTGTTAACCATCCTCAGTTGCCCTCATCCCCCCTCCTCCATTATTGGCATCAAACTAAGGATTACCCTCATGCCCTCACCCCTCCTCCTCCATTATTCGCATCACAATACAAAGGGTTGTCCTCACCCTCCTCCTCAATTATTTGCATCACAATACAAAGGGCTGCCCTCACCCTCCTCCTCAATTATTCACATCACAATACAAATGGTTGCCCCTATGCCCTCACCCCCTCCACAATTATTCACATCACAATACAAATGGTTGCCCCTATGCCCTCACCCCCTCCACAATTATTCACATCACAATACAAATGGTTGCCCCTATGCCCTCACCCCCTCCACAATTATTCGCATCACAATACAAAGGGGTGCCCCTATGCCCTCACCCCCTCCTCAATTATTCACATCACAATACAAAGGGGTGCCCCTATGCCCTCACCCCCTCCTCAATTATTCGCATCACAATACAAAGGGTTGCCCCTATGCCCTCACCCCCTCCACAATTATTCACATCACAATACAAAGGGTTGCCCCTATACCCTCACCTCAATTATTCACATCACAATACAAAGGGGTGCCCCTATGCCCTCCCCCCTCCTCAATTATTCACATCACAATACAAAGGGTTGCCCCTATGCCCTCCCCCTCCTCCATTATTCGCATCACAATACAAAGGGTTGCCCCTATGCCCTCACCCCTCCTCCATTATTCCCATCACAATACAAAGGGTTGCTTCTATGCCCTCACCCCTTCCATTATTAGCATCACAACACAAAGGGGTGCCCTCATGCCCTCACCCCTCCTCCATTATTCACATCACAATACAAAGGGTTGCCCCTATGCCTTCACCCCCTCCTCAATTATTCACATTGCAATACAAAGGGTTGCTCCTATGCCCTCACCCCCTCCATTATTCACATCACAATACAAAGGGTTGCCCCTATGCCCTCACCCCCTCCATTATTAGCATCACAACACAAAGGGGTGCCCTCATGCCCTCACCCTCCTCAATTATTCGCATCACAATACAAAGGGTTGCCCCTATGCCTTCACCTCTCCTCAATTATTCACATCACAATACAAAGGGGTGCCCCTATGCCCTCACCCCCTCCATTATTCACATCACAATACAAAGGGTTGCCCCTATGCCCTCACCCCCTCCTCCATTATTCACATCACAATACAAAGGGTTGCTCCTATGACCTCACCCCCTCCATTATTAGCATCACAACACAAAGGGGTGCCCCTATGCCTTCACCTCTCCTCAATTATTCACATCACAATACAAAGGGGTGCCCCTATGCCCTCACCCCCTCCATTATTCACATCACAATACAAAGGGTTGCCCCTATGCCCTCACCCCCTCCTCCATTATTCACATCACAATACAAAGGGTTGCTCCTATGACCTCACCCCCTCCATTATTAGCATCACAACACAAAGGGGTGCCCCTATGCCTTCACCTCTCCTCAATTATTCACATCACAATACAAAGGGGTGCCCCTATGCCCTCACCCCCTCCTCAATTATTCACATCACAATACAAAGGGTTGCCCCTATGCCCTCACCCCCTCCTCAATTATTCACATCACAATACAAAGGGTTGCCCCTATGCCCTCACCCCCTCCTCCATTATTCACATCACAATACAAAGGATTGCTCCTATGACCTCACCCCCTCCATTATTAGCATCACAACACAAAGGGTTGCCCCTATGCCTTCACCCCCTCCTCCATTATTCACATCACAATACAAAGGGTTGCCCCTATGCCCTCCCCCCTCCTCCATTATTCACATCACAATACAAAGGGTTGCTCCTATGCCCTCACCCCCTCCATTATTAGCATCACAACACAAAGGGGTGCCCTCATGCCCTCACCCCTCCTCCTCCATCATTCGCATCACAATACAAAGGGGTGCCCTCATGCCCTCACCCCTCCTCCTCCATCATTTGCATCACAATACAAAGGGGTGCCCTCATGCCCTCACCCCTCCTCCTTCATTATTCGCATCAAACTATAAAGGGGTGCCCTCATTCCTTTCCTCAGGGTCAATGTTGATAATTGATTGACCAAAATATGGTTTGTGCAGATTTTTGCTCATAATAGACATTTCATCAACATTGTTGTACAATATTGTTTTTATTACTTACTTAATCCTACCATTCCCCCCTCCCCTCTTTTTCTGTGTGTACAGTAATTTAATATGGTGCTTATATCATATATAGCAGTGATTTAATATTGAGTCATTGCATTATATTAATATTAAGTCACAGTCTGAGTGCATATAAATGTTAGTATCATTTTAGTATTAGCATCAAGTATTACATCCTGCTTCTGTTAAGTGTATAATTGAAATAACAAATTAGTAGGATAAGCCAATTATCTCTTACTTAATATCCTTCCTCTCCCTCTGCTTGCATGTGCTTGGCTAGTGGTAATATTAGTGAGCAATTGCATAATATATCTTAAAGGCCATAACATTTTAGAATTTATCCTGTTTCTATTAGATGTATGATTGAAATGATAAATTTATTTTCTATTTTGTTCGCCCTCTCTCTCTGTTCTTCTTGTCTTGATAAATATACAACTGAGCTTTGTATATTGATTAGCTAGCAAGTCACTACAATCATGTTCAAAGAATAATCTGATTCTGTTAAGTGCATGACTTATATAACTTGATTCTTATACTATAAGATAAGCAAAATACTACTCCTTCAGTTTTACGTCACAAGTCCTCGTCGTTTGTCATTTTGTGCACAACATTGAAAACAACACGTACATACCACTAACACTGGCTTGAGTCACGCGTTGAATTATCGCTCTCATAACTAGAACATTCCCAAATCAAAAACATCTAAGATTTCAGGCAGTACATATCTTTTTAGAAACAGATTTTTAAATAACAAACCAGCGGTTATCGCCAGTACATATGCGCAAGAGCTGCGTGAGTAGCGTAGGTGACGTAATGTATAAAATAGTTGTGAGAAATTGAAAGTTCATCTTACAATAATTTCATTTTATTCAAGAACCGCACAACATGGCGTTTGGTTTATTTGTTGGTGCGATCGCTCTTTGGTACCATGTATCTGCGTTTTGCTTTCTTCTGAGTTACTTTGTGTCTCAATTGTGAAGCGAATGACGGTCGTTTGATTTGTAAGGAAAGAAATATCTCATAGAGCGTGGTTCAAAGAAGAACACCGTATATATAATACACGAGTGCAGGTGGATTTATATTACAGAACTACAACCGAAATTATACTCATAACTGGACATTATTACCGCCGAAAACAGACTCATGTATGAAGTTAAACTTCTTCCAATAGACTGGGAAAATCTTCGATTAAGAAGAAAACGTTTACTTCGAAGGAAACTCGCGAAGACAACGATGGGACATAACAAAAGACGGCAAAAAGTAAACAAAGGACAATTTCGACCAGAAAAATGGATGGACACTCACCATAACCGCAAGAAAGTTTTGCCTGCCTTTTGAAATAAAGAAGACAACAAATTATTGGGTTTAAGCTGATGGAAGTCTGAGATATCTTTTACTACTGTATTTTTAGTTAACTTTATATGACCACTAAACGGACTTGAGCTTTGAATTTAAACAGGTGCCAAAAGCATTATTATTCTACGGTTAAAAGAAATTGAAATTTGTTGGAAATTGACTTTTGCCAACAGCAAAATTTTCTCATTATCCAAATTAATCATGTTAGTTTAATATAAATAACATTCTGACATCCATAACTATATATTGGGAATCTCACTGGGACATCTAGTGAAAATATCTCCACGTTACATTTCGAACGTTCATTTCTTTGTCATCCATGTTCCCATTTTTTAAATATTCGTGATATTCAGACGAAAAGTAAAATTTAACCACTAGATTTATTTATGTATTTAAAAGGATTACACGTTTATGAAAACATGTACCGTCGAAAAGAAAATAATATATTAAACAAAGCTAGTTGTAATTGAGTTATATAGTCGGTAGAAAAAGATGAATATACATGATTTCACATTGGCAAGGTAACATTTTCTTTGAGGACGTGTTGTTTTCAAACTTGCTCAGTAAATACCCTAAGTACAGTAAATCCCTTGATCAGAATAGTCGAAATGTTTTGTGGGAATTTTTGCTAATTAATGCGTCATGAAGCAGACAGTAAAATTAATATTTCGTTGTGTGATTTGATCAATATTGACCACTATCCTGGATATGTAGGCAACGATGTCGAAATTGAAAAGCTAAACGATCAAAACTAACTTTTCATTTTTCAAAAGGAAATAAGTAAGTTCCAAACCGGTGCTTATGCTCAACGATAATAAAGGAAAACCATTTTGATTAGATAACATCTGTAAACAAAATGTACGTGTATTTGTCTTCTACAACCAACGACAACTGACGAGAAAATTGGAAATGAGTCAAAATGACGAAGTCGATAGGTACCACGTGAAATTCTAAACGTAATTGCATTTTTAAATTGAAAGCGGTCTAAAACTGGCATATTCCCAATATCGACATTAATTCTAAAAACCGAAACTAACAAGCCAAAAAGGAGCGCATAATGAGAACAAAATGACAAGTATAGGATGAAAATGTGTCTAAAAAAACAGCTGGTCGACGCGCTAACTAATTTGTTCCCTGCTATACTCAATACGTACGTAGACGATTCACTAAAATGACAACATTTTCACTAAGTATATGTTTATGCCTTTGATGATGTTCACCGGGGAAAATGTGTACGTATTTTATCGTTTGTTTTAAGTCATGGTGCTTTGATACTGTGAAAATTGATATGACCGCCGGCCGTTTAATCGGTATAGGATTATACTAGATTTAGCATCTCCAATTGAATGATGTAAAACTACCTACTAATACCGTCATGGATAGGACGCAAAGATAACAATATACGATAATAACTGGCTTTCCAGCATGTGACAGGAACTTGTATTTTTATGTTTGTTCATGTAGACCAGTTTGGATGAACTTATATAAAAAAAATTGTTTCATGAGTGAATGGATGGTTGGTTGGTTGGTTGGATGGATGAATGGATGGATGGATGGATATATATTAATGGATGACTAATGATTGGATATCTGAGCAAATCTGAAATAAAGCATAAATTCAAATGAATGAATACCTTATATATTGAATTAATGAATGAATGAAGGAACGAATGAATAATATATCGCTCAAAGGAATGATTAAGGAACTGAATGGACTAGCCTGAGAAAACAGACGTTCTTTCGATTCGCTCCTCTTTCCCCCGGCCGCGAAACTTTTGCGGAGGGAACTTAAGAGGAGCGGAAAGAACGTCTGTTTTCTCCGAGGCTATGAATGGACGAGAATAAATATTATAAGCATTTATATATATTTAGAGGAATAAATAAATAAATATTTAAAAGCATTGATTCGGAGGAACAAATTAGTGATTAAAAAAATAAATACATTTAGCATTTATTGAGAAGTGATGTGGATAGCACGTAATTAAATCAAGAGTAAGACTGAATCAAAATGAAGAACGTTAATATAAACAAATGAAAAAAGTTCACTAAATAATATACTGAATATTGAATGAATATTGATGAGAAATGAGAAATGATAGTGAGCATTATGAAATAGGAATAGCTGAATGAATCTAATGAATGAAAGAAAGGGGGAAGGAAGCTGCACCAAAAAAAGGAAACGAAGAACTAATCCTGAATGATATAAAACAATGCAAACAAGAAATTATTGACAACGGAGATTATGTACAGGAGTAGACGAATCAATTAAATGAATGAATGAAGTAATAAATGGAGAAAAGAACAGCACCAAAAAAAGAAACAAATAAATAAAGAACTAATACTGAATAATATATATATAAAAAAAAAAAAAGAAAATATTGACAACGGAGATTATGTACATGAGTAGATGAATCAATTAAATGAATGAATGAAGTAATAAATGGAGAAAAGAACAGCACCAAAAAAGAAACAAATAAACAAAGAACTATTAAATACTGAATAATATAAAACAAACAAGAAAATTTTTGCAAACGGAAATTATGTACATGAGTACATGAATCAATTAAATGAATGAATGAAGTAATAAATTTAGAAAAGAACAGCACCAAAAAAAGAAACAAAGAACTAAAACTGAATAATATAAAACAAACAATAAATTATTGACAACGGAGATTATGTACATGAGTAGATGAATCAATTAAATGAATGAATGAAGTAATAAGTGGAGAAAAGAACAGCACCAAAAACAAAACAAATATACAAAGAACAAATACTGAATAATATAAAACAAACAAGAAATTTTTTGCAACGGAGATTATGTACATGAGTAGATGAATCAATTAAATGAATGAATGAAGTAATAAATGGAGAAAAGAATAGCACCAAAAAAAGAAACAAATAAACAAAGAACTAATACTGAATAATATAAAACAAACAAGAAAATTTTTGCAACGGAGATTATGTACAGGAGTAGATGAATCAATTAAATGAATGAATGAAGTAATAAATGGAGAAAAGAAACAGCACCAAAAAAAGAAACAAAGAACTAAAACTGAATAATATAAAACAAACAAGGCAATATTGACAACGGAGATTATGTACATGAGTAGATGAATCAATTAAATGAATGAAGTAATAAATGGAGAAAAGAAACAGCACCAAAAAAGAAACAAATAAACAAAGAACTAATACTGAATAATCTATAACAAACAATAAATTATTGACAACAGAAATTATGTACATGAGAAGATGAATCAATTAAATGAATGAATGAAGTAATAAATGGAGAAAAGAACAGCACCAAAAAAGAAACAAATAAACAAAGAGCAGGTATAAAAAAAAAAACAAGAAATGACAATGAAAATTATGAAATAGGAATAGATGAATAAAATAATAAATGACAAAATTGAAAAAAATAAACGGAACTCTGTTTTCATTAAAACACATCTGTTAGCTTTTTCCCGAAAACTCATAATAATCTAAAATTTCATTTCCGATCGATCTTCAGGCTCAGCACGTCAGCGGTTACAGTAGCCGTTGTCATGACACCATTCCACAAGATCAAAAACAACATGGCGGCTTACAGTCGTTAAAGCGTTTTGATAGCCATTTGTCCAATATTTAAAACTTCTAAACAAAATCGTACAGAAAAAAATACAAAAAAATGTCTAGTGAACTAAATGAGGTGCCAGTCAGGCCACCGGAAGTTATAACTATCTCAATAAATCGGGCTAAAAACTTGGTAAGTTTTCAAATCAGTCCCTGACACATCTGAAAACGTCACTCCATAATATATAGCTATACTATTGCATGTTCGTGATTTATTTACGTAAAACAAGCACGGCTTATTGAACCTGTGTTGTATTTTTTCATTAGAAAGGATCAAAGGGAGATGCATTAAACTCTCTTGTTCGAGTTGAGTTTGGCAGTGTTTCACTAGGTGAATCGTCTAAGGTTGAAGCAAATACAGAAACACGTACCACAGACTACAATTTCAACACTACTTTTGAATGTTCTTTTGATGATGCGACATGTTTAGACTCCATAGCTCAAAAACCACTTGTAGGTGAGTAAAAAGAAACATTTGTATTGACTGTGTTTAATTACAATAAGATAATAAATTAACTAAAATAGCAAATGTTTGGGCCTAATGTTTGTCCTTTATACCTACATGGTGTATGGTTTACTGACACTTTATAAGACTCACAAATGTATCTCTGTTTCTTTTTTCTATTTCAGTCACTGTAATAGAGGTACTACCAAAAGACAAAAAGGGAAAAGAAGAGAAAACTAATGTACTTGGACAAAGCTGTATTGATCTGATTCCACTATTACAGGGTAATAAAAACTAATCATTAAGAAATAGAAAACATATGCATGTGCAGTGGGGGGTTATATTACCATTGTCCAGTTATTTGCATGCGTAGATTGACAGAACACGAGAAGTTTTAAAAGAAGCATGAATTGAAGTGGAGTAGTTCTAAAGATTTCTAGAGTGTTCTGACAGTACACATAGCTGCATATAGCATAGAAAGCAAGTTTTCTATTTCTTTTATAAAATGCAAATTGACATATTTGATAAGCACGCACCTCAGCCAATCAGATTGCATGATTTCTAATAGTTATTATATAGCAATAATTATTGTTCATAATATCAATACATATATAGTATCAATTCACAGGTGATATTTCAAAAGATTAGAATAACTAACTACTTGAAAAAATATTTCATTCTGCTCTATGAATGCATGGGAAGTGCTGTAGAGGATAATGATAGGTTTAACCTAATGATAGGTTTAAGTCCCCAAACCAATCAGGACACACAATTTTTTACTTTTGTTTTTATACTAACTAACAAAAATATTGTTATAGTCAACTTTGATATTTATTGCCTCAGAGAGCTTGAGAATGACAACTTTTAGCTTTCTAATAATTTTTTTCTTTAATGTAGGTATATATTTATATGTGTTTCTAGGTGAAACTACATTTTCAGTAATTCAACCTGTACATAGTCTGAATACTCAAGCTGACACCAATGTGGAAACTTTCTTGGTATGTTTACCTTTATTTAAGATATACAAAATGGTGTGTGTGTCTAAGTATATACTGTGATATAATTAACATGCTGGGAGCTATAGAGCCAGAGAGAAGTCATAAAGAAACATGAGGTGTATAGTGACTTCTTGTCAGTTCTCTACAGCCCCCAGAGAGTTTTATCATGGTGACTGACATTTTATATTGCTTTAATTTATAAAATATTTTTAAAATACTTTTACTCAGCATGTATCTGCCCTTTGATAAAAACATTGTAGTAAGCAAATCAAAGCGTGGGTAGTATCTCAAGTATTTTATGAGATCTACTATCATTCATGTAATGTATGAAATAGTCACTTCTGGTATTATGTAAATCTGTATAACAATTGCACAGAATAATATGAATTTCTGTTAGTTGTTCTTATTTCAGTCAATGATAGATATGTACTATAACTGTAGATATTTATGGCGAGATACTTACATAATTTATTTATCATTTATCTAATATGTTTTTTTCTATTCTTTGTAGCCTGAAATAGAAGTTTCAATCTCTGTTTCTCAGCCTCTATTGAATGATAGCCAGCTTGAAACAAGGTACCGATATTACAGAAAACTGTCTGGAGGCAATACATTATGTATTGTTCATATTGTCTTTGAATTATTCTATCTATATTTTATGTAAATGCAGCTATTGACTCAGTTGTTTTGTTGTTAATCAGTAACCTTCTGAGTATACATTTGGACAGTATGTGCTCAATCCCTGAAGCTATGCAGCCTGGCCAGCAATATTTATACACAGTAAGCTTGCCCATTCCACTCACAGCACAGGTAAGCTATCTTCACTCTCACCATATTTGTTGTTGATTTTCTACGTTTTCTGTGATGATAGACCAAAGGCAACAAAAAAACAACATTTCAATTAACATATTCAATAGTATATGAATCTTGTTTATCAGAAGAATAAATATATGTTAACATATATCACAATGATAAGGCATATTGATGGTAAAGTAAAATCCATCATTATTACTAAGTGTGCTTCTGTGATCAAACCTGGAGGGAATAAAAAGTTCCTCAAATACAATTTGAACTAGAAATAAAACATAGAACTTTATATTATAATGAAATTAAGTTGTCTATTTTGAGCTCTTAATATAGAATTGGCTTATGCTATTTTGTCTGGATGTGTTTACATCATCAATATGCATAACAATATTGATGGCTGTTTGAGATTAAAGCTAGCAGTTAATATGTCCATTGAAGATGTTTAATTCAATTTTCAGAAAGAGAACACAGTTGTTTTACCCAATGGTGTTGTAAAGGCACCAGTAGAGAGAGAACCTGCTAATCAGCGTAAATGGTCTTCTGCACCAAGCGCCTCTGGTACTTGTCTATATATCCCAGAAAGGTAACCTCATTATCATGTAATATTCTTATTTTATCTGAAAATATTTTCTCACAATTCTATATTCTTGCATATATTCTTATTTTATATTAGGACATGATAGGTAATATAATGAAATTGGTAACACCGTAAGAAAGGTTGCCTTAACTTTACTGACGTTTCGAGCTTTAGCCCTTCGTCCTTTCCTCCAACGAAGGGCTAAAGGTCAAAACCTCAGTAAAGTTAAGTCATCATTTTTTGCGGTGTTACCAATTTCATTCTATTACCTATCATTTATATCAAACACCGACGCAGCCTATACTAGTTTACTCGTTAATTTCCATTTATATTAGGACAGCTGCACGGTAACGTAAGTTCATTGCACAAATCCAAGAACAGTTTGGATCTACATTTTGAGTGGCTAAGCTTGATGATACCAATGAGTTTGAGCATGCCATGGTTTATTGTATCAAATGTTTCTAATATCAGTGCCAACATTTTTCTTTGTAGTAATATAACCGAAGAAATTGCAAGTGCTGAGGAAGATGGTGATCTTCGAGATAAAGAGGTACTGCTTTAACTTTTTAAACCAAATTAACCAAGCTTTTTTTTTAAATATTATTTTCTGTCTTACAGGACCAGTCATTCCGCTATGAAGCCATCCATGAAAAGAATCGTGTCACTTGGAATTCTGAACGGAGATGCTTCATTAGTCCAGACGCATCTGAAAGGTACTAACCATGTTATCTTGTATAGTCTAATCTTGATGACTCAGGGGTCTGGGATGCAATGAGTAGATAAAGTTCTAGAAAATAACAATGTAATGTCCAGTAAATAACATTTGAATATTTAAGAAATTGATATATGACATATATAGCCTAAAGTTTTTAAAAGAAAAAAGTAGTGGTTGACATGGGTGTTGCAGGGGTTTCCACTTGCTTTTCATGATCCTGGTTATTGCAGCTATATGATTATATATTTTAGTTTAAATTACTATAGAATATATATTTACCAATGGTGACTGTATGAGTGGAATATTGACTATTTTGTATTTTTAGCTTACAGTCCAAGATTGCTCAAAATAGGGTGTGGCCAGTAGAGGTTTTCCGTACACCTTTCCCACAAGCAACAAAGACAAAAGGAAAACAGACAGCAGTGGATGAAGATGTTGCTATCTCTTATCATGGTGTAGCTTATATCAATATGGCACCTTTGCTTTATCCTGGAGTTAGCAAGTGAGATATTAATTATCATAATTTATATTTGAAAATATCAAATTATTGTTATTTGTATATGTAAAAATGTCAAATATTTGTCATAGTACATTGGCAATGGTACCTCTTATTATGTATTTGATAGAACACTAATTTTCTACTGGGGTGGGAGGGGATTTTAGTCCTTTAAAAAGGGACTGTAATGTATTTTTTCTAGCGCCGAAGAGATACCTCACAAAAACAGAAAGGGTGGAAAGCAGTGAGATTTTCCTTTTTGATACCCTAAAAGAAAAATATGTTGATATTTCATTTCTAATACCCTAAAAGACCCCCTGAGTCAAAATATATTATGGCTCAATTTACTCCTGTTATGTAGTGATGAGCCACACTGGTTCTTCAATACAAAAACCCTGTTATCTTTACATGTAAAAAAAAGTGTAGAATGTAGAACATGTCGCAAATGTCAATTTGTTATTGATGATTATGATTATGATGATATATGTTGTTTTCAGAATTCGTGGTGCCTATCTTGTCAGACCATTTTTAGAAAACGAAGTGATGGAGAAGACTAGAAGGAAAGGCAATCTATCAGAAGAAGCAGCAAGGATTGCTAGTGGCATGAGTAGGACTCTAATGTCATCTATGGCACAGAAAACACCTGCTCCTTCTAAACAAGGCAAAAATGATGCTAAGGCTAAGGTATGTTAGAGTTATCTGCAGCCAGCTTAACAAAAGCTGGATGATTAAATTATCCACAAGATAAAGACACTTAGGTCACTGCAACATGATCACACAGGAACAAAACACTGTGATAATCCCATTAAGATTTGTGTGACCTATTTTTTTCCCTGTGACAATTAGTTACATAAATCTAGTTTGAATGCAAATATGAATAGAATGAAAGTGGTGCTGTTGCAAACTGTGTACACATCATTCATATATTTTCAATTGATTTTGCAGCCATCAGGAGCCGGTCTCAAACCTGATGTTGGGTCAGAAGTTGATTCTACTGAGGTGAAAAACATAGAAGGACAGGTAAGATGACACATATTCTAATGTGTTGAATATAATTGGTGTTCATTGTAAGACCTTCTTTCTAAAAGACGTTCTCTGGAAGAAACAAGGATCAGCTATATATAAAGCAATGTGAAAAGGAACTTGACTTTCAACAAAGAATATACCATCAATTAATGTCACTTATTGTTTGTTGCTGTTGATAATGAAGTGGAGGAAGTGTTACTGTAATGTAGTCATTAATGCTGTAGTTGTTGGTACTGATCGATGTCATTCTTGATGCTGTTGTTGTAGCTGTTGTTCATGCTGTTGTTAATTCTGTTGTAGCTGTTGTTGTAAATGCTGCTGTTGTTAATACTGTTATTGTTAATGCTTTTTTAATGCTATTGTTAATGGTGTTGTTGATGCTGTTGTTGATGCCATTGTTAATGTTGTTGTTGATGCTGTTGTTGATGCAATTGTTAATGTTGTTGTTGATGCTGTTGTTGATGCAATTGTTAATGTTGTTGTTGATGCTGTTGTTGATGCAATTGTTAATGTTGTTGTTGATGCTGTTGTTGATGCAATTGTTAATGGTGTTGTTGATGCTGTTGTTGATGCAATTGTTAATGTTGTTGTTGATGCTGTTGTTGATGCAATTGTTAATGGTGTTGTTGATGCTGTTGTTGATGCAATTGTTAATGTTGTTGTTGATGCTGTTGTTGATGCAATTGTTATTGGTGTTGTTGATGCTGTTGTTGATGATGCAATTGTTAATGTTGTTGTTGATGCTGTTGTTGATGCAATTGTTAATGGTGTTGTTGATGCTGTTGTTGATGCAATTGTTAATGTTGTTGTTGATGCTGTTGTTGATGCAATTGTTAATGGTGTTGTTGATGCTGTTGTTGATGCAATTGTTAATGTTGTTGTTGATGCTGTTGTTGTATGTACCTGTAGTTGATGTTGTTGTTGATGCTGCTGCTGTTGTTATTGTTAATGCTATTGTTAATGGTGTTGTTGATGCTGTTGTTGATGCCATTGTTAATGTTGTTGTTGATGCTGTTGTTGTATATACCTGTAGTTGATGTTGCTGCTGTTGTTATTGTTAATGCTATTGTTAATGGTGTTGTTGATGATGTTGTTGATGCCATTGTTGTTGTTGATGCTGTTGTTGTATGTACCTGTTGTTGTTGATGCTGCTGCTGCTGTTGTGATTTTACATTGATATTGATCTGACATCATGTTTTGTTTTTGTCGAATTTCCAGCAATATCTTGAAGCCAGGACGTTCATGTTCTTGGAAATAGTTCTATCAAAACCACTTGTTCCTAAACGCCCTCCTTCATCATTAGCAAGGAAGTGAGTAAGAACTGGAGAATCAATGAACAAATCATTGAGCATTCAATTAATGAATTAGCATAAAGTAACTAACATACACCAATTCGGCTGCATTAATAATATAATAGCCCATATATGGTTGATAGGGTAGGTCTCTTTGAGAGTGTATCATTGCTGATCTTACATGGCTGTTTTACTATCTTAATTCTAAATCTGCCTTTTTTAATCCACAGAGTTGCAGAGTACATCCCACCACGACCAGTTTTTGCAAGAAAAACAGGCGGTTCTAAAAAGGCAAGTTGAACAGAATGAAAGCACATAATTAATGAGACTGTAATTCATTGAGAACATGAGAGTTAGCATCAGAATTCATAGTCATTTCAAGAACATGTTGTTGTTGTCAATGATGTATATAAAAAGTGAGATGAATTAAAGATAAAAGTAACATAGATGTTTCATTATGAACCTCATATGATATCTTAGAGAGTGAAATTTTTTTATATTGCACCCAAGTGCTTATGGGATATTATCAGTTTGTACTCTAGATGGTGTCAGGTGAAAAGCTATAATTTCATAGTTTGTGTACAGCCTATTGATTTTACCGCAATTTAGTTTTAACGATTTGATACCTAGAATATATTACACTCTTAAAAAATGTTTTTGCATTCAACTGTCCTTCACAACTTGTTTGAGCTAAGACAATATCTATTTGATTGATGGAAGAGAATCGCCAACTCGCTTCACAAACTCTGTCGGGCGTATACAAATAAAATCGGACTGGTATAGGGTTTTCAATGTAATATGCTAATTAATGACTGACCAAACTGTATTAAGTATAACATTTATTCAATGTTACCTTTTGTTTTGCTGCAGGCTGTTGATGACTACCATGGCCAAGTTACAAATGTTGCCAATTCATTGCTTGAGGAATTCAGGTACCTTACTAGTTCCTTTACTTTCTCTTATCTTCTCTTATCACTCAGGATACATGTACATGTCTGCATGTCCTTCCTCCCTGCCACTCACAAAGACTCTCAATCAGAATACACAAACTACAGTTTAAATTTCAATGTTTCTTGTCCAGGCAAATGTTTGGTGAAGAGGTGATGGGTGGTGATCTACAGGTCTCTAATGAAGCTATGGATCAGAGGTGAGCATTGTTGTCTGTTTACATTGAAAAGATTGAAGAGCAGTGGATATTTTCTGGTCTTTTGGTGCAGAGCTATTGGCAGCTTCCCAACTGCGTTGACATTCTATGCACGCAAAATATCCGTCACCAGTACGTGTAAAACATGGATAAAATAACGTTTTATAATATTATTGGAATCATGACAGTTCAAACTGCGTTTTTTTTACATTCATATTTAATTAAGCTTGGGCCTAATGTTCCATCACCAGGGCTAAAGAAATAACATGCGCGTGCTAACTATATACTATATACTAACTTATATACTATAGTTTTATCCTGCATGTGTAGAGTACTTTTCATTCTGGCGGCCATTTCAGTGTCCTTTCCTTTATAATCCTTTCCTTGTTTCTTTTTGCTCAGATTTATTATTACATGTATCATTATTTTCATTATTGATTTCGTTAGTTTTAATTTGCTTATGAATTGGTTTAAGATATTTATATATATTAATTTTAATTTAAGGGCGTTTATATATTTATTTTGAGGGAACAAGGGATACTGCCAAATTATTTTCAGGGAACAAGGGAACAAAATATGATAAAACAATAGTGTTTTGGGGATCATGGGATGGGCTCTTTAGAAATGTTTTAGTATGTGTATTTAATGTTATGACTGCATCTATTGTAGGAGAAGAAAGTTTCTTTACGAGCTAAATACCTCTGGTAAATACTTTGCGTTCAAAGAGCAGATGAAGGTATGAAGACTTAATCAAAACTATTATTCTTGACTGACTAACCTCGTTTTCACGTCGAAACACAATACAGTTTCAACATGTGTGAGAGGCTAGTCAATCTAAAACAATAATTATTGTTAAAATTGGTTGCCATATTTTTTTATTTGATTCATATGACATTATTTAACAATTTTTCGCCGAAGTCGAAGTGAATATCGTTGAATAATAACCGAGATGGTTTTTTTGAAGAAAATCTCATCATTTCTTATTTCTAAAAGCGCGTGAAAAGCTGTAGGTGATTATACAGAAATAGTGTAAATTTCTGGACCAATCAACGCGCGCGATTTTTATAATCACTTTTTCCCCATTTTTTATTAGATTTTATTCAATAACAAAATAACTATTGATTAAATAAATACAAAACATAGAAATATAACATAACATAAAAGGGTTATTATAACAAGCTAGACGCAGCCTATACTAGTTCACTCGCTAGTTTCCATTTAACAAGCTAGAAAGTAACTAAATACCTCTAATGTTCATTGTTTGTAACGTTTAGCTTAGTGTCATCAAGCTTGTACGTGAAAAATACCTCAAGACAACATCTTTCACTGATAAAGCTGAGTTACATGCATTCCTGAGTGAGCTGTACATATTCCTTGTAGACCAGATGCACCAAGCCCTTGGCAAGGTAATGTGGTGATAACTAACTGTTTAACGAGTCGGTGGGCTACGCCACGGATTAAAACAATTGGAGTAAATACAAGTGGGTCTGGATAACGATACCTAGACGGTGGTGTTTCCCACTTAACAGTTAGAGTAACAATGAAGATAACAAGCGGTTACACGTTTGTACTGCGTCAGAGTTTATAACAATGAGAGTACAAATGTATAGGCAAAGTAGAAGTTGTACACTGAAGAGTTTTGAACGTTTTCGACGAATATCATCTTGTGAACTTTTCAAAATATTTAGCTCTACTCACATATTTTACTTTTATTTTAAAAAAATCAACGAAAAATTCTAACAGTGATAGTAAAACAAAGTATTTTTTTATACTCAGTCGACTAACATAACGTCAACTGATGACCGGAACGCGGCTTTATCTTATTAATTGTGTATTGTAGTTTATTGCAGCTGATGATGCACCAGAAGAACCTCCACCAATCACAGACTCTGTCATGTTGAAGCATTTTGCTAGAGAAGCAGAGGTACGACTCACCCTCCCCTCCCCTCTTAGTCGTCTTGGAGTTGCCTCGGTTGACAATTCTTGTTGTTTTTCTAGGTGAACCAAAACTACGAATTAGCTGCAAAATATTACCAAGAGGTACAGTAAACACACTCTCACTCAAAATTCTTCACATAGAAAAATACATAAACATTTGGGTGTGGGTTTCCTGTGCTGCTACAGGAAGCCCGATGAAAAGAGATATAAGAGATGCCTGCAAAATAAAGCACTAATATTTAGCGTTGGAAGTTCCTTCAGTTTCTCGGTATTTGGATCCCCCGATGAAACACTCCCACTCGTGTTTGATCTACTGCGCTTTTCGGTTGAGCTTGGAACTGCTAAAGTTTTATTGGTTAGTTTAAACGAAGAAACTATGTCCAGTTATGAGGTCACACAACGTTGTCAAGGCTAGGTTCATATGTTGTTGGGCGGTAAAATTTCACGTACTTGATTTCTGATTGGTGAAATCAAGGATACAGTTAATTTTAAATTCCAGACAGTGAATTTTATGAAATTTTGCCAAGCTCAACCGAAAAGCGCAGTATTACTTGAACATTTGTGGATGGTTTAGTAAGTTTTTGTTTCCTTACCTCTACGCTCTTTCTTTTAGCTGAATATTTTATCATATTGTTAATTGAGTGGCATTTCTTTAATTCGTGTTTGTGTATAGCGTCTTGCAAGAAGTAAGAACGATGCCGGTCACTGGTTTGATTATGGAGCCTTCTGTCTGTTGATTGGTGATATTGCAAAGGTGAGTCGTGTATAACTGGGATAATCTATTGTGTTTTGAGGATGGTCGTGGGTAGATTAGATACGAAATAATCTAGCAACACTTTGGGCGCTTTCTATTCTACCAAAAAAAATCGGAAATCAAATGGAACGCGACAGTTCCAAACAAACATTTTCGGAAATTTAGGACAACCTTTTGAGGTTGTCCTAAATTTCCGAAAATGTTTTCCAGAGTTTTTTTCTAATGGAAAGCGCCCTTTGAGTGAGGCTCAGATTTCAGCCGTTGGGGTTTGGTGCGCCCGCGATACTCTCCCCCGTAACGTTACGGGGGACAGTATCACGGGCGCACGAAATCCCAACGGCTGAAATCTGAGCCTACCTTTGAGTAATTTCCTAGAAAATGAGCCAAATAAGTTTGAAAATGTAGATTATGTTTCCTTCGTTGTTTCTAGTTCTAGATGTTGCTACAATTAAGCAGAAACACAAAACAATACAGGCTAACAGAGGAAACATGTTTCTTAAACTTATAGCCTCGTTTTGCCAGATCCTTAGATCATATCAATTTACAATAGTGTCGTGAGGCACTAATAATGGAATGTTTCACTTCACAGGCCGAAGAATGCTTTAAAGAAACCATCGCTCTAAATCAAAAACACGATTCTGGGTATGTCAGTCCACCATTGATTAACACTACCTATCAAGGGTGCATGATTAATTGACCTCTCCTTTCTTCTAATCCTGTATTGTCTAGATGTAAACGACAGTATGTAAATATATTCTGGTACATGATAATTGTTTTCAGTAACATGTACATAAAGCTGTACATGATCTCAATTTTTGTGTTTATATTGTGCTCAGAGTATGAGTAAGTCTTCTCGATTAGTAGGGTACAAAATACATGTCCAGGTAGAAGATTGAGACGTTAAAAAAGTTATTTATTTTGATTTATTTTATAGGAAATGTCTTGTGTTCGTTGTTTCTTCCACGTGTTGCCACGCCCTGCTTACTTCATACATTATGCTCTAGATCACCAATAAGTACACCATCATCACGATATATTTTTTACTGATGTGTTGTTGTATTTTACAGTCTTCTTATGTACGGTAGTGTGTGTCTGATGCTTGAGAGGTTCGAAGAAGCCGAGACGTTCTTTGAGGCTGCCACTTGTGTTGAGCCTGACAATGTCATAGCCTGGACAATGCTTGGTATGTTAGTTTCTGCATACTATATACTAACTGCTAGAGCAAATGCAGTTAAACCATGAAATAATATCAAGTAAATTCTAACAAATAGTCACTATTTAGTGACTAATTGTTGCTACTATTCACCCAGAATAAATAATAAAACAAAGGATAATGAGGTTTCTTGTGTATTACTCTTTTGTCTCAAGTTGTTCTGGTTGAGCGATAGTAACAAAATAGTCACTATTTGTTAGTCCTTTTTTAGATTGTATTTCATGGTTTAACTGCATTTGCTCTATCACACGGGCATTATATACATAATACCTACCATTTTAACAACCTCGTTCCCATGATCTTTTCCTTTCGATTTTTGGTGGGGCGGGAATTCAATAGCCTGCGTCACATCCGGACATTTCTCCGTTAAGTCCTTTAATAACTGAGAAATGTCCGGATGTGACGCAGGCTAGAATTCGATTGCAATTTTAAGCAATTTTCGAAATATTCTTACACAAGCCAGTTCTTTGGAATAGGCGGTTTATAAATATTGATCCGATTTCTGACTATATTTTCCAGGTTTATATTACGATACCATACAAAATGACATTGGAGCAGAAAGAGCTTTTCTTGAAGCCAATCGATTCAATGTTCATCATTCATGTAAAGCTGACAGCCCTCCGTCTGTCGAACAGCTTCCTGCTGAAGAAGAAACTGTAAACGAGGAAAACGACGCCATAGCGCCTACTACAGATTTAGAAGCTATGGCCAGTGAAATACCAGTGGTTCATGGTATGGTATTCATCTTGTTGTTAAGATACATATTAAAACCAACCGTTTTCAGTCAGGTCAAGGTTATTGAAGTGAATCATTTCGACTTTTTGAACTAATTATTAACTCATAAATCGAATATTTTTTACGTAAAAAAACATATTCAATATTAATTGTTTTCAGTCATTTTTCTATCATTTTATGGTGTCTAAATCAGTAAATGCTTGCATTTGTTTGTAGTTGATGATACCAGTTCAGCAGTAGCTGATACTCCAAGAGACGTACAGCCAACCCCATCATTACAAGACGTCCCCTCAAGTACTGGTGGAGCTCCTCAATCAACGAACATCTCAAAACCCCCAACACAATCATCGATCAATGTCCAATCTAAACCCCAATCCCCTCCTACCAGTCATGTCGAGAGTGCACCCCCTCAGGAGGACGTAGCTGAAGGTGAAGCAATGGCTCAACAGATGGCTCCTCCCAAAGAAACTAAACCTATGATTGGAATTTTCCTACAGACGGCAGCTTTTCTCTTGGATGTCAATGCTTTACAGGTATTATACTTTGCTAAATATGTTCTGCGGATTTTTCTTAAAATACTTTGGACATTTAGAAGAATAAATGCATATTTAGAAAGATAGCAAGTCCATGCAGAACGTTGGCTAATAAACTTGGCTAAAACACAAAATATAAAGTAAAAATATAGACTTCTACTTGGCACATAATGAAAAGACATTCAAGCATAGAGAGAATTATCCTTGAGGGTAGGGTAGAGGCCACAAGAAGACGTGGAAGGCCCAGGTGCCAATGTCTGGCTGGAAGTTCCTGTAGCGACCACATGACTTCAGTGATATGTCAGAATAGAGATGTTTTTTTCGTTCAAGTGAATATACAAAGATATGATTATTATTATTGACATAGTTATTCTTATTACTCACAGTTGACAGAATCAGCTTTGGCTCATGAGTTGATTGCATGTAATGGAGAACCCAGTGCAGACTACTACGTGATGCTCGGACGGTTGAAGATTCAACAATCATTGTATGAAGAGGCCGAGGAGAAACTGAAACAAGCGATTGTACTGAACCACCAGGTAGATGTAACAATATGAAGAATTGACACTTTGAAAACTACATTGAAAAGGACTCTAGAATAAACTTATACAATATAGGACTGAGCCTGATCAGTAACATGCAAGAACAACTGCGACAATAACAACAGTAAAAAACTGCAGTAACAACAATAGTAACAACAACCACAACAGCAACGACAACAATAGCAACAACAACAACAACACTGACTATGATAGTTTTTATGTGGTAAACGTGTAGTTGTATAAGCATATCAAAATTCTAACATAATCTTCGCTAACAACATCTTAATTTGTATCAACATTGACAACGTCAATCCAAAAAAAAAAAAACTTTGTTTGTTTGTTTCTGCTTGCAACTAACAAGGGCTTGTTTATTGTTCAGAACCCCGAGTGCTGGGGCCTAATTGGTCATCTGAAATACTTGATAGGTAACACTGAAGAAGCACGAGAATGCTATGAAAGAACGCTGTCATATGTAACAGAAGCGTCAGATATGCACGCAATTTACTTGAGACTGGCTTCCATTTACTTTGAAAAGGGACAGGTAAACACTTTGTACATATACCTAGAACAAAGTTGCATCGAGATAAGGATTATGATTTAAAAGTACAAGTTTATTGATTAAGTCTTCATCGTGTGTGTAGTTTCAGCAAGCCAAAGATACCTTCCTCAAAGCTTGTTCGCGATCTCCATCCTGTGTGTCGTGGTTGGGTGCTGGCATTGCTTGCTATAGGGTAAGTTAGTATAAGAAATACCATGAGCCCGCGAAGATACGAATTATATATACTGTTGAGAGATTTTTAACACGAGAAGATAAAATCCGTATCTCCAAGCGCCCATGTATTATAATATTCTGTTTATTATATAATTATGATTGAAAAGGAAAATAAAACCTTTTTCAGCTATAAGAAGCTACCGTAAAGACGTGTGACCATAGTTTTTTGATATGTCATGATTGTTTGATCATCAAAAGAACAGATCATCATTAACATCACTTTTATATTGAACATTTATCATCATCATCATCTTCATTATAGCTGTTATTTAAAGTGTGTTTTATCTTCTAGCTTGGTGAATTAATGGAAGCTGAAGATGCTCTTTCTGAAGCCAACATACTCAACAACAAAGATCCAGAAGTGTGGGGATATCTGTCCCTTGTGTGTCTCAATGTATGTATCAGTTCGTTTTGTGCTATTGTATGGTAATTGTATAGATCATTCAAAAACATTCATATGGATTTGGTGGGAAAGGGAAAATGGGGGCAGTCGGGCAAAGTATCGGGGATTTTCAAAAACTTCCCTTCTTTTAAAAGGGCGTGGCATGTCCACATAAAAACGTACCACAAAAAGTGCAGCTGTGTGTATACGAAGGGGATACCCTTAAAGATAACACAATTTTTAAATTTCACTTTAAGTGTACTATACAGAATTGCTGATTTTTACCCCCAAGAGATACGATGAGCATACCCGACACTGCCCTTTTGTGTCATGGTAAACTTATTGACATTATTTCTGTGTCATTTTCAGACTGCAAGACAGGTCGAAGCTGAGCAATCCTATAAATATGCTATGAAGGTATCTACTCCACGTTGATTTGCCCTCTTGTTTATTTATCTTTACCGCTAGTAGCATAACAAGCCGTATAGTGGCAATAAAGACGTCCGTTTGTTCTGAGATTGCCAGTCGGACATATTCATTGCACATTTACTTACTTTAATAAGTTTCCTCTAATATATCTAGCATTTTTACTATCCCAAAATACTGTCTTTGAATCAATTGCTTTACTAATATGTTCATATTTGATTTTCAGCTTAAACTAAACGATGAAAATCTTCTGAATGAAATCCACAAAGTACAAGAACGAGTTGGTTTTGGCAACCCAATAGCAGTGTAGATAGTGTATCTGTGGACCTATAAATATCAGTTCCTATACTGACTTTGTAATTAGCTTTTTAAAACTATTATATCTATTCAATTAAACAACAAGTCAACACTTGCTCAAATATTAGCGCGTCACGTTTCATTTTAGACGAAATTAGTATTTCCTTCAAAATTGTCATTTTTTTAAAAGAAGTTCATCTGGGATTTTACTTTGTTGTTGCTTGTGTGCACGTAGGAAAAACAAAACACTAACATTCAAAACAACTTGTTCAATTCGCATTAAAGTGAAGGATATCATTCACAGTATTTTCCAACATTTCATTTAAATTCCTTTTCAAAAAGTCGAAGGCCAAACGTGAAGAACTCTACCGGTTTGAGATGAAGGTCGTCTTGGAGGACTTCTTGTCCCTTGGTCGTCAGGCTTGCGGATTGGAAAGGCGAGAAGATGAAAGGACCGTTTATAGAGTTAATGGCGCATTGAAACTGTTTTATCAGATGGGCGTGGTATAATAACGGGTCATCTGTATAAATAGTTGCCACCCAGTGGATACAATCCGTACGAGGTGATCGTCTTCCATGGCTAAACGATTTCGGTAGTTCGCCGCGATTGTAATCGGCTGGACTTCGGTCTGCAAATAGACAATCAATTTCTTGGAAGACGTAATCGATATTTGTCCGTAAGGCTTCGTAGGGCTCCCAGTCAATGATCAACGTGCGTTCTTGGAAAAGTACGTTGGATACCTCTTCTGTGAAAATAATCTCAGAAGCATCGTTCTTTGTGTACGGATGTAGTTGTACAGCTATCTCCATAAGTTCTTTATCAACTATCTCTGGTGGTATTTCATCTTTGTTGACGTGGAACGCGAGAATGTCTTGGTCGAGAACCGCTTTGTCACCATATTTCTTCTGGATGGCCAAACGTTCTATGTTGTCTGACTTGGTTGTGAAGCGTTCTCTGGAAACACTTGGGTAGTGGTTACGAATGTACTCGTGAACTGCGCTAATAATTCGTGAACTCAGACCATGTCCGCGGTAATCGGGATGGATTCGTAGACCCTGGCTTATGAATGTCTTCCCATCGTCGACGATGTTGATTGCTCGAAGACCAACAACTTTTTCCTGGTATTCCGCGACAAAGATTAACCGATGTGAACTTTGAAGCCACTCATGGAAAACACAAAGAAAATAATCATGTCCACTGTAGATGCCTTTGGATATTTCATTGATAGCTTTGAAGTCGTCCTCACGCGCTCTTCTTACTATTATCTCTCTCATTTTTCTCTCAGAATTTTATAGATTTAAATGGGAGACTTTCTTAAATTAATAAAACCCCTGTTCATTGCTTTGCCTTAAATAGTATTTCAGCAAATATTAATTTGTGTGTAAATGGTTTTAATGCATACTTTACCTTACTCAAACAGCTGTATTATAACTTGAAATTCCCGGTATTCCTACACTATTGGTGTTTTAATATGCGGGATTACCTGTTAAATACTAAAGTGATTTTCACCCACCAGCTAACAGTCGTTCAGTTCCCATGCCTTGCGGGATTGATCGACTGAACGCTGTAACATTTTGTCGTTTTTTCTGAGAGCGGGCTTTAAAGCGGGCTACTTTTAACTGATACATTGTAAATCAGTGATTCAGTTTATATATTCCTTGGTTGATAGCGTTTCCAATAGCAATGCAAAATACTCCCAGACACAATAAAACACTCAATATATCAGAACAACAACAAGACACTTTTTGCAAACCTTAAACCTGTTAAACTGTTTTCTTTAATTTCAGTATGAAAAATATCTACATTTTCTATTACTTTAATTGATAGTATAAGCAAATTATTAAAGTATTGTCTTTATTATATATATAAGCGCTCGGAGTAAAATTTCACATTTTACAAATCAAAATAAAATGAATAAAAAACGGTATTTTTTTCTGATTTCTGAGTCCTCAATCAAGATTGAAATTGAGTTGGTGTGAGCCAGTGTTCAGATGTTAGCTTGTACAGACGTCATTGATTCATTTCTTACGGTCCACCATGTTGAGACTGGCCTCTGTATACGATACGATAGATTGTAATTATAAAAAGAAAAAAATCACATACATCATCTGATTGTTTTAAAAAGTACAACGGTATATTTTTTGTTATAGTGAATTTGTGAAAAAAAAAGAATAGCATTTTTTAGTCTCGTACTATATATAAGAGCACGTAGCTTGTTTTTTGTTCAATATGTATTTTCTTAGGAATCAAAACACTGTAAGTATACGGCGTTCAGTTAAACATTTGCCACGAAGGCTGCACATTGCATAGTTCGGTTGAACGGCGCGCGTAAAAATGTCTTCATTGTTGGACTGCGTATGTAAGAATGCTAAGGTCCATATTTCCCTTGTAGCAGTCTTTCCCTATTTTTGGCTTATTGAAATTTTACATAATACTACATCCACATTTCACGGTTTTTGTGCAATCGGTCGTTATTAGTCTCGATAATGCTGCTTTTATTTTGTATTCACGAAGAACTTCCATATGAGGTTTGGAAGGCCACATATTTTGTTTCATGTACTCTTTATTCTCTTGCCATATAATGGTGAAATCCTCGTTATTTTCAAACAAATTGTAGTTGGTAGCAATAAAGTGTAAGCACCATGTTTTAAGATGTGTGGAGTTATAAACCTGTAAAAAGAAGGCATAGAAAGTTTGAGTATATTGCTACTGGTATTCATGGTATCGGCCAGCTAGCATCGGTTAAGGGAATTTTTCTTTTTCATCGATAGTCCCCTCGTGTATATATATATATACCATGATTTTACGCAAAAACGTTTGTCGCGGGAGCAGTTTGATATCAGGAAGCATGAGCCGAGTGCAAAAATTCCGCTCCCGTAACAACATTTTTGTAGTAAAATCGTTGGTACACACGAATAAGTAAACTTTATTGCTTCGGAAACCAGGGTGAAACCTGAACCAAGCTAATCGGCCGTGTTTGACGTTCTTGTACTTTTACTTTTCTATCTCTCAAGACAAACAGTGCACTGTATTTCTGTATAAAAATAAGCTTATTTGTTGTTTTTTTTTCGGATGAAAAACAATCATTTTCGTGATTTTCCGTAGCTTGCAGAGAAACCATTGTTCGATGCGTGACAAATTCGTCATTTTTCGTCCGTTAACTGACATTTTACTTTTTGTACATTTATTTAGGTTTGCGCGTCGTGAGTCCACAACATTTTGACCACTGTCATGACGAATATCGTTGTCGATAAGAGTACAGACAACGTTAAACCACATTCGATTTGCTAAATTGACGACATAGGAAAAGCCATCCAGGATCGGATCTGGGGGTAACTAGTGGATCAACATAACTAGCCGCCATACTAATTTCATTTTTGTTATTAGCACTTCAACTACACTCAAACAGTCGATCCTTATCCTCCTTGATAACACGTCGTTGTCACGATTAAACCTGTTATCGAACGCCATAAGCATAATGCAGGACTGAAAACTAGGAATTACGGACATTTATTGAAATCGCTCAGAGATCAACTCAAAGTCAGTTTTGAAAGGGGAAGGGGATGGGGAGGGTTGGTTGTTTTCGACATTGTATCTAGAGCAGAATAAGTATAAAAGCATTTGGTACCTTTGAAAGGTAGTAAGTTTCCAAAACTAACTTCGCTATTCTTTGGACATTTGTTTTTTCTAATGTAGAGATAATGTACTCTTCGCATCGCTGTACCAGACTTGTTATCATAAACCTATCAGCATGTTCTAACACTCCATTCATGTTGGTGCAGTCCAGCAAACAGCAGTCTGTGTAGAGGAATTCCAACACGGTACGGAAATGCTCCAAGGAAACACCATGAAGTTTGATCTGAATGAAGTAGAATAAATGCATAAATATTTAGTCAATCAGGTGTCATTAACATTTTCCACCAAAAGTCATTAGCACAAAAAATAAATGTCATGTCGTCGTGCAGACACCGCATAAAATACTAGTATTACAGTGCGACTACTGAAACTGGGGCCACCCAAACAAATGTCAAAATATATTTTTTAGGATCAAACAAAAACCTCGGTTCTCACAGGCTAAGATGTTTCTTATTCAATCTTAATTTATTCCTTTCAAATATAATGAAAATTAGTAGCAAATCAAACATTTGTAGAGATTCTATTGTTCATATTCTCTATCGTGATTGGATGATTATGTCTCGTAAAATTGCCAACCGTTGTAATTTTGCTATCTTTTCCAAAAAACTGTCAATGTCGCCTTATATATTAAAATATATATATGGAAATCTGAAACCTATATCAGAAGTTATTAGAGGTCGAAGGCTCTCGCTAGCTGGCCACACATTTCGTGATAAATCTTCACCTGCCCACCTCACTGTGACATGGCTACCTAGACATGGAAAAGCTAATGCGGGGAGACAAGCAACCACCTTCGTGGACGTACTCCTCAGAGATACAGGGCTATTAGACACTAATGAATTAGAGAGATACTTGAGGGACAGATATGAGTGGAAATTCCTATCCCGTGGACACTATTGTGTCTCCGACCGGAGGTAAGTAAGTAAGTAAGTAAGTAAGTAAGTAAGTAAGTAAGTAAGTAAGTAAGTAAGTAAGTAAGTAAGTAAGTAAGTAAGTAAGTAAGTAAGTAAGTAAGTAAGTAAGTAAGTAAGTAAGTAAGTAAGTAAGTAAGTAAGTAAGTAAGTAAGTAAGTAAGTAAGTAAGTAAGTAAGTAAGTAAGTAAGTAAGTAAGTAAGTAAGTAAGTAAGTAAGTAAGTAAGTAAGTAAGTAAGTAAGTAAGTAATATATTAATATAGCCCAATGTCACATTAAATTAGGTGAATTGTGGTAATCTCTTCTCTACGTGGACAAAGTTCAGGAATACCATACCGTTTCATTTACATCTGATTTAATGCTAAATGTTTAAAGAAGCATGCATGGCAAATGTAAACACAATTGTACCTGTTGTTGATGTCTTTCCCTGAAGTTTCCTTCTAGCATTCTAGCCATAACAGGTGACCTTGTAACCAGCACAACTCGATGAACTGGGACTAGTGTATCTTCAACTATTAATACCAGATCTGTTGGAAATTCACTTGAAAAAGATAGTCCCTCTCTCCACATATCTCGATACATCTGGTGATTGGATGGCAGGGAATTGTTGCCAATACGTTTGCAAATTTTTGCAAATTTTGCTGAGTGCAATATTTTTGGTAGTGGTGGTGGTAATGGTACTGGCCGGTTATGCCTGCTTGTTGTAGGAAGTAGTGGCGGTAATGATGGTGGTACTGGTACTTGCTGGATATGGTTTCTTGCTGAAGGAAGTAGTGGCGGTAATGATGGTGCTACCTGGATATGGTTGCTTGCTGAAGAAAGTAGTGGTGGAAGTGGTGGTGGTACTGGCACTGCCTGGATATGGTTGCTTGCTGAAGGAAGTAGTGGTGGAAGTGGTGGTGGTACTGGCACTGCCTGGATATGGTTGCTTGCTGAAGGAAGTAGTGGTGGAAGTGGTGGTAGTACTGGTACTGCCTGGATATGGTTGCTTGCTGAAGGAAGTAGTGGTGGGAGTGGTGGTGGTACTGGTACTACCTGGACATGGCTGCTTGCTGAAGGAAGTAGTGGTGGGAGTGGTGGTGGTACTGGTACTACCTGGACATGGCTGCTTGCTGAAGGAAGTAGTGGTGGGAGTGGTGGTGGTACTGGTACTACCTGGATATGGTTGCTTGCTGAAGGAAGTAGCGGTGGTAGTGGTGGTAGTGGTGGAGGCACTGGTACTACCTGGATATGGTTGCTTGCCGAAGGGAGTAGTGGTGGAACTGGTGGTGTTGGTACTGCCTGGTCATAGCTGCTTGCTGAAGGAAGTGGTTTTCCTGGTTGCACATATGGACGACCTATAGACTGGATTTCAAGTATTCTAGCAGCTTTATATACATCAATTTTAGTATCCAAATCATCTTTACTGTCTTGAATAGAGCTCAAGCAACCAGTGTACATCCAGTTAAGAAGACACATAAATGTTTTTCTTTTGATAGTTTTTGCAAGTACGATACATAACTTATGTGATTGGCCAGTACAATTTTGACCAGTGTGACACTCCATGCAGTGAATGTCTACAAAAGGGGAATCCTTTTCTGATGTTTCATTTTGTTCATTTTCATTATGTTTGGCCAAGTTTGTTGTGTTGTGAAAAAGTTCTTTAAATGCTTTTGATGCCAAAGAAAGAACAAACTTATGAGCATGAATAACATGCACAGGAACATCTTGACATTTAATACAGACATCAGTTGCTGTGTTTGACTGTAAAACTGTCTGCCAGTCCATAGATAATGATGAACAATCTTTAGGGTAATCAGGTGGATAGACTACAAGAAAAGAAATACATAATTTTGTTACTCTGAGTTTATAATTTCATATACACAGTTATAAAACATATCATATAAAACATGGTTTCACTGTCCAAGTGTTAGGGGTGGTTGGCACTCCTTTTAGGGTTGAAAATATTACTTATGCGTTCGTTTAAGGGTCCATTTAGGGTTCTTGCTTAAAAGTTATGACAGGCTTTGACAGTTCTCTTAATTTATGTGTACCTTTTAGGGGTCATTTGTGAAATCGACTACTGGTCACCCCTACAACTTGGACAAACGCAATACCCCCCAGGATTTGGTACCTCTTGGAGTATCAAGAATATAAATGTACTACAAGTGATATCTTTTTGGGTGTTTCAATATAATATTGTACACAAGTCGGAATGGCATAACAACTGAAATGACAAAAACGTCCCAATCAAATGCATGATCGAATCTATATCTATATTTTTTAATAGGAAAATCATTTTTTTTTTTAAATCTTTTAAATTTTGAATAAAACAGTGTATGGATGGGTTGCCTGTGGTAACAGCGTCATAAACGAATACGCAAACAATGTCACGCAAGAAACAAGTTAAAATATATATTCTAACGTGTATACTCACTTGGATTTTCTAAATTTGTAACATCATAAACATCCTTCAGAGGTGCTTCGCGTCTTTTCCTCTTCGACTTTGAAGTGTTTGCAGACTTTTCAGCAAATGCGGTAGTGACGGCCGTGCTAAAAACGGTCTGCACTGCATCTTCATCGTGATAACTGACCTCCAGGTACATACCAAAACAATTGTCCGAAGACCCAGCAAGGTTTTCTGCTTCCATTTTTCTAACTGTTCTCCTAACAAGAAAAAATGTTGTAAATTGAAAATAGAATAAATAAATTATACGAACAAGGTTTGAATGGGTCACAGCGACGACACACTCGCTGTTTTCATCGATCAAATACAGGAAAATTATCTTTACAAAAAAAGTTGTAAACATGTTAATTACAATACACAAAAATCAAAATGAACTTACCTGTAGTACAGATCAGCTTTAGTACCAACCAAAATCATCGGTGTTTTTCGCTCATACTTTCTCAACTCGGCAACCCACTTTGAGACATTTTCGAACGACCGATAGTTCGTGATATCAAAACAAACCACGAAAATATCGGCATTTTTGTACGCTAGAGGACGGATATTATCATACATTGTAGCTCCTCCGGTATCGATGATGTTCGTTCGAAATACGCTGTATACAAAACTGCTGCATTTGTTGGTGAGATAAACACTTGTGGGATAGCACTCAATTGAAGTTGGTTTCTTTGGTAATACAAAGTCTTTCGTGAAATACCCTCCAGGAGAGACTGTTGGATTAAATCCATGACATTTAGCAATTAAGGTTGATTTACCGACATTTTGGTCACCTATAAGAACAACCTGTAAGGTAGTTCTTGCCTGCGACATCGTGAGTTCCTTCTGCCCGATGCAAAATGGCTGACATTGCGGAGCTTGCTCTTTATATAGTCCTATTCACTCCTAAAAATAGCTAGCCAATCATAGAATAGTACAACTTGAGACGTCATACTCAAAGGGTTTTCCCTGGTGATGTAATTGGGAAATACTACCTAATAATAAATATTGCTAAACTCACCATTCGATAATAATATTGGATAAATAACTTTTCAACATGCATTACCATACATGTAGTCAGTATTTTTTAAAAGTAGGTTTGACAATTTTGAAAACTTTGAGCGTGATTTTAAATCCAAATTAAAGGACCGTGGCAGCGAAGAACCAAACCTTCAAAAACAATTAATCATGATAAAATGATTCATCATTAAAAACACGAACATTCAAAGAAATAACTACTATTTCTTGCAGTACAGTATTTTCCATATATGGGCAGATATGTAGCTGCAGATTTAGACGAACAGCATTGAACCGTAGAGTACAAACACTAAAAGTGTGCAATACTTTGTACTATTTACCACTAAATAGTGTTGATTAAACAATAGAGATCAAAAGAATTTGCATAATTTAGCAGTATTTAGTGGTATTTATGCTGCACACTTTTAGTGTTTGTATTCTATCGGCTGAGTTCGATTCTAGCTAATTATATTGGAGGTAATCAAGCTCACAACTCCTTGGTTTCCACAAAAACTTTTTCATTGGGCGAAAAAATAAATATGAAATGGGAAGAAAAACAAGTATGCGGAGCTGAGTAGTTTTAATTTGATGAATTCAGAAGTGAAACCTATTTCCCAGTCATGTCGACCAAACTGGTACATTCAAAACTCACATTCAGACAGAAACCATTTTTTTGTGTCAGGTTGAAGTGGTTTTATATAAGTTAAAGTGTATGTCATTCTTATAAATTGTGTGCTTACAAATTTTAGCCTGACCGGGGTGTATCCAACCTCGTTCCCAGGTTTTTCCCCGTCGATTAAAATCCCTGGGAACAAATGTTGACCTTGTTTCGCCGTAGCAGATCGGATAACGAGGAACTTGATGAGGCCTATTTTCATTCGTTATTGTTTTTTACTCGGGCTTTCCAAAGGAAACCCGAGTCTTAAAATGGGCTTCAATGTTTTTTTTTTTTTTTTTTTTCTTGGGTCGCAAAACGCCGTCTAGTCGTCACCGCGCATGCGTATGGTCACAGCGCATGGGTAGACTGGCCAATACGAGCACATGGATATTTGATTCGTCGAAGGATTGATTTCTAGGTGGAATATTCTCATATTTTATACGCTCACTCCACATGATTCGCAGTAGAATTACACTTAAGTTTATGTCGAATGTTTTCGGAAAGGGTCAAATAAGCGAGCCAACTTATTATGATGGAATTTATCGAGAAATCGTCCCTGCTATAATGCTATGGAATTGATTCACAACCAGTTACAAAGGACGAAGCTGTTAAATACTACTGGATATTTAACTGTATTGTAAGCATTCTTAGAGAGTACGATACAGCGCACTAGAAGTGAAGACAACAACAGTATAATACTTTAGTGATGTTTAGGGTAAATATTTTGCTTCTTGTAATTATTTATTTTATATTTTTGATTAAAATAACGAGTGTATCTGTCAATAGTTTAATTTTATTGACTATACTATTAGCTCGTAAAAGCTTCAGATCCGCGATTGATTGGCAATTGCCGAGCGCTTAGCTTCTGGGCAAAGAACAACAAACTTATACGCAAATCTTTTAAGTTTAAACAGTAATCGCTTCAACCTATTATCTAGCAGTTGAACGATGAAAGTAATAGATAACGTGACCGGTTTTAAACTCAAGGTCAAGCTCGACAACAACAAATATAAAACAGCTGAAATCAGGCTCTCTGAAAACTACATCTAACAGCCTAAATTAAATCGCCTCAAATATAACACCAATTGCTTTAGTGACTAGTATCTATCTTGCTTTTTCTTGCGTTTATTTTGCAAGAACAACTTTAATAACACTGTTTCTAGACAGTCTTTGAGCTCGCATGTATCACTGCACGAAACATCGATATCCAGGTAAAAGCATTACAGTCAAGCGGACCACGGACTGAAGGAACGGACCAAACAGAAAAGGAGGACGACCTTTTGCTTCAAATCATTTCAAGCTAATCCAAGAAAATGATTATATAATCGTAATGAAGCCCGAGTTCACGCAGTTATGCGTCTAGTTTATTATTATTAAACCGTGAAAATATTTGTACAATGTAATAGGGTTTTTTAAATAAGAAAGTTCACGGACATTCAAGTTCATCAATGCAAATTTATTTTACAACAGAAAATTTGTTCGATTTATTAGTAAATACCTGGTTTCCCTTATCAAACCGGCTCTGTACTAGTAATATTAAAATGCGTTAGTTCCACTGGCCCAAAGCGCGCTGCCACCATCCTCACTGCTTGAAGCGTTATAGTTTCTGTCTACCTCTAAGTCACTGAATCTGCTGGCTGCTGTGCCTGATAAGGACAAAAAGTTTTCTAAGTGTTTTTCGTAATAAAAGGCAACAATAATCTACAGAGAAAGCTACGATACGACTGAGCCCAGAAATTTCTAATTCTCTCTTATTTTTATTATTTTTATAACCTGAAGGGACGGATCATTTGAATTTTCAGAATATAGGGAAGAGTCCGCCAATTTTGATTGTGCTTCATGCTCCGGTTAGCCACATAGTTTATATATTTTTGGATAGATAGGTCGATATTTTTTTCCAGGAAACGTTCTTGCTTGATAGTTTTTGAAGTCTAGAAGCCCGGCTTTCTACATGCATATTTTTGTAGGCATTTTGTTCCCCACATAGTAAAAATCAAATTAGCTAACGGGTTTATCATTTTTATCATAATCATATATCATAGTATCAATAATCTAGTGATGAAAATCGTTACCATCATTTTAATTACCCTATATCTGACTCTGTCAGCATGTTCTTCTCTTAGTAGTTGTTTTCTAACAACATCATCGACTATTCTCTGGCGGTTTTGCTGTGTGGCAGCCATTTTCTTTTCCAATTCCAAAAACGTTTTTTCTGCTTTTTCGCGGGAACGATCATCGTTAATGATTCCTCTTGAATTCAAAGCTGCAGTTTTTATGTTTTCTAGTTGTTTCTCTCTGTTGTCGGCAGCTCTTTCTTGTTTTTCTGCTAATTTATTTGTTTTAGCAACCTTTGCTTCATCGTTTTGTTGACTTCTTACTTCAGCTAGCTTCAGAGCAGTCTTCTTCTTTGCCTCTAGATGTTGTAGTCGATTTTTCTCTGCCTTACCTTGCTTTTCATCTATTTTCTCTTTTGTTAAAACAGATGATACACGTTCAGTGGGTAAACTGTCAGGCCTTTTCGATTTTGACTTGTCAGTCACAACTACATCAAAAACCTCGCAGTTCTGCTTTCCTCGCTCATGCAACACTTGACCATCCTCTCTTTCCAATGATACCGTTAAAGATACAATATTTTCTTGTTGGTCAAAGTTTTCAAAGTCAGAACTAGCTTCATTTTTTCTTTGTAGTTTCGTTGGGACGCAACCCATGTCTTCCCCTGGCCGGTTGACAAATCTGGATGTCTTTATTACGTCATCCGTTCATGTGACGTATTGGTCTTGAGCTGGAACGCGCGCGCGTTTTCCCGCCATATCTTCTTGGCATCTCCGCTGATCTCCAGCCAAAATAATACTAATACTAACTAGACGCACTTGGTGCGTTTACTCAGGCTACGACATAGAGTAGGAATTGTTTTTGAGAGATTGAAATTTATGATCCTTGTGTACAGTTTTATGACAGAATGATGGTGTAGTGTTTAGTAATTAGGTCAAAGCGAGAGGAAAGTTTGGATAAACTTGTTGTTAACTATGTGATACCTATATGTTATGCCTATTTGGGATCAATTCAATTCAATTCTCTTTGATCTCGGATTTTTTTTCAAGAAAGAAGAAGTTCGAAGCAAGCGTGCACTGGAGAGATCGACCGTCGTCTTTGGTGTAATTGTGATTGGGCTTCCTGTGTTTTTCGGCCAATATTAGCCAGTATGATTGATAAAAATAAACTCACCAAACACAAACATAATAATGACATTTAATCAGTTTAAAATGTGTTTCACTTACTACAATCGATAGATGACTCGATAGATATGATTCAGGAAACGCTTGTGAATTTCAAATGCCTCGTTTGAAAAATGGTATAAATATTTTTCAGATGTATTTTGATATGTTTTACATCAATCAATAATTGTTGTTTTACCGACGTATGAAGCTTATATATCCTTGTCAGTCCTTACATTTGACGATTTTCGACGTGATATTGAACACTTTGAGACGGGATCGGCGAAGTTCTTCTACATCGAGTAGTAGAATTCAATATTTGGGCGTTAAACTTGAGAACTATCAACCCATACAGGGGCTCTGCTAAATGTTTATCTTCCATAAGTAGGTTTTAGTGCATTTGCTGCGGGTTTTTTTTTTGCATTTCCGAGCCGTTTTTGAAGAGACAACTTTTCGTGCGTCCGTGGCATTACGTCATGGTGAATCGCGACACAACGATAGGATCAATTTCGAAAGGCAAACCTAGACTCAGGCTTACCTGCGGTAGCCTGAGTAATAATTTATTTCTTAAAGCGCATTCCATACTATCTCAATGTTTTTTACAAATTATGATCACTGATAAAAAAAAACAAATATCATTTACCGAAAAGTAGATTTTATGACATTGTTCATGAGCATTGTTCAAATATTAAAATATCAAATAAGTTTTTAGCTTCTTTTTGAAAACGTCTACTGAAAGATGCAGAAAACAGACGTTCTTTCGCGGGGGGGGGGGGGGGGGGGGGGGGGGGGGGGGGTGATGAGGAGCGAAAGAACGTCTGTTTTCTCAGGCTACTAAAGATGGTGCTTATCGTATCTCTAGTGGCATTTTGTTCTATAACCTTGGTGCACATATACCAAACGCTCTCCCACCATACCTGTTGGTTCTGTATAACGGTATACATTAGGGATTTAGTACAATTTTTCATTCAGTATATATGCCTGAGTTCTTGCTACCGCAGGATCAAGTGGTAAGGGTGATCGGCGAAGATTTTGAAAATGACCCCTAAAAGGTACGCTCAGATACAAATAAAGCAGAGTAAAAACGACCCTTAGAACTGATTTTTGAGCCAAATCTCTAAATGGACGCTAAAAGGTATGCACTGGAAATATTTTAACCCTAAAAGGTACGCCGATCACCCCTACCACTTGGACAAAGGGATTACCCCCCCCCCCCCATTACCCCCCCCCCCCGGCTTTATTACATTTCGCAAATCGTATCACACATGTGTCCGGTGTTGGTGTTTCTATTTAATTTATAACATGTGGTTATGTTTTAAACATTTTGAAATCATTTATTGATTTAAAACACTGTGTTTTATATAATAACCAGAGTAAATATGTGGGCGCTTGGAGATATATAATTTATTTTCTTGTATTCAAATTTCATATCTCTGCGCGCCCTTGTATATAGACTAGCCAATCATATGTCGCGGTCTCCCTTGGTGAATATACCGCGGGCTCATGCGTTGTTTTCGCAATCTCGAGCCCAGCGTCACGTCTGGCTTTTTGTCAGCGGTCTTATGGCGCCCGACATTAGACTCTGGGGGAACGGAATTTTCAGCTCCGATTTTGGAGTTCCGGTTTCTATTGCGCATGCTTAGTTAATATTATAATGATCTGTGGGATTGGGCATCCTGTGTTACTTAGTACGTTAATGACATTCAAAATATTATTGACCTAGTAGCATTTTAAATATTTTCTAAGCCAAAATATAAACATTTTCCTCACTAATGAAACATTTAAAGTTTAGGAAGATTTTTAACGGCCATCAGGATTTATAATGATATAAAAACGCGTCTAAATCTTCTTCAATTCAGATCGCTTTAACCGTCGATTTATTTATAGTTTTCCAACGGTTATTAGTTTGCTTTCGTAGTACGATTGACCTTTAGTAAATAACTGGATGCCAGAGGTCTGAGGATTGCCAAGGTTTAGAATAGTTTAAAGAAGTATTTTGTGTGTATTCTAATTTTCTTCGCGACTCGATAATCATCGCTTAGTGGCGATACAATATCTCTTCGCTTCGCGACTCGTAAACGACGATATTTAATATTCTATCTAGTATTAAAGAACCGTTGACGTCGTATTGCATGTAATCGTAAAATTTACATTTTGAATGTACATTTGTTTACATGATGGACCAATCAGAGCTTTTACTTCGTCTGTTTCCGGTCTGACCATTGTATTTTCAAGGGCCAATCAGCATAAGCATAGAATTCCGGTCCCCCAGAGTCTTACGTTACTCGGCTGGCCAAGAGGAACGAAGGCTCGGGGTTCGAGATTGTTGTTTTCGCAATTTGTGAAATTGTGAAGTTTTGCTATTGTAGAGGTCTGAAACTCCATGACAAACGTACTGAAATTATGTTGTAAGCGAAAAATGAAATCTTCATCGAACCCAGAAGAATTAAGTTCACCTGATTCTACCAAAAATTCGGATTTTGTGTCATTTCCACCAAGATTTGACAATGGAGATAGGACTTTGACTTGTCCAACTTGTGGCGGTTCTGGTAAACTAACTCGAGGTAGGTTTAAATCGCATGTACATCACATGCTTACTTAAAATAATTTTAGGTTTTTTCGGGATTCACTAATTATTGCAATGTAAACTAATTAGTATAACGTTTAGTTACTTTGTAATAAGTTTGTTTTCTTTTTTTAATTCAAAGTCTTTTATAGTTTAAACAAAGTTATTTAAATCTATTAACTATGGTTTAATACACCAAAATATTTGGTTTAGATTCCATAGGATTACATTGCATAACCACTTTATGTAATAAATACAGTATAAGCGGCCGATCTGTCTGGAATTTACAGTACTTGTTACGGACATGATTTCCTTTGACAAATTCTCATTAAATTATTCAGGAGTTTTATAAATTAAAGAACGGTCCATTAGAAAATATCTTACACAACAAAAAAGAATCTGAAAAAACAATTTCTGCACAACCTCAAGGGCAAAAAAAATATACACCACCAAGAAAAACTGACCAACCCCCCATTTCATATCTAATGGCCTTTCCCTAAGTTGAATTAACCTCTGCATTGATAACATTCTTGGAATTTGATATTACAATAATTGTTATGTAATCAACATTATTGAAAATTAGGTGTAAAAACTTTTTCAAAAACTCCAAGTAGCAATTGATTCCTCGTCCTTCTGATTACCAGTCAGATGCTCTAACCACTGAGCTACTCATAATCCTGTGATGAGCAAGAACTAGATGTTATATTAGCCTGCATGTCACTTATGAAGCACAGTGTATGGAGAGGATCACACGGGGTGGATCATGCTGAACAATTATGAATATTATAGTCAATAAATCTATATAGGTCATTCCGTTTTTCCATGAGGTTTGATCAAGCTCACTACCATTTTATTCATTATTCACATCATACAACAATCAACTAACATGTTGATCGTTGTGGCAAGGGAGAGAACAACACATCAAACAAAATCAACTTAATTTACATACCATTGTTTGCACCTACCCATTAACGGTCTCAACAAAAAACAAGTTTTGTCTAGACGTAAACTTCCAAAGTTTGGCGCCAAACTTTGCACTTTCCTTAATGGATTTTCTAAATAAACTCAATTTGTTGGGGTAAATTTCATATATAAAATTTTTGTCGAATCTGGTAATTAGATGCAAGTGACAGTACATATCTATACATTTCTAGCCTTTTTTCCATGACAGTTGTTTACAAACTTGCCAAGTTTGGGGTGCCAATCTTTGAAGTTTGACTGCAAGACAGAACCTGTTTTTGTCGCGACTGTTAAAGGATAGATGCAAGTGATGATAATTATAATGAATATCCAAGCCAGCCTCATGTTCACAGTGGAACACAATAGAGTTTTCACATGTTTGATAGGCTAGCCATTCCAAAACATTATTTAAATAAAAGTGCTCCCCATTTATCTTTCCGCTTTATAACTGAGTAAGCTGCTAACACTCTATCACTCAATAAAAGTAAAAAAAATGGTTGTTTAGTACTGAGTTTCAGAATATCTAAAAACATTAGTAACATATAATTATTGTAATCGCTGGTCACCTTTTTGGTGCAACAAGTGTTTTATAACAATAAAGTCAACAAACCAAGTTGAGCGATATCATTACTTTGATAATACTACAGAAATCCACATAACATTACAAAGATAAGATCTAAAGTGGATCTTTAATATTATAACTAAATGTGGTTTAACCCTTTAACTGTCAGATTCCTGGGAGATTTTTGGCTGTTTTCATAATAGAAAACTTAAAAAAATGATTTTCATTCCAAATAAGGCGTTGTCAAGGAAATTGTTGCTGTATGAAATTACCGAAGGCTCACTCTATCCAGGGATGCCTGTTCAATTTTTGCTCGTGGCTTTTGCTAGCGAACAGCTTAGCCTTAGCACAACAAAAATTTGTTTATAAGTGTTTTTTTTAGTCACGTTCTAGCACAAGAGCCCCTAGGCTTGCATCATTAAGCTTGGCTAGGTGGTACAGGCGCTCTTCTGAAAGAAATCAGAGGTGGGAAACGATTTTATGAAAACGATGACGTCAAACAGTTTGTGTTTGCAAAATGGCGCTATTGAAGTAAAGTCGTCTCCCTGGCTGTCTTGTGTTGGACTCCAAGACCTACCAAGGCAATTTTGGCAAGTTTTGACCTGTAAAGAATGCAATCGATGCAATATGCTACCAGTAGGGCAGGATGGCTCGACACTTATGCAAACTTTCGACAGCATTTCCCCCCAGACCTTGTGTCTTAAGGATTTTTTATATCTACCCACAAGTTTGAGGAAAACACATGTGCCAGTGAGTCGTTCCAAAGGAACAGCTGTTTCTCGGCTCGCTTGATAAAACTGGAAAGAAAAAGCACCACAATGGCAAGTAGTGAGACCGAAATTTGACATGAATGTAAAATGTTTGCTTGAACTGGATGTTTTCGTCTATTAAAATAAGAAAGAAAGTATGATGTTTTCCAGTGTACTTGTCTGACGTGAAAATGTGCAATTTTGATTTCACCCTCAAACAAGGGACTATATTCTTCACAAATCAGAACTTGAGTGCTGAGTTTTGGTGTTAAATGCTGCAGCATGTATCAGACAACACATACAATTCGTCATTAGTACAGTTATTGTTTCAATTTTTTAAAGAGCAGCCTATCCAAAGGGGACGAATTCATCCCTTTGCCAGCTAAAGGGTTAAGACGTATAAATTTCTGCAAATCTTACCTAATACATTTATCAAAACCTGTTTTTCAGAACATGAAAATGACCTTGTTGCATTAATACCAGTCAGAGATGGAAGGTTAAAATCAAAAAAAAGGTATGTACAATTTTGGCTAATTTACCTATGTTTCTATTTGCCAATGAAGAATGAATATGTTGCATGAGGAGAGTTAAGGGATTATTTCATGGGAAGCAACATGGAAAAAAAGCTAGCAAAATGGCCTGGTTGTCCCATATTATTGTAACAATCCCAAACACTTTTGCAGGGACTTAAGAGTGATAGTCAGCAAAAACCAGACATTTTCGCAAATTCGTGGCAAGACTTGAAAATTAGATTTCGCTCATATTTTAACCATAGGTAGGCCCTGATGTAAGAAGAACTGCTATGTATTTAGTTTTGTAAAATACCGCTTAGTTTTCGAGATATTCGAAAAAATAGGTTTTCGGCTAAATTCGCTAATTTTCGACCGATAATTTATACCAGTTTTAAAAGCTTGTCGCAAGCAAACTAAATAATGTATCGTTGTTTAAAGACCACAGAATTATTAAATAGTATTTAAAGTAACATTTTGAAGGCTTTTATGAACTTTCATAAAATCCTTCTATTTTAAATAAATTTATTTTTAGGGGGCACTTTTAACCTCTCTAAAAATAGGGTGAATATAATCAAAGTTTTTTCCATGTGCTACGCAAAAGTTTTACCAAAAAAACACCTCAAGGGTAAGTTTAAATAATGGCCTTTACGAAACAAGTAAAATTGGTTTGGGGAAATGTACTTTTCGTGTTGTATTATACTCTCGAAGTTGTAGAAAAGTTGTAAATTTCATGTATCGGCATGATTAATGTAATTTGCATATATTAAACTTATTTCGAATTAAAAGCGGTTTCGTGTTAACTTCCAAGAAAGAAAACGATTTTGAAGACTAACAAGAAGTTTATACTGCCATTTTAAAAGAAATGATACGTATTATTAATAAAATAGAAACCAAGAAGTGATTTTATTCAAATCATATCCGTCCGTCAATTCTCTGCTCTCGAATCATATACATTTGTATTGTTATTAAAAAAAAAACAGCAGGAAAAATGCTATAAACATTAGGTTTCTCTTGTAATTCTAACCTAGATGAAGTTTAGAAGCTGTTGTATTATTTATTATTATTATTATTATTATTATTATTATTATTATTATTATTATTATTATTATTGATGCTGTCATAATATATTTTAACAATTGTACATTTTAATAGCGCTTGACGCCGTATGAAATTGACAAGTAATTCAGTGTTTGCTATTAGCCGCTTTGACTGTGTTCGCATCGTTGCCAACTTTATCGATCATATTTTGATTAAAAAAACGTGCTTAAAACAACATCATGATGGTCAAAAATCATAACCAGTGGAAAGACAAAAGAATAATCTGTCACATGAAGCAGATGAAGAGGAGTTGAAGTCATTTTCTGCAACTGAACAAGATATGTCGACACACCATCTTCGTCACAAGTAAGAACTAGCAACGGAGAAAATTTTCAAACTGATCATAACAAAATGACATCGGATCTTTGCTGGACATTGAGTTACATGGACATATTAAATTAGTACAAATCAAACTACATGTTTTAATAGTACAAATAAATATTGCATTATTCTTACTCTGTTGTTTTAAGGCCTTTTAATTTTGTATCGGAATTAAACATGCACGGTATTACTCATTGAACTTCTCCTAGATGTATTCCTAATTATATTCTGCTATACTTTATGATTCGGACGCTTTTTACACATGTTTTCAGTTGTTTCTAGCGTTTAATTCGTACGAAATACGACTATGTTGAAATCTAATTACGCATGCAAATTCAAAGGTCCCGCAACATCTTGCGTTTCTCGTATTTAAAAGATACGCCACAAACGATAGTTTATAAGCTTAGTTTATTTATTTGTCAGAAATATTGCTAGTAAAAACGTTTTAAAACTATATATAGATGTGACAGGAGAAAGAAACAGCTAGAACTTACGTCCCAATTGAATATCCTACTCCTGGTTATATGTAAATATATTATGTATAAAAACACTATCAAATGCAGCAAAATATTTAGCTATTAAATCAAGAAATACTGTAAAAAAAAAAAAGATTGGAAAAGTTTATTTTGGGTTTATTTTTGTGCACTTCGTCTAGATCTTTGAAAGCATTAGCGCGAGTTAATTAAACATTACTTGTCAATTTCATATGGCGTCAAGCGCTATTAAAATGTACAATTGTTAAAATACATAATGACAGCATCGATGATAGTATTAATAATAAATAATACAACAGCTTCTAAACTTCATCTAGGTTAGAATTACAAGTGAAACCTAATGTTTATAGCATTTTTCCTGCTGTTTTTTTTTTAAATAACAATATGTGATTCGAGAGCAGAGAATTGACGGACGGATATGATTTGAATAAAATCACTTCTTGGTTCCTGTTTTATTAATAATACGTATCATTTCTTTTAAAATGGCAGTATAAACTTCTTGTTAGTCTTCAAAATCGTTTTCTTTCTTGGAAGTTAACACGAAGCCGCTTTAAATTCGAAATAAGTTTAATATATGCAAATTACATTAATCATGCCGATACATGAAATTTACAACTTTTCTACAACTTCGAGAGTCTAATACAACACGAAAAGTACATTTCCCCAAACCAATTTTACTTGTTTCGTAAAGGCCATTATTTAAACTTACCCTTGAGGTGTTTTTTTGGTAAAACTTTTGCGTAGCACATGGAAAAAACTTTGATTATATTCACCCTATTTTTAAAGAGGTTAAAAGTGTCCCCTAAAAATAAATTTATTTAAAATAGAAGGATTTTATGAAAGTTCATGAAAGCCTTCAAAATGTTACTTTAAATACTATTTAATAATTCTGTGGTCTTTAAACAACGATACATTATTTAGTTTGCTTGCGACAAGCTTTTAAAACTGGTATAAATTATCGGTCGAAAATTAGCGAATTTAGCCGAAATATCTCGAAAACTAAGCGGTATTTTACAAAACTAAATACATAGCAGTTCTTCTTACATCAGGGCCTACCTATGGTTAAAATATGAGCGAAATCTAATTTTCAAGTCTTGCCGCGTTATGTTTGATTTTTGCTGACTATCACTCTTAAGGACATCCGTGGGCATTGTGATAAATAATAATAAAAGTTTATTGAAAAATCACAGTATACACCCTATGCATAAAGGCGTGGCAATGAACATATCAAGCTTATACGAAGTTATTTTCGTTACTCTTCTATTACCCACGGGACACCGGTTGTTGGTTTGCGGCGTCTACCACCCTCCACGATTTGCATACAAGGAATGTGACTTAATGGACTATATTGTAAATACTTTTGAGAACACCTTAGACAAAGATCCTAATACAGTTATTGTTTGCGGCGGCGATTTAAACCATCTCAATCTGCATTATTTCCAAGCTATTTCTGGTTGGAATGTGTTTGTTGACTTTCCTACGAGGAACAATGCGTGCCTTGACAATGTGTTATCTAATCGTTCTGATCTTTTTGGCGAATGTCATCCCATTACTATGACAATAAAAACCGATCATAAAGGTGTTGTTGTACCTGCGGCAACCAAGCTCAGACCAATTCGTCGTAAAATCAAGGTGAGGGATTGCCGAGAACACCGGAAATGTAGTCTTTATAAGGCCCTTCACGAGGAAAAATGGGAAGAATTAAAGGTATGCACGGACATAGATCAAGCAACAAAAGTGGATGACTCCTCTCGTGAAATCTATGTTAAAAACCAAATCAAGAATTCCAAACCACAGCACAGAACGTCTTAAGGACATCATTAAAAGAATTTCCGAAGTGATCAGAGACAATAGAAAGAACGACTTAGCTAACTTAGGCAGCAAAGATTGGTGGACTCAAGTAGACACAATCTCCCAACGACGTGCCCCAACACATAATATCACACTGGATGAAGACACTCTGAACACCTTGAATGTCTTTTTTGGAGATTTGTGCTGTGATGATGATTATGAAGAGCCTACTACACTTTTGATTAACGTACTTACAGACATTCCAGTTCTGACTGAGCGACAAGTCTGGTTATCTCTGAGTAAACTAAAGAAAACTGTGACGGGACCAGATCTTATTCCGTTCTGGGTTTGGAAAGATCATGCAGAAATCTTAACACCTATAGTTACTAGCCTATGGAACTTATCTCTTGCTACTCAATCGTGGCCGACCTCATGGAAGAGGGCTAACATCAACCTGCTCCCTAAAGTGGACTTACCAAAGGAAAACAGAGATTATCGTGGAATCAGTGTGACCCCCGTTATTGCTAGAGCCTTTGAAAAGATTGTGTATAATCTCTTCGTTAAGACCACATTACGACAAAGCTTAAGTTCTACTCAATTTGCATATAGAGAGGGAGTTTCCTGTACAGACGCTTTACTCTCAATTCAAAATTCAGTATACAGCCACCTCGACAACCCTGACTGCAAAGCGGTACGTTTGTTTGCTATGGACTTTAGTAAAGCCTTTGATTCTATCAAACACAATCTCCTGGCTGACAAGTTGAAACGTCTGCAAATCAACCCCTATATTATCAACTGGTACTTGGGCTTCCTCAAAGATAGACAACAGAGAATCGTTCAAAATGGCATCACTTGTGAGTGGATAGCGGTTAACAAGGGAACAACCCAAGGAAGTGTCAGTGGTCCTCATCTTTTCAATATCTTGATAAATGATCTTAAACTTTTTCATGAATCGACTACTGCGATGTTCAAGTATGCTGATGACTCGACCATAATCTCCCCAGTGTTAAAGGACTGTGACAGATCGGCTAACCTTGTTGGTGATTTCATCGAATGGGCCAAAAACAACTCTATGAAGTCTAATCCAAGCAAATGTAAAGAACTTACTTTTCTCAAGAAAGGGATTTCCGCCAATGACTTCACACCTATTTTTAACATTCCTCAATGCAAAGAACTGTCAATTCTTGGAGTTACATTTCAGAATGGTAACAGATTCACATCCCACGTTCACAATAAGCTCGTCAAGGCAAATAGGTGTCTCCATGTTTTAAGAACTTTACGCCAGGAAGGATTTAACCCGAAAGAAATGGATCATTTGTTCAAGAGCCTGGTTCTCTCGACCTTATCATATGGCCTGCAAGTATATGGTTCTGCGGAACCAGAATTGACCACAATACAAAGATTTTTAGACAAATGCTATAAACAAAGATTTACCACTGAGAAAATAAACATTCATCAGCACCTTGAAATGATGGATAGGAACTTAGATAATAAAGTGAAAAAAATGGATAATCACCCACTACGTCCTCTCCTTCCAAAGAAAAAAGAAACAAAATATGCATTAAGAAAACCTAGTGTAGTTAGACCTAAAATTAACACAGAAAGAATGATGAACGTTTTTAGTAGTAGACTAATTTTTAAATATTGAGAGACAAATTTTTAAATATTGAGAGTTATACATATTTTATCCTTTTGAATATCGATGTATTTTGTAAATTTATTATTACTCGTGCCCAGGCCTTTGGCCGGCACGAGTCTTAAAATGCAGCTTCTGTCTTCATTTCGGCGTCGAAGATTGAAAACGAGGCGATAACACCCAGTATGCTTTGCGACATTAGCTCGTGGTCAAACTAGCTACACAAAGCTACTAGTCAAGGAGCATGTGTACTTCCGTGGGACTTTCATGAAGAAAGTTGACAACCTATCTAGATATGTTCAGGGACACCCAAGGAACAAGAAAAGAATTGTTGACAATCTGTCAACTCGCTATTATCGATTTTATGGGAGTTTAAAAATACACCCAGCATGAAAACGAGGCTGGGATGTTATTGCCACCCAAAAACATGTTATGATTGAGCAGTCATCATGACACTGACATGCATCAACATATAGCCTCCAGCCAACAGTTTTATATTGTTGTTGCTTTAGTCACGTGACCAGAAAGTGGTTGCATGAAAACGAGGCTGGGTATTTTAAATGCTTTTATTTGCTATATTTCTGTGCTTTAGTTAAAGTTAATTTGTATTAAATGTTTATCAAAATACCTTAAAAATTGTTTAGAAGTGTTGGCAATCAATATCACGTCATCAGCAGCATCAAATCGAGGCTAGTGAGGTAACTCAATTAAGTATCATGCTAATTAATGTTTTTTGAAAGGAATTTCATTTAAATACCTTAGAACAACAAAATATGATTTTTTTATAAGTCTTCACTATTAATAATCTGTGTTTTATAACACCATTTAGAGTTCTATTTACTTTGTCTGATGCTGGAGACAGTTGTATCAGTACTGGTTACATTTCAAAATGCAGCCCACGTAGCCAGCTTTGTAGTGGGTCCTTTCCTATGGCTTCAAGAGAAACAGGTTGTTTGAGTGAAAGAATTGTGGTTAGACCTGATTGTTGATCTGTTGAAGTGGATTTGTATCACTGATGACCAAATATATATTTGAAATAAATAATGTGAAAGTGTAATGGTATAATAGTGTAATGCAGTCAATTCTTCATAGTGATGGATGGTTCCAAACTTGGTAAATACAGCAATAAAGATGTTTCTGACCTATTTATATATACTGGTATCTCTAAATATATTTTGTTCTCTACGGTATGTGTTTTATTCTCTAATTATTCAATTAAATCAATAAGTCAATCACAGACTTGGACTTTACCGACGATATTGCGCTGCTATCCAACAATGTTGATCAGACAGAGAGACTAGCTGATGGCCAGTGTAGAGAAGAGTGCAATCAAATCGGACTATTTTAATGACAAGACCAAGGTGATGTTTTGCAGCGTGACACTCTTCAAGTGATGGAACGGCACTTGATAATGATGATGATTTCAATTATCTAAGGCTAGTGGATTAACTCAAACGATAAGGACATCACTGTGCGCAAAGCTCCTGTCTGGAAGGCACTGAACAATATGAACAAGGTCTGGAAATCTAGAATATCTCTTTAGTTAAAGCGTAGGCTATTTGTGGCTACCGTTGAGTGTGTCCTCCTCTATTGGTGTGAAAGCTGGTCACTGACGTCATCCTTACTGGGAAGATCCCTTGATGGCTTCTACACTTGAATGCTGCGTGCTGTGCATAATATCAGGTGGCATAGCTACATAGCAAATGAAGACCTATCCTGGATATGGAACCCTCCCTATAATCCCGGACCAGGTTGCCTGGCAGAGACTTGGTCTTTCAGGTCACTTTTACAGGCACAAGAACTTGCCTGCTTGGGAGTTTGTGCTCTGGGAGCCCTCCCACAGACACAGAACCATCCTGGTCACACTGTGATAGTCAGCATTTATCAACACTCTCAAGCGAGATGTGGGTGCTCCAAGCACCACTGAGCCAGCCACAGGCATGGCTGATCCCCAGGATTGGAGTTCCAGGAAAATGATTTAATTAATTCCATCATTAGCAGTGCATATGTAGTTCCATAACCATAACAAACTATGTCATTGTACGGCCACCTATAGCAATGCAATGTGCTGCTTATATAGTGCTTTATTCACGCGAATCTCCATGAGCTTATTAAAATAAGCCAACATAAACATAATCAATGGCCCTAAGCCCATATCTGTCCTTTTTGGCTGTCAAGTACCGTAAAATGAAATCCAATTTGCAATAAGTTCATGACAGTCCTATTTCTGGCCATGAGAAATTGTGGAAAAGGCTAATTACAGTTTGTTTTGGTCTAAATCAAGCCATATTTCTCCAGGGAAAAATGATGTTATTACTATACAGTTAGAATCCAGCCTACCAGCCAGCCTCTCTCTTATAAGATATAATAATAATATAATAATCTTCTAGCAAATATAATACATGCAGCTATTTTGGTTAACGTTTTAGTTATTATATACAGCCTGTACCTATCTTCCTGGTAAAAACAATCACTTGTAATCTAAATACGAAAGAGGTGCTTATTAAAATAAGGTACTTAATTATTAAAATAAGGTATATGTCTGTCTATGACAGCTATGGATCTAACATGTTTCAATTCGCTTATAAATTGAATCATATTTTGTTGTTTTTGCTAAATGCGGAAAGTTATTTTTAAACGATATCCCTTTCAAAATCATATATTAACAATATTTAATTGAGTTACCTCACTAGCCTCGATTTGATGCAGCTGATGACGTGATATTGATTGCCAACACTTCTAAACAGTTTTTAAAGTATTTTGATAAACATTTAGTACAAATTAACTTTAAATAAAGCACAGAAATATAGCAAATAAAAGCATTTAAAATACCCAGCCTCGTTTTCATGCAACCACTTTCTGGTCACGTGACTAAAGCAACAACAATATAAAACTGTTGGCTGGAGGCTATATGTCGATGCCTGTCAGTGTCATGATGACTGCTCAATCATAACACATTTTTGGGGGCAATAACATCCCAGCCTCGTTTTCATGCTGGGTATATTTTTAAACTCCCATAACATCGATAATAGCGAGTTGACAGATTGTCAACAATTCTTTTCTTGTTCCTTGGGTGTCCTTGAACATATCTAGATAGGTTGTCAACTTTCTTCATGAAAGTCCCACGGGAGCTATTTTTTGGACATTTGCTCCTTGACTATACACTGTTTAATACCTTGTTGACTGCTTTGATATCAAAACTATGGATTCTACGTCTTTAAATACGCTCAAATCACTTACAAATCCACACACCATTCGCGGTATGTCGAGCGTTTTCGGAAAGGCCATTTAGAGAGATACCGCGAATTTATCGTGAAACTGCCTATCGTGAAACCATGGATAATTAAAACACATCCATGGTGAAACTTATCGTGAACTATCTATCAAACAAGCTACCTATCTATTCAAAAGAGACTTATATTTCAGCTTATACAAACTCTAAAACCACAAAGAGCTCAACTACACAATGTGAACAAAGGTCTACCGAAGAAAAAACGACGATTACAAGCATTTCAAGCGAAGAACATGCAAGACTAGCGACTTCTGTTTACAATCAACCATGCGACTGTCAAAGTAATAAAGGCCGCTTTCTCAAAAATGATCACTTCTTTCATAATAGTAATGGTATTAAAATACCTTGCTTCTTTTGTTATTTTTAATTCAAGGAAATATTTTCTGTTTTCCCTATTTGATATTAGTAACTTTATTCATAGTTAATAGTAACTATGCTTTATTAGGATACAAAACAGTCGAGTTCTTCGACTGCTACACTCAAACTATTGTCATTTCATCGTTCAGTGATTGTGATATATTAGATAAAACTAGTTGTTTGACTGTACATGTATATAATGATGCAGAAGTCACATTAAAGATTACAAATAATACCAGATCTCGTTATTCAAGGTTTGTTTATTATAATTATAGACATTTTCGCTGTCATCACAAGTAGGAAGCTTAGACGGTTTGTTTATCATAGAATACGCTCAAATATACCCAGGTCTTCTAAGTTACATAGTTATATTCACAGTGCAAAGGTCAAAAACGAGCATTATTCTTCAAAGTTCAAGGGGATTGGAACACAAGCATTTATTTCTCAAAGAAGGTTCAAATGTAAAGCCAGTCGGTATAAATCGTCCCTTTTTGTGGTTACTCCCGTCCTAAGGACGAAGTAACCACTATGCTATCGCCCGATGTAAGAATGAATACAAGAAAACAAGAGTGTAACACCCGAACACGCGACTCCTTTCCGAGATCGTGCTGATTTCTTTCCGACATTGCTCCGAACTGTTCACGATAGTACAGCGGAAATACCTCGTGCTCGCTGTTTGGACGGGTTGCTCCAAGTTTCCTAAGTTGGTGAGTATATCTAGTTCTTTTTATTGCATTTAACACTCTTTATCTATCACAGCTTTCATTCTACTATAACGGTAGAAATGAAGAGTATTTTCGTAAGTGTTTTTCAGATTTTAAACCGTTCTTTACGGCGAAATTACACGTTAAATCCACACTTGATGCTCGACGAAGCCGAAGCCATGTTGTCTCGAATCAAGGAGAACAACGCTGTGAACCAAACCATAACGAAACAAACAACAATAAAAAAAGAAACAAAAGCAAACACTCAATCCTTTCGGGGAATTAATGAGCCTCGTAAAAGGATAATTGAGCCCCTTTGTGGGAATAATGAGCCTCGTAAGAGGATAATTGAGCCCTTTCGAGGGAATACGAAACAACTACCCCAATGTGGGTATATCAAACAGCCTCTTATTAAGAGGATATATGAATCCAAATGTGAATTAATTAATGAGACACACACAAAAATTCTATCACTGAACGGTACACGTCTTTGTTATGACAACATAGCTTTGCTTATAAGCCAAAAAACAATGAAAGCTGTGATAAATAAAGATCAACATTGTTTTGAAACTGTAAATGACACAAATATGCACAATCAACATAGATCTATTGTAAGAAATGTTCATGTTAAACCACGTGCTAGGGATAGGGAACCATCTAGAATTCCTGTATTAAAATAAATCACAAAAAAAAAACAATGAATGTTTCAATGCAATCATCAAACTTCAACACTAAATGCTCAAATAAATAATCAAAGATTGGACCTAAGTAAAAACTGTCAAAATTACCACATTAGAAGATGTTATAATGACAGATCTGATTTTTACTCCTCAAAAACTATTATAAGCATCATTATGATTATTGCACACAAAAATATGCTAATTATTAATTTTTTTTATACATTAGATTTCTGATGAGACACTAGCTGAAATTCAAGCACTAAATGAGGGCACAGCGTCAGGTTTTATTCACAACGTTTCCCCGCTCAAAAAAGATAATTATTTTGATTTCCAACTTCAATTGAAATCAAAAACAATCCGAGTGGTATGTTTTTCCCCCAAAAAAAGGAGCCGCATAGAATCCTGTGCCAAAATAAAGAAACCCGTTAAAATAAAGAAGTTCAGACTTGAAATGAAAAGCAACAGCGAAGACATAGTAATTGACGAATCTTCAGAAATTGAAGAATGCCCAGACATTGATTTTACCAGAAAACAATTACCTACAAATTTTTCAATTACACAACTGAAAACAGTATGTGTAGGGCAACTAGTTACTGTTAAAGCGAAAGTAGCTACTTTGCAAGAAATCAAAGAGGTTAACAATGGCACACTAAAATTCACCGAAGCCATTCTCATTGACCCCACAGATAGCATTAAAATCACAATATGGGAAGACCATATTGGCAGTATTGAGCAGGATAAAACGTATAATTTTCAAAACATCCGAGTAAAGAAGAACACACTAACGAACGAGGTATATGTTAACACAGCCAAAGGGGATACAACAACAATCAGTGTTACCAACGACTTTCAACAGCAACTAGCATTACCATTAAGTGATTACTCAAACATAACAGTCCAGGGAGAAATCTGGACAGTAAATCGAGTGAATATGTATCATAGTTGCTTTAAATGCCATAAAAAAGTGCAATTATCAAACCAGAAATACCTAGAATGCAATAATTGTAAAATTGCACAAAAGCCAAAAGCTTGTAAAAAAGAGTAGGTTATTGCATTAACCTTTTTGTATAACAATACCAAAGTTGATGTTACCATGTTCACAAATATTGTGCTATTAATACTGAAACAAACACATATTTCTGAAGCAACTCTAACATGTCCAGATGATCTAAAGTCAATCATTTTCAACCTATCTGACGATATTCAAATCACATTTAATAAAACTACAAAGGTGGTTTCTAATATCTTAATTAACTAATTGTATTTCCACCTACCATACGTTTAAATTATAGTCATTTTCATTTCACCGTGAAACACTATTAATAAGACTAACGCACACACTGCTTGTTGGTCATATAGAAAATAAAATAGAGTGGTTTTCATCACACTGTGCACTACTTACTAAGCTAATACACACTAGTAGACTAACTCATAAAATACTCAGTGTTTTCTTTAGTTGAAATATGACTATTAAACACTGACTATTAGTAATTGTTTCACAGTCCAATGAAAACCACTATAGCAATTTATGTCTGGTTTCTTTAGTACTAACTAGCTATTCAAAAAACACAACTACATACTTAAGTTAGTCATAATACTTTCATGGTGAAGTGAAAACAACTCCTTTATATTTCTTGTAGCTCTTTACATGCGTTTATATTAAATCAATGGTAGAGTGTAAACAATAAAACAGTGAAGCTCTAAAATTAACTACTCAACCTTAGTTATTTGAAAAATAATCATAACGTGAAAAGACCAAATTTAGTCTCCACATACAATACTGCAATGTATAGTGCAAGCAATTGCTGTTCGGTGATCACACTAAATTAATTAATAATTAACTAAAATTCAACAAAATAACTAGTTATTATTTTCTCACAGTCATATTGTCTACACTCTTCAAATCGATGCCGTTTTTAATTATGTTACACTTATCGCTTATGATTCTACAAATCTGTTTTTGTGATTTATTCTTACAATAACAATTTAAATCAATGTAGTTTTATTCTTGTAACTAATTTCAATTAATTTATGATCAATAATTGTACTATTGAAATTGAATAAATGCGTTGATAAACATATATGCTTTTTCTGTATTTCACTATCTGTTGGGATCAACAAGCTCCCACAACTTTTTGTTAGCATTATTGATTTAAAAAAGATTCTGCAAATTAAGTAAAAAAAAAACACTGAAATTTTCTCAAATCTCTTCCTCAAAGTTACACAATTTTATATGTTCACTTTATTCTCATTCTTCAATTACTCATTCATTATTTCCATGACATTTTGTAACAAAGTGCACAAAATTCCACTCGCAAGACAATAGATAAACTAAGTTTTTCTACAATTTTCGATCTTGAATATACCAAGTTCTTTCGGGAAAAGATAACTAAAAGCAACTGTCCTGTAAATGTTACAAAATTTGGGGTAACCACATGCGCTCTTAGAGCGCCTTTAATTTAAAAAAATGATATACATACAAACTTTATTGAGCTCCTTTCAAAGGCTTTTCAGCTACATTGTAACTAACGCTAAATATACTATATGCTAAAAATTTCTAATGTTATTTAATGAATTTACAATAATGATATACGATAAACACTATATAAAAGAGAATAAATTAGGAAAGAAAAAATATCGTTTGTTTTAATGAGATATGATATGATTAATAAGGTGTTTTTTAAAGTTGTTAGTGTTCTCTATCGATTTTACTTCTTTTATTTCTTCTTTAATTTATTACTTCTTTTATTTCTTGTAATAGACCAACGTCTCTCTATAAGACTCAGAGAATCCCGAGTTCACAGAGCTATTCATCTAGTTTAATAAAATGTTGTGCTCAAAATGAGAACTATTGTCTGTCTAGACGAAATTTACTTGTTTCAGGTGGCATTGATTCAAATCCTGGTCCTCTAATTCAAGATAATATTGTGCAAAGTGTTCCAAGAATTCCCCCAGTGGTATTATTACAGTCTAGATTAGCTCAACAAGGTTTACAATCCTTAGATGTTGGTGGTGCAGGTGATTGTTTTTTTAGAGCAGTATCACATCAGCTGTATGGTAATACACATAATCATATACAAATACGTACTATTGGTGTTCAGTACTTGGAAAATCATCCTGAAAGGTTTATTGAGACCAATACTGAACGTTCATGGGTAACATACTTAGCTAATATGTCTTGTCAAGGTACATGGTGTGATCAGGTATTATAATACAAGCAGTTGCAGATGTACTAAATATTACAATTCATATAACAGAATCAAATACACAAATTAATTTTACTACAATATATATTGGTCATGTGGATGAAGTACATTATGTTTCAACTGTTGCGGTGGATAATTATTCTTCAACATCTATAAATGAATCTGATGGTTGCAGTGATACCGCAAACTCTCACATGGATTATATTGCTTGGAATAAACCATATTTTCTTATGTCAACATACTCGATATGTTTTTCTGTTATCAAATCCTGTGGATTTTAATCATTTAACATTAGATGCCATGAATGAGCATGCTATGCTCTATTCTAATAGTTTTGTACAAAATAATGTCACTGAATTACCAAATGTTTTAAAGATATAATACCATTATTGACCACAATGGACAAAAGCCTACCATGGTTTACTATCAAGTAGTTCTTCAAGTAAAACTGATTCCTCAAGAAGTGCATTATAGAAAATATTGATAACAAAACAACTGGTTTTGTGCTGTGTTTTTCTGGTTATTCTATAAACTGTATTATTAAACAAAATAAAACAACTTTGAAGTATTTTCTATTGAAGTGTAAAAATGACCAGCTAATATATTTTAATACAACATTTATTGATGTCAACTGTCTTATTAAAACATGTTGTGAAATGAAAGAACAAAGCTCCAACTGTGATGCAAAATATGTACTATATTTTCTTTCCTGTTCTCAAATAACCAGTGATAAGGAAAGACAGAATACTCTAAGGAAATTTAGATCAACATCATTTTTAACTCGTGGATTGCAAATCCCTTTTATTTACTGCTTCTGGAGGAAAGAGGAGGACTACTCGTAGTCTAATTCCTCCGGTAAATCACAAAATTCGTTTGCAAACATTTTCTGAAGGGTACGTCCTTTTCCCTGAACTATTACGAAAGCAACACAGTAATACAGTAGTAGTACATACCCAAAATCATGATGCCTCATCTTTATCAGCCAGTTCTAAACAACCATAGGACGGCTACCACAATCTTTATAATGCACATCAAATTAGACAAATCCACAAATTTTGATTTATTTCATATTCATATTGTTTTAGTTTCACCAACTTCATACTTTATTGTACAAAAATTGTGTGCGTTCACCTGCAGTGACAACTGTCTTTCAACTGTTTTTCTGCCACTCAAATCTGTAAACTAGTTCCAGCTCTCCCCAGCTCGTCACCTTGCATCAAGGGCACGAGTGCACGCTACGTAGAGCGTCTAGTTATTATTATTACTATACTTTTAATCTTATACTGATGTAAAATAGGATATGTATTTTTATCTTATTAATAAAGACTTATTATTATTATTATTATTATATCATAGTTAATCAGTTTGAGAATACAACAATGCTTTCAATAGAAAGAGCACATCGAAGTTAGTAATATTCCAAAGTTTTAATTTAGTAACATAAAATGATAAAAAGCTACAGCTGTTTGAATTTACAAGGATTTGACTGAAAATTTGAAATCTGGGCTGATGAGCCTCGTTTTCATATTTTGGTACATTTAAAATGCTGATAACTCTGCAGTGATTCAATACATGACACCATAACTCAACCAAATTACTAATTTAGACATGCTCTTATTAAAATATTTTATTGTTCATGGTGCTTGCTCCCAGTCCTTTCTCTTTATGCATAGGGTCTATAATTTGTTGTAAACATCTCAATTCAGCATTCCAGTTTCTTATTTGCCCCATCATTTTTTCCTAACATCTCCATGAGAAGGTCACATGTTGTATGTTGAATTCTTTGAAAGCCTTTAATTTGGACAACAACAAAAAGTTGAGTCTACAAAGCAGGCTAAACCAACTACTACTTTCTAAGAAAAATGTTTACTTCTAAATTCTACTTGTCATTTGTTGCTATGGCTTAAGGTAGTAGGATTGGATAACAAACTTGTCATTTTTTACCGTTTCTGAATGCTTTATAAATATTCAATTCAGTTTGGCTGGGTTAAACTTCCATTCTTTCACGAACAACAGAATAAACAGCGAAAAACCTTGTATCCAAGCATGTTATTTTTGTTGAAATTTGAGAGAAAACTCAACACTGTGACCTCTAGGGCGCGATGTTGACAAGTAATTTAGTAATCACGATATACTTAAAACTAGAAAAATCCTTCTTTTAAACACATATTTTGATTATAAAACTACGATGGCCCACAAGGGACACGCTGCAAACAAGAAAAAAGGTGCAAACAAAAATGAAACGCTACAAACAAAAAACTAAACGCTACAAACAAAAAAAGAAACGCTGAAAACAATAAAATAATGAACAAAAACAAAAAAAGAACGAACGCTGCAAACAAAAAACGAAACGCTGCAAACAAGAAAAGAACGAACGCTGCAAACAAAAAACGAAACGCTGCAAACAAGAAAGTCAAAAGCCTGCGCGCGCATATTCAATTTTGGACGAGAGGGAATAGGTTCTAAAGATGGCGATTTTCCCGCCAGAATCCTCAAACGGGAAGGTACGGTACGTGTTGTAGCTTTTTTATATGCAGAAAAATCATGCCGTTTTGTGCGTATTGTGGCACAGAAATACTATCGAATACAGGGAGATTTTGCCATAGTTGCGGAAAAGCTTTATCAAAGCAAGATTCAGGCTCAAATACACGAAAACGACCAGCTGATGACATTCCATCTACATCGAGTTCTGCAGTTAATGGTGAAAGTCTGTCGTCTTTTCAGGAATTCAGAGAAAAGAAAGAGAAGGAAAGAAGTACTCGATTCGTCAAGAAACCAAAATGTTTGTCGTCAAAAAAAGAGAAACATTCTGAAGTCACAATCCAGATTGGTCTAATGAAGAATCGTGATGGTGAGCTGAAAACGGTTAGAGGATCAAACCTCCCTTTGAAAGTAAATTCTGGTATTGGTTGGGAGGAGCTTTTACAGAAAGGTGCCGAAAAAATGATGAAATTCAACAAAGATTTGCCCAAGTATGCGGAAGCTTTTATCTTGTTGTACCCAGATAGAAGTGCAGTCAAGTATTTGCCTGGAAGTGAGGAAATATTTTCTTTAGAAAAATATAAAGAGGAACTGGGAAAACCCTACCGGCGAATTGTGCTGCATTTGTGCATGAAAACAGACTTTAACGAATCAGTTTTGCAAGAATGCCTGTTGATTTCTGATGAAAGTGATATTGATTGCGAGGTACAGTAATAAATTAATTATAACTGATTTTTATTCATTGATAGATTCATGCATTCTTCTGTTCGTACTTGGTACTAAGATTTCCAGTGTACACGAAATAAAAAGAGAAAAAATGTTAAATTATTGATAAGATGTGTACACCCAATCTATCTCAAGAACATTGTAATATATTATTAATTGTTAAGATTTATATAAATACCAAAACAACAAAAAGAAATTATAATGATAATTAATCTCTTTGATACAATTTCAATATATAATTCAATGCTAATTATCATTTTTTGGTTTTGTCCAGCCTACTGCTACAGTTCTGAGAACTGCTACCTCCAACCAGCCTAGTTGTGCTTCAACGAACCTGCCGACTGCTTCCTTAAACCAGTTCCAAGATACATTTGAAGGTACATGGTCATGATAACTTGTTTTGATGAGGTGATATATTCAAGAAGTTTTTAATTGTATGTGTTTGTATTGTGGTTCTGACATTTTGAAAAAGTGCTCTAAACTTAGTTTACAACAATATTTTGTGACTTTAAATAAAATCCGTTGTCAATGACAATGAATCATATTTGTCAATGTAGTATAATTATTCTTTTACACAATTGCAATTAAGTCAATAAAGATCTGGATACCCCAAAAAAGATTGGATAAAAAACGTTTCAAGTATAGGTTGACTCCACATGCAGTTTTTTAAATAGCTTATAGAACATAGATACAGTCAATCCCATTAACGTTGTCCAGTTGAAATGACATTAAGACAACAACAATGTCATTTGCATAAAACTTTTTTTGAAATTCCCGGGAAGGAATTTCAATTTAAAACTCCAGATAAATAGCAAATTAAATATTATCTGCATTGTAATTAAATTTTGCAACTTGATATTGAATATTCCTTCAAAAAATTAAACTGACATGATATATGCAAATTACTTTGTTGTTGTCTTTGTCTTTACAACTGGACAACATTAATGGGATTGACTGTATCTATGGTAGCCCAAAAGATATTAAATACGATATATTTACATGTGTATTTATTTGTCTAATGTCAGAGTGCAATATTTGTTTGGAGGACATAAAGGATGGCAATGGAGTGTCTCCACAAGGTTGTGATGATAAATTTCACCAAGTCTGTCTGAATGAGTGGCTGAAGACTTCTGATGGCTGTGGTGCCCAGTGCCCAACATGTGGAAAGATGTTTTTTTCAATTAACCAGTGAGTCTTTGTGCTTGAATATTAATGCATCACAACTGCATATAATTCAGAAAGGCAGAATTCCCAGAACTCCCTTTGTCCAAGTGGTAGGGGTGATCGGCGTACCTTTTAGGGTAAAAATATTTCCTGTGCGTACCTTTTAGGTTTCTTGCTCAAAAATCAGTTAAAGTGCAAGTATCACCAAAAATAAGTGGTTTGATTTTATCATCATTAGATCGAAAAGTGGTTGCTTTGTACCTAATATCATTTTAAAAATTTTAAAAACATCGAAATCCATGTTATTTTCAATTTCAAGGTCATATGACGATCCGTATCTGTGACGTTTGAGGAGGAACGATTGTCACACAACACTCGTGCGGATTTGAGGGAAAGTTTCAGTCATCGACACAGTTTTTTCAAAAAAAAAAAGGATTTTAAAAACAATTTTATGGATAAACTATCAATGGATATTACTTTTCTGTAAGTAGAAAATTGTAATAAATGTAACTATGCTGTCATGGAGTTGTTATCGTTTTGATTTTATGCGTTTTTCAGTCTTTTCGACAAATCTTCACTTACAATCAATTCGGTAGTCTTTTCAACCAAAACGTGCTCAAAATTACATTTTAGACAAACAATACCATTCGTTCAGGACTATTTTGAAAAGCTTAGAATGTTGTACAAAGGTTAGACCTATCTGGTATTGTGTATATTCTATATGATCAGTTTTAATAATGTATTTAAAATGCAATTGTTTTGAAACGGGTGAAACCTGAACCCAGCTGCTTATCGGCCGTGTTTGACGTTCTTGTACTTTTACTTTTCTAACTTCACTTGGAAGTCTCACAAGACAAACAGTGCACTGTATTTCTGTATGAAAATAACCTTATTGTTTTTTTGTTGTTGTTTTTTTTTCATGCTGAAAAGAGATCATTTTCGTAAACTGTGTGATTTTCCGTATCTTGAAGAGAAACCATTGAGTTCGATGCGTGACAAATTCATAATTTTTCGTCCGTTAACTGACATTTTATGTTTTGTACATTTATTTTGGTAAAATTGTGTTGTAAAAAAACAAATCGATAAAATAATTTCCTAAAACAAAAAGGATTAAATTTGGCTAACCCTAGGCCGGTGGCGTTCTCGTTTAGAATAGGCGTTTCTTGTTGGTTTGACGGTGTGAGCAGCAATGAAAACTGCTATACGCTAGTACTGCTCTTTTAGATTTTTTTTTAGTTCACATCGGCTTGTGCGTTGATAGTAAAGATAATAACCAAATTAATAAAGAATTAGCTATTAGAATAAAGAATTCTAAAAACCAGTGTACTTTCTTTGGACTGAATCCCAATGATGTATAAATATAATTGTCAACAAAGTCCGATGAAGTGAAGTTTCTTGAACATCAGTATACAACTATATCAGACAAATTAATTTTATCCATAACTACGTGAAAGGACTGTGTTTTTTGGTAATTTATACAAAGAAACACTATCTGCTCTTGTGCAGCTACAATTTTGGACAACACATCGTATAGGCATTGAGCAGGTTTTTTGTGATTTTATTAAAACTATAATGTACAACGAGCAGACAACAAACGATTCCGCTCCCAGCCGTGCGAAAGCGTTCCTCTTGCTACGTCACAGCTAATTTGCATAATTTCTTGACTTGCGGCTTCGGCGATGTATATTTTTCGATTTTTTCCGCACTTCCAAATAAATTTTGGTTATAAGACATTTGGATTCAAAAATAAATCATTGAGAGCAATCATTTCAAGCAAAGTTTATTTTTGGTGATACTTGCACTTTAAGTAACATGATTTTATACCTGTAAGAGTCATTTTTACTCTGTTTTGTTGCTTTTTTGGGGTAGAAATCGACAAGGCTTTATCAGTTATTTTTATCTGTGCGTACCTTTTAGGGGTTGTTTCCAAAACCTCCGCCGATCACCACTACCACTTGCAGAATTAAACTAGCAGATAGTCACATATAGTTGAAGCTACAAAATTATAACATAGTGGCAATTCCCTCAGCAAATAAATCAAACTATACCCTAAGTATAGAATGATGGAATTTGCATTGTTAAATAACAAGTGCCATTGTGAATATAATGTTTGTTTGAGACAATGTTATAAATGCTATATATTTGTTGCAGTACATCTGAAAAGCCCAATTCAGGGGCCAAGGCCTCCTCAAGTGCAATGGCTAATCACATAGAACCTCAAGACAGTGACAGCTGCTCAAAATCACAAGACAAAGAGAAAGAAGGTATCAACTCGACAGTGGAACCAGGAGGCAGCAATATGGATTCTTTCTATTGTTCATTGCTTTTTGATGAATTTGACTTGTATTCTGACTCTGACGTAGAGATAGGAGGGGTGGAAAAGGCTAAAATAGAAGTTAATGCTTCTTCACCAGCATTAGATTTGAAAGATATTTTAGCAGATCTTGCTAGAAAAATAGATCTAGAAAAAATTAGCATTTTCAACATATGCCGGGGTGAAATGTGGCAGGGTGCAAAAAGGGGTTTGACAAGAAAATCGTTTTCTCCCTTTAATAAGATATCAGTTAAGTTCAGTGATGATGCAGGAAGTTCTGAGGGTGCTGTAGATATGGGAGGACCTACACGTGAATTTTTTACTTTAGTCCTTGAATGGCTGACAAGTTCTCATCTGTTCTGTGGCCCATTAGAAGGCAAATTTTTAGCATTTAGTGCAAGTTGTGTAGACAACTCAGAATACCTTTATGCTGGAAAGATCATTGCCTTGTCTTTGGTACATGGGGGTCCTGGTATTAACTCCCTTTCCCCTGTTTTGTATAATGCTTTAGTCAAGGGTGTAGAAAACACTACTGTAAGTGTTGAAGACGTTTATGACCACGAGCTAAAACTTGCCCTGAGTAAATTGTCAGATGCCAAGTCAGTTGAAGAGGGTTCTGAAATAAAGTCACAGTATAAATTAGACACTATTCTAGATTTAGCAGGAACCCTTCATCCCTTTAAATCTGTTGATGATATCAAAGCGGTTGTGAAACAAACTGCCCACTGGTATACATTAGGGAGGGCTTATGTGGCTATTGAGCAGTTTAAGGAGGGACTGTGTCTTTTGGGTGTTTTGAGGGCAATGGAATCCAACCCAGATGTTTTTAATGAGGTATTTTGCTACCGTCCTTTAAACCTTTCACTAGTCACATTTAACCAAATAGTTTCAGTTTGTTTCAGTGAAGAAGGGTCAAATAGAAGGCTGACTGAGAATCGTGTTATGTCCTATTGGGGTGATTATGTACAAGATATAGAAGAGGCAGAAACAGAGATTTCTTTTAGTGATGTTGTATTTTTCAGTACTGGTTGTAAGAAACTGCCTCCATTAGGTTTTTATATTACAGTTGAATTTCTCCATCAACCAGAAATCAATGGAGAACTTTCAAAGTTTCCAAAAGCAAATACTTGTGGTTGTATCCTTTAAAGATGCCATGACATTTGCTGTAGCTAATAGCAAAGGTTTTGGGTATGCCTAAAGCAAACATGCTTGATCTTAACATTTTTACGGAGTGCATATACAACCATCGACAAAATTGTTGGCAAGTGACATTATTTCATTAGTGAATACATTAGTTAACACACGTACCTCCTCTCTCCTCCCCTCTAGAACAATGTTGCTGGTGAGGCTGGTCACCCTTCCTGGTTTGGTCAGATAGTCAAAATATTATAATAGGCAATTTACTCATAGTTACTCGTGCCAACAAATTTTGTCAATGATTGTAGTCCAGATGATCAAGTTTTGATAAAGTTATATTGTTTTCAAACATTTAAGCTTAATGAACTTACAGTGTTCTAGCCTGCATGCAGCCAGTTATTAACTTACCCATAATAACAGTTATTAAGTGCAAATAACTGGCTGCACACAGGCTACAGTGTTTATAGTTTTAGGAGATTTCAATACAGTAAACACCATAATATGAGAACATTGGTTTGAGTGCCCTAGCTAATGAGCATCTTATTTATCAGTTGCTTAGTACGAAAATCAGCCTAAGACAAAATTGTCTAGAGAATACATTACTTAGAGGTTCAAGAACTATTTAATAGACAATTAATGTTTTTTTTAAATGAAACTTTTACTAACATGTACTATTCAATAATAATTATTGCATGTAATGAATGGTATAGCAAATACTTAGCTAAACCATTATTTATCATTTTACCATCGGTATTTTTTGAACTGAATCGGTTTCTGTATGGTGCTTTTTTGGCTAAATTTATGGCAAAATAGTCTTAACCCTCTTGTTCTTGCATGTTGGTGTTTACTGTTTTAACCCTCGTTCTTGCATGTTGGTGTTTAATACTGTTTTTCAGGATATTGATATCCCTCCCTTTCTTTCAAAATCTAGTTAATGTGTTTCAAGGTTAAGATTTCTAAATTATTAGAATTATTTTGAATAATCTATTCATGTTGAGTTTAGTTCACTTATGAAAGAAGTAAAATAACATTGCCATTCAAAGGAAGATTATTCATTAAAAAACACTTTATCAAACAAGCTTGTGTGGTTTTGTTTGCAGATATATTATAACATTTTTGACCTAAATTATCTGCAATTCACTGTACGTCTGCACCTCCTGTCTGCCATTATGTTTTGCATTGTTTCCATGCCTGTTTTAAACTGAGTTGTTGCTAAGTAACTCATTCTGTCATGCAATCATAAGTAGTTTTTTTTACTTTCATAAATTCACAATTTTATTGCACGAGGTAAATAATATAAGAGGCACTCATTGTAAATGATTTCTTTTTAATGAACTTTTCAACTAGAACAACAGATTTCAAGAATGATCAAGCTCTCAACTGTTTTTTTGTTTAATTCCCACCTCGGTCATACACTAAAGATTATGGTTAGGGGGGCTATGAGGATTTTAAATTTGAAGAGCAAAATTTTATATAACTAATTAATAAATTATGAAAGATCCCTTAAAGTAGGAGTAATTATCACTCACAGGTTTATTGCAAGCACTCCATTAACATACAAATGATTTTCTTTATTTTTCATTAAAAGTTATTCATTTAACTTAATAACCCTTTGGAAAAACTGCAGAGCTTCCTCTATTGTTGATGGGCAGTTTAAACCCTCAGAGTCCAAAATGTACTCAAAATATTCTCTATAAACATTTGAATCCTGATCTTCAAATAGTTCACAGTGCTGATCCATTTCTGAAGCCTGTTGTTCTGATACAGAAACTAAACACTCTTCCATGCTGTAATACTCTGGTAAGAAGTACATGACATCTGGAACACCTGCAACTGTGCTGTGTACTGACTTAGTTATTCTATGGCTGTTCCAGTGGTCTCTGACTTTGTCCAAGTCCTCTTGCAAAATCCTTTCAAAACAAAACCATAAACACTCCATATGCAAAGTGTTCCCCAAGTGCAGTGTTCCATATTCTACCATATCCTTAAAAAAATCTATCCACCAACTAGACCTGCTATGCCTATAGAAGGACCACCATCCCTCTATGCGTTGATTGGCTGGTGATGAACAATACCTGTGTGACCTCTCTCCAGCTTGATCGTCTTGTCCACTGCAGCGGAAATTGCACTGCATTGCTGCTGAGATGCCATTTTCTGTTCCACAATCTGAAACAAGTAACAAGGGGCAGCCACCCACCTCTTTAACATACTCTAAGAATAGTTTCCCTGGTACTCTTGGATCATTGTTGGACCTAACCACATTGAGCCATAGTATACGTCTGCTAAATCCATCAATGGCTCCATGAATGGGGAAACCATAAGGCTTGAGTTTGTCATATCCTATAATAAAAACAGTAGTACAGTACAATGATTATTATTATTATTATTATTAACTCTTATATTCCTTCGAAAATGTAATTGCTAACTAATATTTCAATATTAATGTTTATAAAGATCGAAAGACCTCAACATGAAACAAAATGCACAATAATAATTCAGCTGGATCCCATTTTAAAAATACATAACCTTACAAGCATAACTTTATTATTAAGCTTAGTACTCTGAAAATAATTATTTAAATGCATTACCGTCCATGTGCCAGGATGCATTTGCACCACGAGAAGAAAATGTACGTCTTTTAAGTCGTCGTTTTTTCCTAGATTCCACACCTTCAGGGTCGATTTCTTTCATTATTTTAGCAACTTTATTGCGTGGTACATGGATGCCATGTCTTAGTCGAAGAGCGTGCCAAATGCTTCGATAACCAGCTAACTTTCCCGGGCCATTCATTTCTTCCTGAATCACAGTTTTAAGTCTCCTTTCATCCAGTTGTTGAGTATTACCTTTACGTCTCAAACCAAGACTTTGAAGTCGTCTTTTGAGTGTTCGGACACACATTTTAAAGCCCATTTGCTTATCTAGCATCCTAACAATAACTTCATAGGGATATCCTCTGTCGAAATAGTTTAGTATTGCCTCATTGACATCTCTTTCGTTGATACATTTATGGCAAAATCTCCCTGTATTCGATAGTATTTCTGTGCCACAATACGCACAAAACGGCATGATTTTTCTGCATATAAAAAAGCTACAACACGTACCGTACCTTCCCGTTTGAGGATTCTGGCGGGAAAATCGCCATCTTTAGAACCTATTCCCTCTCGTCCAAAATTGAATATGCGCGCGCAGGCTTTTGACTTTCTTGTTTGCAGCGTTTCGTTTTTTGTTTGCAGCGTTCGTTCTTTTCTTGTTTGCAGCGTTTCGTTTTTTGTTTGCAGCGTTCGTTCTTTTTTTGTTTTTGTTCATTATTTTATTGTTTTCAGCGTTTCTTTTTTTGTTTGTAGCGTTTAGTTTTTTGTTTGTAGCGTTTCATTTTTGTTTGCACCTTTTTTCTTGTTTGCAGCGTGTCCCTTGTGGGCCATCGTATAAAACACTTTAGGAAAGTATTTAATATCAAGCTACAAAGGTTTAAGACTTCCAGCAGTAGTTTAGGCCTTGTTTTGAACGGATAAAATTGAAAAGATCAAGTTTCAAATATTGCGTTACACGTTGTTAAGCAGTACGTCATGTGTTTATACCTCGTGTGGCTTCGGAGTCGCTTCGCAATACAAATCGCGAATTTGTCGTTGATATTCGGGCTTTTACGGGCTTTTATCGATCGGGTATCGAAGCAGCATTGACTTCCTTTGACATGAAACAAAATGGCGGATATTCGACGTGATTTAAGCTTTTGACGGCCAATTTAAACGGTGTATTATGGAATCAATGGTGTTGTAATGACTGTAAAATTCATGAAACTTAACAGAAAAATTTGAAACTTGCTAAACATGTAATTTAGGGATAAAGAAAGGTTTTCACCGCAGCCCGGAATGAAAGAATCAATAGCCAAATTGTACGAGCCATTTTAAGTCAAATATCGCTCATTTTTAAAATATAAGTGAGTCCTTTTGCTCCGGGCTGCGGTGAAAAGTTTCCTTTTTTAATGTAGTTTATGGATATGATAATCGTTTGTTTAACAGAAATAATAGTATCGAGTTATTTTGAGAAAAGTCTGATTTCAACTCTGGGTTTCCTGTGCCATATTGACACCTTAGCTGTGAAATTTCACACCTTTCTTTACATTTCTGAAAAGTAAATTTTATCTTCTTTGCTGCTATGAAATTAAGTTGAATATAAAGGTTTATTTTTAATTTTAAACATTTTCCATAAAAAATCAATTTTATCCAATCCTACCACCTTAAATTAACAATCCTTATGTTAATACTAATATCTAACAAAATGTTGTTTTTCATTTCAGGGTGTATATCATCATAGCCATTCTGATTTTTGCAATAATAGCTGGTGTATTGGCTGCAGTGTTTCTATTCCCTAGAGATGTGCAATTAAAAATGCTAAACTCTACAGCTTTTAATATTACCCTGGCTGGTAAAAATGAAACTAAGGCTTATATGTTTCTGAATGTAAGTATTCCATAGTTGGAAAAAATATAAATATAAAGTGACGAGACGCGCACAAGCATTTTGAACAGCTTGAAGTTTGTCAATGAGATGTTTAGGGAGTCCAAAGAGTTGAGAATTACAATTATCAAGTTTTGAAGTTATGAACAAAAGAATGAGAGTTTCAGTAGTCTTGAAGGAGATAAATTTCCTGATTCTAGCGATGTTACAGAGATGATAGAAGGCAGATTTGCATGTGTTGTTTATGTGAGGAACCATGGATAGATTAGAATCAAATATACAACACCAATGTTTGTACATGAGATGAGGTAGTAATGCTGTCAGAGCCAAGGTGGAGAACAGGAAGAGTGTGTTGGGGATTATACTTGGAAGAGAAAATTAGAAAGTGTATTGCCACCCATGCAAAGCTCATTAACATGTTATTTTACTCAGCATACTAAATATGTGAAATATGTGAAATTGCTCTATTAAGTTGATAAACTGGTTTTAAACTGTACATGCTGGTGTATGTCGTTATTATAAATGCTGCTTATCCATCTCTGATTTCAACACATCAACCTTGAATTGGGTGACGCATGCTACCTTCTTACAACTTGACTTGCCTCTGATTTACACATGCACAACTTGTCGTACAACACACGGAAAAGTCGCGTAAAATTTCAAGTGAAGCGAACCTTGTTTCTTTCTCAAAATAATTTCAATGTCAGCCTTGGAAGAGCACCAGCTCCTTGTTCCACAAGTTAATAAGTCTTTCTGTCTTTTCATTAGTAAAGAATATTGTTCACTGCTTGTTTTCCCTTTCGTTTTCGCCGAAGTGTCAGCATTTTGTCCAAAAACACTCCACAGTACCCCACAAAGAAGTTTTGTTACATAGTACATCATTTTTTTACCATATTTGGCTACGACGGCTACAACTTTTGTAGCTTTTTAAAACATGTTGTAAAATGGTACAACTTTTTTTGTGTTGCATGGGTTTGTCATAGACGAGTTGTAGAGTGGATTTACATGACACAACTCGTGTCGTGAGCATGACGCGAGCAGGTTGCATGTGATGGTTGTAGGCAAAAGTTGTACTGTCTAAATCGGCCTTTAGGTATTTGGTGTTATGTAAATTACTATTGGATGACTATTCAGTGTTGAGAGCTTCTGAATAGAACTAGCTAGAAATAGTTCTACAAGAACTTTTTTCCATTTTGTTGGGTTGCTGTAAAGGTAACCATGGCCACTAATATTTTCATTTTATATTTCAGAATACTCTTCAAATTAATAATAACAACTATTTTCATGTTACTGTCAACAAAGTTAATCAGCAAATAATGTGGTCAGGATCTTATGTTGTGGCAGATAAGGCATTTGTTGGACAGCACCTTACTGTCCCAGCTAAATCATCAATAAAAGTAAGTAGTAAAATATACTTAGATAATTATAAATATACTTATTAGATTCTTATACTCTAATCCAATCCTCATGAATTATGCATGTGTAGTTAGTTAATCTGGTAGCATGATTTTGGTCAAGTGCAGTTACTTGAAACCATCGAAAGTAGTTATAAACCAACTTAAATAGTCCCAAAGCAACTGGAACAGATTTCTAGTTGCTTTGGGACTATTTCCAGTTGCTTTGGTATAACTTGTCACGGCATGCTTTTAGGACTGAACAAAGGGACCTAGAGGCATTGAAATCTGCTATTGTTCAATTATAAATGATTTCAATTTTTTAATCTGTAAATAGCTGTATGAAATCTTAATTTCACACCTATTTCCTCCTTGCTAAATTAAAACCCCTGCTAGGTTTAATTTGTTTTACCATATAAAATTGTTCCCTTTTATTCATCCTGAATAATTAAAATTAACTGGCTGCCCCCGGACTGGAACTAATTGTGCAGACTTGCAATCCCATCCAGTCCTAATTGTCGGACTTTTAACATTGCATCACATACTTTGCTATATTTCATATCAAACAATAAAAAACAAAACAATAAAACACAAAGAAGAAAAACATAAATCACTGTTATAATGCTCAACCCATGCCACCAGTCCATAGTTGCTCTAAAAAAACATTCAAATAAACCAATGAAAACTCACTGGTCATCTAATTAGTGTTTTGTTTTGACAGCATAAATATATAGTCAAATTAGAGTATGATGGGAAACCGTTATGTGAAAAAATGAAGTAAGTATTATCACCATGGCAAACATGCTTAAAATATTGGCGATATGAATTATATTCATCTTGGCTAATGTATGGAACTTGTTTTAAGTAATATACAATATGAGTGGCCAATCTTTATGCAATATACAATGGTGAATCAAAGACAAGCTATTTGTATATCGCATACAGATGATCAGACACGAATATTGTATAGTACTTATAAAAGTCCAACTTTAGTTCTTTCATATTTTACTAAAATTGTCGAGATAAAGTAAATCTGGCCGAGAAAATTCATTGCAAGTTGAAACTAATGCAAATCAGGACGAAATCTGTATGACATTTACAGATATCATCACAGACATGATTTCTTTTGTAATATCCTCATTAATTATTCATGAATTTTATAATACGTTTTACAATATTGATAATTGAACTAAGATCTCTAGAGATAGACATGTAAATATCAAGACCAATATTTTACTTGTTTGCACACTCTGAAGAAAACGTTTGAAAGAAATGGTGTCAGGAGGTCCAAACAGCTTCCACACTTGCTATATATATTTGTTTTATAGGAACGTTTTTATCGTTTTTGTTTTTTTAAAAAGATCATTTATGATAAAATGCTTATTCACTGAGTTTATTTGGGTCAGATGGGAAAATATTTAGCTTGGCATTGGTCATTTGAATGGACCATGCTGGCATTGTTCAGTATGGCATAACCTTGAGCTAAATATTTTCTGCTCCGGCCCTCCCACTCAATCAGAAAATAGTGCTTTTAACAAAGTGTTTTTATTTTTAGGAGAGCATGCTGTTGGTTTCGCTTAATGTTTATTGTAGTGTAAGTAGCAATATTTGATTGAACATTTCTACTTGTAATACTTTTGTCAACCCTGTTGCTTAATTCTCACTTCCATGAAAAACGTTTACTCCCGAGTTATATGCACGACTATTGTCCAGATTCAAAGTCTTTAAAGCCATGCAAACGCATTATTTTAAGAGGGTATCTTAAAATTATGTTGCTTCTTTTTTTCACCCACGACAAAAATTTACCACTGCGTTCCCTTTAACAAATATTGCCCAGATTCAAACCCTTCTTTTAAATATCTCTCTATAAAGGTATTCCATTCTTTTTTAGAACCCAAGCTAATGCAGATGGAGTGACAGTATCACAAGATATATCTAACAAGGTGTATAAATATGTTGATTGTCTGGAAGATGATCCAAATTGGGACCAAAAATGTGGTGATACTTCATAACCGGTCCCCTTATGAATCAATGGTTTCCATTGCACACTTTGAAATGTAATAACTCCTGAAAGAAACTGTAATTTTAATTTTCAGATTGATATTAATAGAGTTTAGTCTACTTTTGTTTCAGTCATTATTCCTCAGATCTGTTCAACAAATATAAAAAACTTACTTTCATGAAGTATAAGTAAGACATTAATGAATTATAGTACCTGTTACGCGACTCATGTGAGACCAGTCTTATAGCTCATAGATAAGATTAGAGGGCATTTTTGACTTTCTTGAATCACTTACCAGGAACTATACCCTGGCAACCAGATTGTTTTCTTGATTTATTGTTTGTACTTAGGTTTTATAATTAGCATTTGGCAAAATCGTCAAATTTACAAGTCCAAGTATACCTTATAATAATAATTAATTACAATTATTGTATTTGTACTGATAGGTTCTAACTGTTGTACGGCCACAGGTTTGTGTCTTCATACAATGCTCCACAACTTTATTGCTAGCCTGCGTAGCCAGCGTTTCATTTTTTTGGGACGGATAATGTTGTTTTTTGGGATAGCTGTGTTACCGATATGGCCGCGTGAAACCTAAGACGAGTGCAAAAAAACGAAGGTGGAGGAGAGGGAGAGGGGCTCACTCTTCGTGGTTTTGCACTCGTCTTAGGTTTCACGCAGCCTCATTGGTAACACAGCTATCCCAAAACAACTTTTTCCCGTTCCAAAAAATGAAACGCTATTGCATGTTATAAAATATTTGATTTATTTCGCGCGCTCTGATTGGCTGAGAAGCGTTCTCTATAACTCAACAGTGCACGGAGCGTCAATTTGTTTAATTTTAACTACTGAATATTTTATAAAAGAAATAGAAAACTCGGCAGCAGTGCTCTGTTGAGTTATAGAGCACTTGGGAATTTTAAGAAGACTCGAGAAGCGCTGAGAAGCACTCCGCTACGCGTCGTGCTTCTCCTAACGCTTCTCTCGTCTTCTTAAAATCCCCGCGTGCTCTATAACTCAACAGAGCACGCTGCCTCGTTTTCTATTTCTTCAATACAAACTGTTGCAGGGCAAGAGACTCTTATGACTCCCACCACAGGCAGCCCAACTATTCTATCTGAGGATTTTTTTGTAATGACAATAAAGTTATTTTTAACGATTTTTAACCGCGCGTCGAGCGCCTATATCTTTTGTTAGGATCATTGAGCGCGCGGTTGGGGTTCCTGTGGTGTATTTGTTTGAATGCGCGCGGATGGGATCCCTGTGGCTTTTTGCAAGCAATTTTTCGGTCGCGCGGAATCGCACGTACGACAAAAATATCGAAGAAAGTAGTATCTTGATACCATAGGCAGCCCAACTACTCCTTTCGAGGATTTTTTTATTTTTCAATAAAGATTCAATGGAAAAAAAATGCGCGCGACTATTTTGGTTTCTTCATTTGGCGCGCGCTTGTAGTCTTTGGGTTTCCTGTGGCGCGCTTGTAGATTGTGGGTTTCCTGTGGTCAATCCCGCGGGATGGATGGTCAGCAGGGTCAGGTACCTCATTCTCGTACCCAGGCTAACTCGGTCGTTCATCTCTCCCGTCATTACCTCTGGTAACAACGGATTTGAGACCCTCTCAGCCCGATGCTGATTGGCCAGTAAAATCGCGCATGCGCGAGTTTCGACGTACATTGACCCTAGGGTTCTCGTTCGTGATTGGTGGAATTTCTACGATGCTCGGAGCTTTTTGAAATGTGTTTTCTGCGCATAAAGTAAAGTACACAAAGCTGACTCATTTTGTAACGGGCTCAGGAAGAATTCAAAATGGCGGGTAAACGGAGTAGATATGAAAACATCCAAAAAACGTTAGGAAATTGTGTTCTAACTCCACCTTGAACTGCTATAACTTATTTTATGCATATTTAGGACTATGAGGAATGTATGAAGGTATGTTTTGGTTTTCGTGAAGCGCATTTTGAGACGATTACAGGCATTGTTTGTTATCGATAAATTCAGTACCAGAATTGAATTGCTGTATTAAAGCTTTCTTCTCGAATTCTGTACTTCTTTCCTGCTGTTGAGGCAAGTAAAACTTTACTGACGTTGAAATTTTAATGAAGTGTATCTGATCTGTTGTTTGAAGCAAGGAATCTCAACATATGATTGAAACTAAGGTTTATTATAACTTATTGTAAATCATTCCCACATTTATATCATGAATATATGATTGTTAAACATTCATATAGCCTTATCAGTAATAAAAATGATTTCAATGCATTCTGTAGTGGATATTATGAACTTTTACACTGTAATTTTAACTCTATTATAAAGCTATTATATTTGCCTTGGCTTTTCAAAATAATCTAATTATTATTAAATGTGAGGTGTTTATAATTTCACAGGCTATAATGTACATGATGAACAAGGGGTCAATTAGTATTTTTGTATTGGTGTGTTAGATTTTAAAATGAAAAATTTAGCCAATTTACTGATATAAAATTACAATTCCAAATGCTATTATTGCAACCAGTGAACAGTCACTTCATATTTATAGTAGATACATGTAGTACTTATTTATATATTTTGTCATTGATATATTGATTTGTATTATTCTTGATATAAACAGAGTTAACTCTATTAACTCTGATATGAAACATAACTATGCAGAAACACCATTTTAGATATGCCAACATGTTGTGATAATAATAACAATGGCAATCAGATAACTACACTTACAATAGTTGAAGTGGTCTTATTTCAGTTGTAATATCATTGTAAATGTGTATACCAGTAGTTTCCTTTTTTGGTACAAATCTTTATATATAAGTTTATATACTTTTTGTTCTATACTCAATAGAGTGCAAATAGTATATTCATGAAATACAAATTACTAAATACTAATAAATACTGCCGGAAGTTCCATAAAATATTCAAATATCTCAGACATACTATATGCACTTAACTTATATTTCACAGTCAAAATATCTTTTTAGGTAAGCATATCACATCAGAATATACATGAAATGGAGCTCTGCAGTATTCAAATAAAAAAATAGGATGAAAGGAACGCAGTAAAAGTCTATTCAACGTCTCATTTCCATTCCTCATTTCATGTGTATTTAACTAAACTATTATCACAAACCCACAGCATCTTTCTAATTAGCAGTACTGTTGATATATTTGCTGTGTTGAATAAAATTATTGCACTCTAGTGATGATATCAATAAGGGTAAAATATTACATCATGTTACATGACATCTTGTTTTTACAGTACAGTTATAATGTTGGGTTTTAATCTGAACTGAATATTTGAGTTCTTAGTTGCACTGGCTTCATGCAGCCACAATAGAATGTGAAGTAATAGTTTGTATAATTTTAGTAGTACCAAACCAATAAGGAATGCGCATTTCAAAAAACAATAAGAATACCACAGGTGTTTTCCCTCTTCTTTTTACCTACTGATCAAGGTCTAAGTCTGAGAATTACAAACTTGACATTTAATTATAATCATAATAACAATAAAGCACTTTATTTTAATAGGATAACTAGAATTACAGATGTTATTTTCATCTAGTCCCTAAATGATAATAATTAAATAGCATACATACATACATAACTATGCTGGTACTTGGATAGGCAAAACTGATTAGATGGCAGATAATGAGATTGTTCAATTGCTTGAAATAACAATAAATATTTAGATTATATCATTGTTTTGCAAAAATAACAATTTTAATTAAAAGGACATAACTAGGTACTACTAGCTGACAACAGGTTACAGTCGGGTATTCACACAAACACATAGTATTATATATCAGAGGAACATAAAGAAGATTGCAAATTTTTTTTATACTACTATCACAATCAACTGTCACAGTACAAACCTCATTAACTCTTTACTTGACAATTGAACCCTATTTTATAGACCATAAACTTAGACTTATTAATATATATATATTTTTAATTTATAGGGGAAGTTTATCAATAGGGACGAAAGTCCTGTAGCTTCTACCTGTCACAAAATTAGTTTTAGAAATTTTATCATTAACTTCTCGTTTCATTTTATTCATTTTCTGTACAAACATTATACCCATGAAACAAGTAGTAATAATTAGTACTAAGTAGTGCTAATTAAACAATTGAAAACAATAGAATTAGCATAAAATATCACTATTTAGTACTATTTATTTTTCACGCTTTTAATGTTTGTACTCTATTGTGACAAATAAATAAATAAAAAAAAATAGAAAAAAAAATTTAAGTTATTGACAATTGGTCTGCATTGCAATAATTATCATGAATATTTCGATAAAATATGATTTTTATGATGCAGAAATGATATTTTGAACAGTTTTTATATCCCTAAAATAGACTTAAATCATCTAAAACAGGTCAATATGAGAAAAGTGAGATGACAAATGAATTGCAGAATTGATTTTTGATATCTAACCAGAATAAAATTTACTTGATATACAACTGAAATAAGACCACTTCAACTATTGTAAGTGTAGTTATCTGATTGCCATTTTTATTATTATCACAACATGTTGACATATCTACAAATAGTGTTTCTGCATAGTTATGTTTTATATCAGAGTTAATAGAGTTAACTCTGTTTATATCAAGAATAATACAAATCAATATATCAATGACAAAATATATAAATAAGTACTACATGTATCTACTATAAATATGAAGTGACTGTTCACTGGTTGCAATAATAGCATTTGGAATTGTAATTTTATATCAGTAAATTGGCTAAATTTTTCATTTTAAAATCTTACACACCAATACAAAAATACTATATGACCCCTTGTTCATCATGTACATTATAACCTGTGAAATTATAAACACCTCACATTTAATAATAATTAGATTATTTTGAAAAGCCAAGGCAAATATAATAGCTTTATAATAGAGTTAAAATTACAGTGTAAAAGTTCATAATATCCACTACAGAATGCATTGAAATCATTTTTATTACTGATAAGGCTATATGAATGTTTTACAATCATATATTCATGATATAAATGTGGGAATGATTTACAATAAGTTATAAACCTTAGTTTCAATCATATGTTGAGATTCCTTGCTTCAAACAACAGATCAGATACACTTCATTAAAATTTCAACGTCAGTAAAGTTTTACTTGCCTCAACAGCAGGAAAGAAGTACAGAATTCGAGAAGAAAGCTTTAATACAGCAATTCAATTCTGGTACTGAATTTATCGATAACAAACAATGCCTGTAATCGTCTCAAAATGCGCTTCACGAAAACCAAAACATACCTTCATACATTCCTCATAGTCCTAAATATGCATAAAATAAGTTATAGCAGTTCAAGGTGGAGTTAGAACATTACGAGCCGGAGATGGCTTTTTTTTGTACGCACAGCTTGAATCCACCGGACCTCAGGTCCGCTGGATTCAAGCTGTGCGCCCTATCAATCCCAATGCCTGCGGTCAGAGAACATAGCAGAGGTGTTGTGAAGATAAAAAGATTAAATCAACCAACTAAATATAAAGCTAGCGTAGTGGGCATGTTGTAAAACCTTGACTGGACTGGACTGAGAAAACCTGGACTGGGCTGAGAAAACCTGGACTGTTGTAAAACCTGGACTGAGAAAACCTGGACTGAGAAAACCTGGACTGAGAAAACCTGGACTGAGAAAACCTGGACTATTGTAAAACCTGGACTGAGAAAACCTGGACTGAGAAAATAATAATAATAAACAATCAAATAATAATAATAACAATAATAAACATTGCAAAAAGCCTTTTATAAACTCAAACATGTAACTTCTCGTCATCGGCATGAAGAATCTACCCCGCTATCTATCTTGGTCGAAGGCGGCTTCAAGATGGCTGCATGATTCTCGTGTAGTAAGTGTTGAATTATTCATTATTGAATCCTGCCTAATTTAAACGCCAACTCTTCCATCCGCTTTCAAGATTAGCAGTGAATTAAAGTAGTACATGTTTTCTCTTCATTGAAGTAAATATTTGAATCAAATGCCACTTTCATCGTGAAATATAGTAGCTAGAAGACGAAAGGACTATTTCCAGTCGTACTTAGCTAGAATCAACTTACATTTTTTTCGTTTTTGAGCGTCATATAAGAATTGCATACTTATTATATATATTGAGCCGTATTGTACGAAACCGATTTTTTCACAAATTTCGGATAGACATTAAGCCATTGTAGAACTCCTAGCTTCTTCCAATAGACCAGTCAAGCGATCTTTTTTGCGCTCTGCTATAGTTTCAATAGCTAGTGCGTAAAATATGCCGATATTTAATTTGTATAAAACTCGTGGGATTTTAAATTAAAGTATTTTATAATTACGGCCTTACTTTTTCACGGGCCGCTAACACAGAATAAGTGAATATACTAAGCGATTTCGAGGCTAATACGGCATAAAAAGATCTCGAGTATTCCGCTGCACCATTCAAGTATTTCGTAAGATAAACTTAAGTGTTGAATAACAAAGCTTAAAAGGTTGATTTTACATGTAATTTCCCAGCCTTGATTCAAATATTTACTTCAATGATGAAAAAAGCATGTACTTGAATTGGCGTCTGGTTAATTTAAATACCACATAAATAAGACATGTCTGCTTTTTATTCAATATTTAATATTAGACGCATACGTAAGTTCTTATCCGTTGACGCTGCTAAGACGCTAGTACATGCTCTCGTAATTAGTCGATTAGACTATTGTAATTCGCTTTTGTATGGTCTACCAGCAATTCACATAAACACACTTCAGCGCGCACAAAACTGAATGCAGCAGCAAGACTAAATATCACAAACACGCCACGCTTTTCTCACATTACTCCGGTAATGATAGAATTACATTGGCTTCCTGTTAAATTTAGAATTATTTACAAAGTTATTTTATCTATTTTTAAGGCTATGCATGGTACCGCACCTGCATATTTAAATAATCTGATATATTTTAAACATTCTCGGTATAACCTTAGATCCACAAGTAACAACCTTTTAGCTAGACCTGAAATCAAATCAGGCAAGACAACGGGAGACCGGGCCTTCAAGGTCGCAGCTCCAATATTATGGAATAAACTCCCTCTTAGCGTAAGGTCTGCAAACAGCATTACAACATTCAAGAAGCTATTAAGGAGGCTCGAAATGGTTTTTTAACCAAGCGCGCGCGCGCGCGCGCAATATCGCCAATTTTACAAGACCCCTCTGACGCGTACAAAATGTATTTCTATTAATAACAACACAATTAAATGGTAAATTTTTTTTATTTTTTGGCATTTTGTTCCAATTAATGTTTAGATTTAGTAGGTCTTTTTTAAGAAAAATCTGTAATGAAAAACCATTTATATCTAGAAAAAATCATTTTTTAAATATTTTAAAGGTTTCGCATTACAGATTTTTTTTATTTTTCCTCAGTTGCAAGAACATGTAGGGAACTAGACATGTACAAGTTTAAAAAAACTTTCACCAAAAGGATTTGGAGATATCAGCTTTAATAAAAGAATTAAAGGTCTTTTTTACAGCAGCCTGCTGTTGTCATGACAACGTCAAACGCAATAATTTAAAACAAATTGATTTTCTAGATCCATAAGCTTTAAAATGATATATCGGTTAACTGTATAGTTTCACAATAATGCTGCATAATATGCAATATAAAGTAGGTATATTGATATATACAGAAACCATTTCGAGCCTCCTTAAAGACCCATTTGTTTAAGAAAGCATATTTTTAGATAGTTTTATTATTTATTATTCTGCTCTTTAATTCTGTTTTATTTAGGAACTTTTTGTTTTGTTTGACAAAAATTTCTATTTTGTCCTATTATATATTTAAACCAATTTCTATTCAATAAATGTAAATATTTAAAATGTAAATGTAGAGCCTGAATATCTTATAAATAATGTAGTATAGTTTAGGTTATAGTTAGGATTTTTCATGTAAATTTTATAAAGCGCATTAGATCATATACTTTATAATGAATTTTCGCGCTATAGAAACATGAAATTATTATTATATATTATTACTTTAATTCACTGCTAATCTTGAAAACGGATGGAAGAGTTGGCGTTTAAATTAGGCAGGATTCAATAATGAATAATTCAACACTTACTACACGAGAATCATGCAGCCATCTTGAAGCCGCCTTCGACCAAGATAGATAGCGGGGTAGATTCTTCATGCCGATGACGAGAAGTTACATGTTTGAGTTTATAAAAGGCTTTTTGCGATGTTTATTATTGTTATTATTATTATTTTTTTTTGATTGTTTATTATTATTATTTTCTCAGTCCAGGTTTTCTCAGTCCAGGTTTTACAATAGTCCAGGTTTTCTCAGTCCAGGTTTTCTCAGTCCAGGTTTTCTCAGTCCAGGTTTTCTCAGTCCAGGTTTTCTCAGTCCAGGTTTTACAACAGTCCAGGTTTTCTCAGTCCAGGTTTTCTCAGTCCAGGTTTTACAACAGTCCAGGTTTTCTCAGTCCAGGTTTTACAACAGTCCAGGTTTTCTCAGTCCAGTCCAGGTTTTCTCAGTCCAGTCCAGTCAAGGTTTTACAACATGCCAGCGTAGTGGGTTAAAATAAATCATAACTATTGCCGACTGTATTTTGTTCATAATGAACAGTGTGTAACAATCTTGTGTAGTGCAAGTTTTCCGACCCAAGTCGAAATCTAAATATTTGAATAATCGCTTACATTGCATACAAACGCATACGATTTTAAAAATAAGTGAATTTAGAACATAGATATCATACTGTTTGTTCTTTCATGTTTGTTCAGAGTGCAAAGAGTGATTTTTATTTGACCGTGAAACAATTTGCAATTTAAAAGTTGCTGCTACTGAATCTATATTGTGTCTTTTATTTATTCTTTACCAACAAGCACGAACAAAACAGTTTAATATTTCATATTTTTACGCATTTAATTGATCGATTCCAAGCGACTAATAATACGTGTATAAAAACATACTGTAAAACGTTGTCTCTCGCAGATTTACGGGCGAATCACCTGGTAACTCTGCTGGTTTCGGGCGACAACACCTAGAAACCACCAAGGAAAGATTTCATTTTGAAGTAATATTTTTACGCATTTAATTGATCGATTCTAAGCTACTAATACGTGTATAAAAATATACTGTAAAACGTTGTCTCTCGCAGAGTTACGGGCGAATCACCTGGTAACTCCGCTGGTTTCGGGCGACAACACCTAGAAACCACCAAGGAAAGATTTCATTTTGAAGTAACATTTTTATGCATTTATTGATCGATTCTAAGCTACTAATACGTGTATAAAAACATACTGTAAAACGTTGTCTCTCGCAGAGTTACGGGCGAATCACCTGGTAACTCCACTGGTTTCGGGCGACAACACCTAGAAACCACCAAGGAAAGATTTCATTTTGAAGTAATATTTTTTACGCATTTAATTGATCGATTCTAAGCTACTATTACGTGTATAAAAACATAATTTAAAACGTTGTCTCTCGCAGAGTTACGGGCGAATCACCTGGTAACTCCACTGGTTTCGGGCGACAACACCTAGAAACCACCAAGGAAAGATTTCATTTTGAAGTAATATTTTCACGCATGAACATGTGGAAAAGGTGCTGTATATTTATTTTAATGAAATTAAGTTTGCTAACAAAATTGCGCAAGTTAGTCCAAAATCCTTTGTTTCTATTGTTTAATTAGCAATATTTTGCATAAAATAGTTAATTGTGTTTCACGGATATAATGAATGCATTATAATTTAATAGTATATATAATACTCTATACCTTATAGATTTTGGTTATTTTAGAGTTACAATTAGTCAAGTTAATTTGTAGTGTCAATCAAACCATCAGAAAAAAAATTAGCATTAAATGTATTATTTATTACTTTCATTAAACACTCAATGTGCTGATTTGCATTCACAAATGATATTATACTTTTTTCCGAGTGTAGAATGTTTAGATGTTTATAAATTAAACGTCTATAGTTTATAGTTAGTACGAAATATAGTAGAAGTCGTAAGTTTTACCTTGGTTCGACATAAACTCGTTAAATTGAATAGACTTTGCCATCATATTTATCTTAGAGTCGTCCTTGAATTTTCATCAAAAGTATTTGCCAATCGGGAACTCTCCTGGATTTATTAAAGTCAGGCCTGTTTTGGTCCTTTGACCTCGCACACTGACGAATTCATGTCAGCATATGTCCGCTTTCTAGGTGCATCGTTGAGCGGCGTAGAGGCTTGTTTCGGCGGATTGATGTTCGTTTTGCTCATCATTTTCTGGCTTGCTTTCAGTTTATCCTCGAACTCTCGTATTTGCTGGAACATTGTAACAATTATGGCTCTGCAGTGACACAATGATTTTGGCGCGCTTTGTTGTGATTGCGCGGGATCTGCGAAGTTAATTGTTTTGATTACCTTACGGCAAACATTGTCTAACTTTGTGTTCCTTGGTAGTTCTAAAGCTCCCTTTCGAAAGTAGATGGACAAGAAGGCAAATGACGTTAAGATTGAGCCGCTTTGTTTAAAATACATCAAGTGATTACCATTAGCTTTAATTCTGAGAGAGCTGGTCTCAACATCAAACTAGAGACTTTAGTGATTGAAAGATTCCTTAGTTTCCGTAGTTCTATACCAAGCAGTTTTGAATCTATTATGCACCAGTTCTTATCGGAACAAGTATCAGGTATAACCAAACAGACTTTGAGGAGAGTTCTCGTCGTCTGTTGGCGCAATATTTCCCTTCGCTCACTGATTTGTATTCCGCGCCAAACCTTGGGGTTCATGCCATATTTGGAGCAAAACTATCCATATTTAGTTAATCTCGTTACGATCCGAACCTGGCATTTGTTCGCGCACTGTCAGAATAAGGATTACTGTGGTTGCTAATCCCAACGGCTTATAACACTATCTGTCAACACTTACAACTATCAAAACCACAACCTATTGTTTAGCTCGACTGGAGATCTCGTACAAAAAAAAGTCCTCTCCGGCTCCTAATGACAATTTCCTAACGTTTTTTGGATGTTTTCATATCTACTCCGTTTACCCGCCATTTTGAATTCTTCCTGAGCCCGTTACAAAATGAGTCAGCTTTGTGTACTTTACTTTATGCGCAGAAAACACATTTCAAAAAGCTCCGAGCATCGTAGAAATTCCACCAATCACGAACGAGAATCCTAGGGTCAATGTACGTCGAAACTCGCGCATGCGCGATTTTACTGGCCAATCAGCATCGGGCTGAGAGGGTCTCAAATCCGTTGTTACCAGAGGTAATGACGGGAGAGATGAACGACCGAGTTAGCCTGGGTACGAGAATGATTCGCGCCTTTTTCGTTATTTTGAGCACCAAATTCACGCATGCGCAGACCAAATTCCCACCTGCTGTGCCCAGGTAGCTGGGACACTTTTTCGTGAAGCGCTCGGGATTTTTCATTCGTTTGACATTCGTAGAGTAGGTCGAACAGTCTCCGAAATTAAATAGAATGACGTCTTTACAACAAAACACAAAACAAAACAAAACAAATAGACGGAGGAACAGCGAAAAAGTTGTGTTTGCTCCCTGTTCACTTTTTAAAAATGGCGTTCAAAATGTCGAGTTAATATTTTCTTTTGGTTAAAAAGCTGATATAAACAAAGCAAAAACAACAAAAACACTCAATGCATCACATAAACAGAACAGGTAGTTCTAAAAGTCACTTTTATTGTTGAATAAGAGCGAAAAAAGATTAAAAAAAAGTTTATATTTGACAGTTTTGTTTTTGAATTAAAAAGAGTACAAAAAAGCAGCCTAATTAGGTTATTGATGTCAAAGGATAAAGTAAGATATCTGTTCAGTGAAGAAAGTGAAGTTCAATTTCACATTTCTAAATAATGCAAACCCTAGCGAATGACAAGGCATCCAACGGACAAACTTTAGCACACAAATTATTCACTTGAATAAATAAGCTAAATCCTTGCAAAAACAGATGCTTTACGATATAACTATAGTCAATATCTTAAGTATTCATCAATGCATTTTTGTTCAAAGCAGGATTACCTGACTATCATGGCGATTTCTGTTCGTCCGAATTTTACTTGATTGAAAAATGTCCAAGCAATCCTCAACTCAAACCAGCCACATAATGTCGATGTCAGTAGTGAGTAAATATCATCTGCTTGAGGTTAAAGGATGTCTAGATTTGTTTGTTAGTCAATAAATCCTTCATTATTACGACCAAAATCATCGGGGATTTCCCAACAAGAACCGGCCAACAAACATGTTATTGACGACAAACTCGTTTGTTTCATTAGCTTGCAAACTACATTGTTTTCCCCGTACCAGCTTTACCACTGATAAAAACATTGTGTTCACACATTACACGGTCAACCACTTTCCTTTGCTCAATGTTTAAAGTAATTTCGGCCATTATGTGTAAGAAAATCCCTAAAAAAAACTTTTACGACGGACGAAGTATTTAGTTTTAGGTAAAAATATTCCGAAAATTCGCCAAGATTTCGGAAAAATTCGGGCATTCACGACAGTTCACGACTTCCTCGAAACCTCTACGAATGTCAAACGAATGAAAAATCCCGAGCGCTTCACGAAAAAGTGTCCCAGCTACCTGGGGCACACATCGATCCATCGCGAGTTTGAGCGTCCAAGAGGAAATTCTCGTCATATAATAAAGATTGAAGACTCAAACTCGTAAGTTATCTGGAGATAGATGATTTGTTTACATATTCGTAGAAAAATCATTAATTCGTCTTTTAGGTGATGAGATAGTAGCGAAATTGTGATTTATCACGTGACCGTGTTTCATACCTTGTCACAATATATACTTGTCTCCCGCGGGATTGACCACAGGAACCCCATAATCTACAAGCGCGCCACAGGAAACCCAAAGACTACAAGCGCGCGCCAAACGGAAACCAAAATAGTCGCGCGCATTTTTTTCCATTGAATCTTAATTATTGAAGTTATTGACAAATAAAAAATCCTCGAAAGGAGTAGTTGGGCTGGACACGGCTTAAAAAGGTCTGCGCATGCGCGAGTTTTCAAAAACAAAATGGCGGACGGCTTCGAGTTTCCCGCGCTTGAAAAACACAGTAGCATTTTGTTGGCTTTATCGTCTTATTTTGACAGTGATTTCAAATGGTCGTTGACAATTGATCTTTAAAACCTTTCTCCAAATGTATGTATTCTTTTGAGTTATGTACAAAGTACTGTTGATGTGATAATGAAGTGTGATTTGGGATGGTATAAGTATTTCCCTTCGAAAAACTCGATGTGACTACGACTCACATTTTGACCTAGAACAAGCTCAAGACACCAAGTATAAGGTTGAGTTTTCGATATTTTATACATCATTTTCCGTTTAATAACATATCAAATGTGCTGGTTGTCCTAAGCTTGTGCTGTCAAACGCTACCTTTATGAACTTTGAAATTCGTATCATGAAGAAGTACCTTCAAAGATGCTCAAATGACGATAAGAATTTATTTGTGTTGACTTCCTAAAAAATCAAAATTGTAATGTTATTTCTTTCAAAACCTACATAATTTTATTAACTCAAGATATTATTTATCGGTATTTGATTAAATGTTGATATTGTTTTGCAATAAAGATGAATTATTGACGAATATATATAGTAGTTTTTACCACTTTTAGTTGCACTTGCGAACCAATTTGCTGTATAAGAAACTTTCCCGCGAAAATTCCCGCCCTTTTACAATTTTGACGCGGCCGTGCATTTCTAGGGTTTTCCCGCAGATGTAGTTTTGTTTACATTGTTTTAAAAATGCCCAGAGTTTTTTAAATTGTCCCGTTCAAAAAATATGTCTTGTGAAAAGTCGACGACTCGTTTACGAAGCTCTAGTTCCATGAGTTCATGTTATGGCAGTATAAATTTATATTCTGGGATTGAAGCTAGAGCTTTAGGGTTTTTACGAGCAGTATATTTATGCAAATACCACAGTCAATCGTCCAGAAATGAGTCAAAAGATGTTTGTTGCTTTCCCTTACCTGGTGCTTGCTCAAAGACATTTCGTGACTGTCCAGCTAGATTGTTGGAGGTTTTTGATACATTAAGTCCAGTAAAAATAAGCACGCAAATATGTATCCTTCACTTCAAAGAAGTTGACAAGCTAGAAGTTATCACAAGTCATCCGTTATACAAAAAACCCAAAGAAAGAAAGGTAATGTTATATACATTCTTCTTGTAAAAAATACAAACACAAAATACACACTGACACACAATTACTACAACAATAATTTACTGAGCTCATTTTTTACAAATTGCAAAGATAATAAATATAAAATTTGCATGAGTTAAACTACAATTTTGTGAACTTAAATGTACATCATATCAGAGATCTGCAGATATAGATCAAGAAAGCCAAAATGAAAGTGTAGTTAAGAAGATTAAACAATTGGAACAAGAGAACCAGCAGCTGAAGTTAATTGTGACAAATTATGAGACTACCACTGAAAACCTCAAGCAAGATAATGCTAAGCTCAGAGAAAAACTAGATGGTAATTATTTGTATATTATATACATTTTGACTAGGTACATGTCAAGTAAATATTGGCTATTTTATGTTACAGGAAATGAAAGATTTCACTGCCTGTTTAAACGCTTCCATTCGGCATTCTATAATTACAATAGAAATGGGGGGAAGGATCTTTTTAAGCCAAAGGAAATGGAAGCATTCTGCAAGACAGCAGCTCCTGGTCTGTTTGAAGTAATTCTGGAATCAATTGTCAACAATGAAAACCATGAGCCATCTAAGGCAAGAGTTGAAAAGCAGAAAAAAAGAGTTGTGTCCCTATTACATAGTATGAGTTATTTTAGAGATCAGGTAAATATAATAAACCATAACAGCCAAAATCTAAACTTTACAGACATGTGTTCATTCATGTCCACTTTTTTCCCCCCCGCAGAAAATGAATTCCCTTCAAAAATACAATGGTTTACATTTGAAGCTAAGTGGAACTAGTTGTGATGGACTAATGTCAGGAACAATAATGGGCTACTCCAGCCATCCTAATACTATACTGAACTACAGTAAGCAGTTGTTTATGATGAATCAAAAAGAAACTCTCAAGGCTATTAAAAATGCACATATAGTAAGTCAAGTAAATATATCTAAAATAAATAATTGCTGCACATAAATGTACATCACTGGAGTATAAACATTACAAGGTACAAGTGAACCAACAAAATAGTTATTGTAAAGTATAACTCTCTATAAGCTACTTTAGAATGATGCACCTTTAGAATGTTTGTACTATCAGTCAAAATAAACAGGTTCCCATTTACATCTGTACTTTCCCATTTAAATCTGTACTTATGCAAATTTTGTTGATGTGTGCTAAACACACAAATCAACCAATCAGAGTATATTATTTCTGAAGTGAATTTCTCTGATTGGTTGATTTGTGCATGTGTTTAGCACACATCAACAAAATTTGCATAAGTACAGATTTAAATGGGAAAGTACAGATTTAAATGGGAACCTGTTAATAATAGATATATCAATCACTTATTATTGTCAAACTACCTGAAGTGTGAACACTTAGAGATCATTAAAGAATTCATTATTTGAATATTGATTTAATTCTTTGATTCAACTTTTAAAAACAATGTACATGTTTATTTATAATCATTCTATTTATTTCATATATCAAAAACTTCATTTGTATAATGAAAATTAGAGTCGAAGAATGAAATCAATAATTGAATAATGAATTCATTAATGATCTCTACATGTTCACACTTCAGGTAGTTTGACTGTAATAGCTAAAAAATTTTTGAAATAACTGTTTTTTTCCAGAATAAATCACTGGTTCTTTTACTAGAAGATGACATCCATTTCATACACTGTAAAAAAAGTCCCCGAGATGCAACAACTAGCACGTCTATTCACATGTGTACGGCAATGGTTGATATCCCACAAAACAATGCTGGCATCGTAAGGCCTCAAGATTACAATGCTATACATAGAAATGTCCAGGTTAAGCTCAAAAATGGCAACTATGCTAACAGCCGGGGAGGGATTGATGTTAATAGTTTCCTCAGATTTTTTCATGTTAGGGGAACAACCGCAGAGTATTTTACACTTAGTTTTTTACAAGCATGTCCACCCAGATATAAGGAACTTGATATGTCAATTGCCAAAGAGAGCTGTATAAACCTCAGGTAAGGCTTTTGTTTTTACTTTGATACTTGTAGCCATATAATATAAAAGCAGTGAGTATAATAAATCCTATTTTTGGCATAGAGCTTACACTGGAGAAGACAGACGCAATCTTGATCTGTTGAACACTACATGGTTGGTTGATGAGTTTGTTCAGGACCTCCACAGCAAACATGACTACAAAACCACACTTGATCATATCACAACAGTTGATCCTCCACTGATTGAATATGCAAATGATTTCCTGTTAATCGTTGAGGGAGATTTCCCAACCTGGAAATACAACAAGAAAATTGTTGCAGAGGTCAGTATTCAAACATTATGACGGAATGTGCTGTATAGAAAAAAATATGTCATAATAAAGACTCTGAAACATATAACTTGCTTGTTCTAGGCCTGTTATAATTTAAGGTCTTAATTATAAATTATTTCATGGGAATAGCAAAAAACAGCTTTATGCAAATTACTTTGAACAGGTTCCTATTTAAATCTGTACTTTTCCATTTAAATATGTACTTATGCAAATTTTGTTGATGTGTGCTAAATACACAGATCAACCAATCAGAGAAGTTCACTTCAGAAATAATATACTCTGATTGGTTGATCTGTGTGTTTAGCACACATCAACACAATTTCCATAAGTACATATTTAAATGGGAAAGTACAGATTTAAATGGGAAAGTACAGATTTAAATGGGAACCTGTTTTTGTTAATCTCTAAATGTCTTTTCAACTGAACAAGGTTAATGGGATTAACTGTATTCCTATAAATGAACTCAAAATTTCATTACCTTTATTTTTCAGTGGGATCCTGCAACTGGTCCTTCACACATACCATCACTAATACCATGGCAAGGTCCCTTTCATGTGTCTCTGAATATCCAGGAGTCAACTGTGTTAATATTCAGACCGTTTTTTGAGAAGCTTTACAAGGCTTTGTTTGGGGAGACCAAAAAACTTCCCAAACGACCAAAGTCTGAAAAAATCTCGTTGTTAATTTCATCATCATTTGGTGGGTGGACAATTGTTAGACACATGATACTCCAACACTTTGGAAACTGCTGCAAAGACCCACAGTACTTGTCTCTTGTCCACCTACTTGATGAAGTTATTCCCCTTGTGTTTTATTACTATGTTGTAGTTTTTAGAGGTGGCAATTTTGACCAATGGCTTGAAACCAAATTTAGAATTGCCATACAATTTATCATTTTTAAGAGAAAGAACTATGATAAGGCGACCCTTTGCCATCTGTCAGATGTTCTACATCACATGGAGAGACCAGATTTCTTGAATCTGATGACTAACAGTCTGAACCTTCTTTCAGAGAAGAAGATCGAGGTCTTTCATTCAAAACTGAGAAGGTAAAAAAATACAATAAATCAAATAATATACCTCATAAAATACAGTATGGTCAGCTGAAAAAAATTGAAAGATGATATGTTTTTTTGTTTAACATTTTTTAAGTCATTTCTATATCTCGACATGTTATACACTGTAGTCATGTTCCCATCTTTACAGTATATAACAATGTTTGTTTGTAATGCTCAAAATACAATAGAACTGTACCAATGTGGGCTGATGGGAAGTACATTAGGCAACAAGCACATGTACTAAGTGCGCAACGATTTATTCAACAATTCCAACAAGTATTTGTACCAGAATATCAACGTGGTCTAGGCCAGCAAGACCTGACAAGACATGCATTGAAAGCTGCAGAGTTTATCATGGACATTTTTACACGTGCTTGGCAGACCATTGGTCAAACTCAGAAAATTCCTAAGGGAAGACGAAAGTATCAGGTGCCTATTGTATCTTTTCAACTACCATACATACACCTAATTGCAATAACATTGTCATATAAAAAAGAAAATGACAAAATAGGAATTAATTAAAAACAAAAGATTAAGTTCAGCTTGAGTAATCTGCTTTTGTCTTTTAATTAATTCCTATTTTGCAATATTCTTTTTGATATGACAATGTTATTGCAATTAGGTGTATATACAAGGCAACAAAAGGGATTCACTCTCTACAAACATTTTTTTATAACAAACTGTGATTGCTAACAGTTCTTTTTGAATATTTGTTTTAAGCCCTACTACTTACCCGCATTGGATGCCACAGTTGACCAGAGGTGTTTTCCTCTTGGGTATGCATTCACATGTGACAAAGAACCAGATGCAATGCTTTTCTGCGACAGCCCAAACTGCCAGGCAGATGATGACTCACAGCCAAATGTTCAAAGACTGACGTGTGGCCATTCTTTCCACAAATGCTGTATATTACGAGCTGATCGAGAACAGGGGGACCATCCATATGCAGTGCCTAATGGTGTAGTCTGTCCAGTTTGTCAGGATCCATTAAGAGAAAAAATTGAACAATTGGCATTAACAATGAACAGGTATATTGAGTAACCACATTTCATATTGAGTATTTGCTAAAACCATTAAAATAACACAATGATTGTAATAATGTGTGCTCTCATTGTATATGCTCAAAGGACACAGAGCTTAGTAACTATCCACCATGTAATTTTAGCAAATAATTGTTAACAATTATGATAAAGTATGTTAAATTTTTTAATAGATATCTGGCCGGTGAAAATGATGATGCCGATGATGACAGTGAATCTGATAATGAAAGTGATGATGATGATGATGATGATGATGAAGATGTGAAAATTAAAGAAGAAGACTACTTTGACGAAACATCATACATGGCCATGGTAGTTAAAGCTCAATCAAACTTTGCCTGTACACTGTCCTCACTACCCAATGCACAGAATCAACCAGTCCACAACAACATCAAGGACAAGCCAAAGTTGGATCAATCCACAGCAGTTACTACTAATACAAAAGAGCATCCACTTCTAAGTTGCCCTCATCCTGGATGCACAAAAACGTACAAAACTCAAGGCGGTCTTACAAGACACACAGCTACAAAACACACTTAGCTGTCGACTATCCACAAATGACGAATAACAAATCGTCAAACAGGTTCTATTAAGAACCACAAATTTTCAAAAGTGATGATATAAATGCTTTTAATTTTATGATAAGCTTTTAACTGTACATGAAAATATAAATATAAGTTATGGTCGGTGAAGCAAACGATACAAAGCTTCGGCATGAGTTAATAGCTTTTGATCTTTTACACTCAAATAATTAAACTTAACATTCAAGTGAGCTGTCAGGATAAATCAATGAAACAATAATAAAGGAAAATAAAACAACAATAGAGGAAAATAAAATGATCATAATGAAAACAACAAGAAGAGAGACTTACCTCATTTTTAAATGTTCGAAGATAAAAAACAGCCATCAATAACCAAACTTGAAGGCCATTTTCCGTTAAATCGACGAGGAATTTCATAAGATTTTTAAGTCACATTGCAACATCTGCTTTTTAAATGACACCATACAAGTTCAAACATTATTATTTCGGCGAAAAACAGTAAATGTTTAAAGAAAACCAATGCAGTTAACTCGAAATCATCCCTTGTTTTGAACCTCGATGCTCATGCGAAGCCCGCAAATTTACGCGGTATATTGGAACACGCATGCGCATAAGTCAAATGTGATTAGCCAATCAGACCTTTTTAAGCCGTGTCGTTGGGCTGCCTATGTTGATACAAGGTCTGAAACTTGATGGCGTGGATGGATAGATGTGCGCCCCAGCTTGCTAGGGCACGGAAATCTCACGGAAATTCAACGACGCGCGCCGAAAGTTCGCCGTGAAGCAATCGACTGACTCGCCGAAAAAAAAATGTTGTTAAAACTTTTCTTTCAAAACAAAAAATGTTGTTTTTCTCATAGGGATTTACACTGAGTACACTTTCAAAACCAACAAGAACAAACAGATCAGTATGTGAAATTTATTTCCATGTTTATTTGAAATATAACTTTAGTTTATTTGACAATGTGAAGAGATTTTCATTCAAAGTGTATTTATAGAATCCGTAAATGTTGTGTTTTAGCTAAAGTTTTTCGGCAATATAGCTTATAAAATACAATTGTAAACGCTTCACACATTCAAAACATATTTTCTATTCTTAGTGTTGGAACCGCTATAACTAAGTAAGTGTTCACAAAATAAAGTTGAGCTTTTTTCAAGCGTGGAAAACTTCGCAAAGCGGCCATCACAAATTCACTGTTTAGCTCGGCTGTAAGTTGGTTTGTACAAGACAATATCAGTCGTTTTGACATAAAAACTTCAACTCCAATTATTACCTGCACATACCAGAACTACTAGAAAAACTTTCTCCAGGTTTTCGTAATAGTGAAGAGCATCTGTGACTTCAAAAGCATGTACAAGTGCTCACTTGAATCAGCTGTTTTGAGTGTTAAGCTAAACTCATTTTAGCTAGCTAGCAGCAAATGCAGTGCAAATCACGATCTTTTCGACTCTCCCTTCGCCAGCCCATGATTTCCGAAATAAATACATTCTCCTGTATTGTAATTTTCAATTTAAAGTCATTTTAACAATCCATAAGTTAAATGCATGAAAGTAATCGCCAACTTTTTCTGTGAATGTGGTATCTATTTCCACCTAAGGTAGTACCGGATACTTGCTACTGCGCATCCTTTTCGCGCATCTCGTTTTCCATCATTTATTTGCGTTTTTTTGAAAATTTATCTAAATAATATTTTAATTTGAATCCTTATCTATAACTTAAGAAAGTATTATGTCATTTCATGCAACTTTGGAGGTAAAATGGGACATTTTTCGAAACATGCTCAGATTTTCACTACCTGACAAGGTCGCTGTTTTGTCTCAAAACAACAAATTTACAACTTTGTAAAAATGAATAGATAAAATATGATTTTGACGTCTTTAGTCGTAAAACTAATACAAAATAGGTTTTAGGGTTTCTGGAGATGACAAGGATAATTTGACAAGTTTCAAGCAGATGTTTAAAGTACTAGAACCCAGTCCCGCGCGGACCGTTGCCGTGTTTTTTTTAAACAAAAAAATGGATTCGTTCGCTTATAACTCGCCTAATAGTACGGGGACCCCCATTTTTTTCTTTTTATTCAAGACTGCATTTACTACTCTTACGATTTAGAATAAAAAATAAAATATTCATTGATTGGATTTTCTGAAATTTTACAAATGGTACAACTCTATACACATGTAGTGTGCGTAATTGGCGTATAATTGTGCTTCTATGGCTCACTTATACCCATATTTGGAAATGATTCAATGATTTTTATGACAGGAAATGCTAGATAACCCTTAGATCTATCGTTTGATATAATATTATGCTTTTCCTAGCAGAATACGTTCGCATTCTCTTGACTGCTTTGAATAGGTACTTTTGAGCAAATCACCGCAAATTATTGCAAAAACCTACTTTTATTATATCTTATAACTCTATAACCAATACGGTGCACCCAATTTTTTTTCACGTTTTTTGACTTGCCTAACAATGATCTATAAATGACAGGATTTATAAAAAAATTCATTGAAGAAATCCAAGTATCCGGTACTACCTTAAGAAAGCAGTGCTATAGACGTCTATTATCATGATCATATGATAAAAAATGACGTAAAACACGTCGTGTTTCATCATGAGCCTGCAGACAAAGTTGGCGGCAATAAACAGTAAAATATGTGCAAGATCATAATTTCAAAGTGGCTTTAGAATCTCACCAAAACTTCAGGATAGAACGCAATCCGTTCGAAGGACAAAGTTATGACTTGAGTTTTTAAAGAAATTATTTGAGAGTATTTCTGAGTGCACAAACAAATGGATTTATCAGTCGGCAAGTACTGCATTTAGTCACAAAGTTCTGCAAGACTAGAGATCCAGTTGGCGTTTTAGTTCGTGTAGATCACAACACCGCCGCTCGATCGATATTTTCACGATTGCTCCACGATTGTAAAAATCCGACTGAAACCGGAAGTCCCTGCCCTAGCAACCTGGGGCGCACCTCGGTTCCATGCTGCCCTTTTTATAAATTAATTTTAACCCCTTTGCTGAGGTCGGAGATGATCATATTTTTTACTGTAGTTGAACAGCAAAGTAAAGTTTATATATTCGAAGAAAAATTAAAATTTTCTCCCATGGCTGATTTACTACGCGCGAAACTAAGTTTGTCACGTGACCGAGTTTCATACATTGTCAAAATACCTCCCTCTTCAACACCGCGCGACTTTGACGAAAAATTGCTTGCAAAAAGCCACAGGAATCCCATCCGCGCGCATTCAAACAAATACACCACAGGAACCCCAACCGCGCGCTCAATGATCCTAACAAAAGATATTTATTCCAATATGGCGCTCGGCGCGAGGTTTAAAAAATAACTTTATTGTCATTACAAAAAAATCCTCAAATAGAATAGTTGGGCTGCCTGTGCTCCCACCAGCCTGTTTTCGTGATGACATCCATACAAATAGAATCTTATTTCAAAAATAATATTTAATAAAATGTTCCCTGCTAGCAGAGGCTTCCACGGGTCAATTCTCGTCAGAATAAATTGCAGAACATGATTTGAAACAATTATTGTAATTTTCATTGAAAGAATGCCAATAATTAATTGGAGGGTAATTTATAGAAGGATTTCGATGTCGCACTTTAGTGTGTTTGTAAAATTAAACATTGTTTGTAAAATAAAACAGTTTTGCTGTCATTGTTGTAATTTTATGTCTATGAAATAAAATACGAGTACAAGTACAGCATGTTCAAGGCATGATAATAAAAACAAGTTTATTTCAAATTCTTAGGTGTAGAGAAATACGAAATGAATAACAAGATTTAATATAGCCTGTGTAGCGGCTCTCTAGGGGGAGGGGGGAGGGAGAGGGGAAAGGAGGAAGAGGGGGGCTGGGGGAGAGAAGGGATGGATATTTTCGCTTGTCATAATTATCCAATCAGAGAGACATTTGTAAATACCCTTACGTTTGCTGTCAAAACACAAATATACATGAAGCAGACCCAGCAGACCAATATGGTTCAAACAATATAAAAACAAGGATTTTATTTTCTTACGAACTGAAACATAATTCCAAATGAAAGTCTTACTGCAATAGACCAATCCAAGGTTATTGCCGCCATCTTGTAGGGGGTGCAGAACTACTGGGGCGAGCAGTAAATGTATGTAACTTTGAAATTATATAACTCCACTGGAAATTGCCGAATGTTCAATGTAAACATTTTATATCAAAGATACTATGCATGGCTATACCTGAGATATCAAACTAAGGTTGTTAAATTATGTGAGACGTATGTAAACGGCGATTTCAAATCTCCCTATATTTACTGTGTAATTGTATATCGCTGAAACAAAGTGTTGGTATGTAGATCTAAAATATTGATTACAGAGCCTGTAGCTCTTTTCCCAGCGCTAATTTTTGGATATGTTATAAACAAACGCAAAACCTTTGATAGACAATTTTAACTTTGAAAATTCAATGAATTGGAAGAAAAATACGTACGTTCAAAGTGGTCCAAAATCACATACATTCTCTACTCGCCCCAGTAGTTTTGCACCCCTTGCAAGATGGCGGCAATAACCTTGGTTCGGTCTATTGTTTAAATTTTGGAATTCGGGTATAAAAGATCTAGATGACTTAGGATCAATAATCGCTGATCTTTTGTGAACTCACATTGAGATAATTATTATAGATAACTGTCTTCAAGTTGTTTGTGATCATTGGCCAGGGAAGTAAAAAGCCTTTTGTACACTTTTAAATGTGTATATAAAGACCCAGATAATAACAGAAAGACAAGGATAATTCCTTTTTACTAAAGTAAGCGTAATTCCCATTCAACAAATATAGTTTGGACAACCATAAAAGTTTATTTCTAACGGCACACGTTTGACCTCAGTTAACCTTAGGTAATGTTAGATACGCTTATCACAGTATTTAATCAGCTGATCTGTTACTTAAGCTTGATTGACGTACTCTCGACCAATGGAAATTTTCCTTCCGCCAGCAGAAGGAGAAATAACGATGAAACAATCACCATTGCAGGCTCTCCCTTCCCCTCTCCCTCCCCCCTCCCCCTAGAGAGCCGCTACGCAGGCTAGATTTAATATAAAAATTTCAGTATCGTATTAGTCGACTATCGGGCTATGATCCTCAGGTTAGTATCGTATAAGAAAAGTGATAGCGTCTTTCAGTCCAGCAAAAGAGAGCATGCATAAATTTATGCTCTCTCTACTTCCAGAGAAGACTTCCAGAGAAGATTCATTGTCGTTTTGCTCCTTTTCTTTAGTTGTAACAGTGACTTCGAAACTTGTCGGGAATTTTCAAAAAGATACAAGAATTCCTTTGAAAAGGAAGTGTTACGGTTGTAAAAATAAAAAGTGATGGGCTTTTCCCTTTTCGATATCATAAACGTACCATAAATTCTAAATGTCAAAGTACCCTAAAGAAACAAAACCAGATACGACGAACATACTCGTAGTAAGGGTTGGACCATTAGATTTTTTAGGGGGGAGGGGGATTGGGCCAAAAATATTTAGTAAATAAACCCCTTCTGGTGGCTGGGATATCGGCGGATAATGTCCGAGGATGAGAAATGGTCCGAAAAATAAACATTTGGCCGAGAAGCGAAGCAAATGTGAGGGCAAATGTGATATTTTGAGGAACATTTCTCATCCGAGGACATTATAAGCCGATATTCCAATAAGCCAGAAGGGGTTTATTTATTTTATATCCCAACGACTTTATCTTGTTTGGTTGGCGAAGGAAAGCCATTAAAGTGCAAATTTTCTTACCGTAAAATACGTTCACAGCGTACTTAGTCGACTTTTTTGTATTGCCTAGGTGTCGCTTCTTGGACTAGTCTTTTAATCTCATTATCAGAGGTCTTTATAAAACGGTTTTGGTTATTTTCCATGGCTCTTTTTTGTCAAAAACAAAATTAAGCGGACAAATATCCGCCGAGAATGTACCACGTGATCCCTTTTGACCAATGACTGTGCGAGAAAATATATTGTTGGGATATAATTGCATATATTTTTGTCCTATTCTACGTATGTGCAGGAGTTATTTTTCAACTTGCACGAATATTTTTTATGTCATTGTTGCTGTACACGATTTTTTTTTTTTTTCTTTAATGCTGTGCTCGAATTTTTTTTTGGTATTTGACCACCCCCTCCCCCCCCCCCCCCCTCCCAAACCCCCTCAAAAATCTAATGGTCCACCCCTAAGATGGTATATCTTCTATCAGACAAGATGGCAAGTAGTGACGAGTAAGCCTGCGTACACGCAGCCGGCTATGACGAGAGAGACTGGCCCAAAATTTGACGGACTTCTGCATCTTATCCAAAATGTGATTGACGTTGCACGTTGCACGTTGTTGCGTTGGAAAGCCCTAACTCCCCAGCGCGGACACTATAGTCTGTCACGCATGTCACGTCATATCAAAATTAATAAATCAACTATTCAAACAATTTAGTCATCACAGCAGTCTAGTTGACGAAGGTTAACTCTGTTGTGAAACTCATTACATCAAAATCTAATCATAAACAAATTTGCAATACTTTGTTCTTTTGATAGTCCGCTCTCACTCCACCCCCCACAGGCTAGGAAAGTCAGTCACGCATGTCACGTCACATGAAAGTTTAAGTTAATAAATCAACCATTGATGTAATTTGTCATCACAAAAGCAATAATTTCATTGACGATATTTTACGAGGTACAATCTGTTGCTTAAATTATTACAGGGAAATCATAAAATAATTTGCAGTGATCAATCGATCAAAACAAGCGCCTCTCTTCAGGGCACTGATCAGCCGTGAGCCTCGTTATTATTGGACATCACATAGAATTTGCATTTGAACAGGCTCTGAAATCCATATCATGGCGAGTGGATTTTGGATAGGATTTTGGAGTAACTTTGCCATATTTTTGGCGTTTATTCCGCTGTATTCATTCGCTCAAGACTGCGTTGGGTCGTGTAAGTGTTCAACTTTTGCAGTACAAGGACGAGAATACCCAGAACGAATTGTGAACTGCTCAAGTTTGAGTTTATCGACGGTACCAAAGATTCCAAGTGATACCACACAATTGTAAGTAATTCAAATGTACGACACGGGATTGCTTGCTCTTAAAACACAGGTAGCAGAGGTTAGGTGCATTGTTTTGATAAGCTTTTAAATTATTAAAATTTAACTATTTCGCTCGTGATGATTTTATGCCAATGTTTTACATTTCAAATTACTGTAGCGTGAAAACTATCTAACTCAAAACATAAAAGACCTATTTATTTTGTGGGCTATTTTGTTTGAACAAAGAAGAACCCTATAACTAAGTAATTAGCTGGAAGTCACAGTTAGACGAAAGTATTTCTTAAATGGCTATTTTAAAGATATTTGGATATATTGAGAGTAATATTCGAGCTCTGCCATGGTCGAATATTCTATACATGTGTTATATAGGTCGCTTCGCAAATGCGCTGTTTGGAATGCTGGTTCATAGAAAATACTATGCTTTTAAGCCTTTTTAATCCATTTGATTCCGAGGGTTTATACTATCTAGAAAAAACTGCATGTATTTTAGATCGTCTACGAATATAATAAACTCCCCGTGAAGCTATACAATAGGTTGACAACAATTCACTAAAACCACAAAATGTCCGTCTTTGCCGACCTACGCATATTGAACCACTGAATCATCTTCCCTTGAGGTTTTGAAGTTGTTCTGTGGTCATGATGATTTCTACTTACTCAAATAAATCACACTACCATTTTGTTTATTACATTGCATGTTCGATTACTTAGACTGCATGATGCTCATATATTTCTATACAAGATTATGCATAAATTAATTTACAATATTGTTATTGTTCTATGCCGTGTATAATCCTTATTTAATGTCAGTTCATTATATATTCGTACAAAAATAATAAGCACGCATTTCGAAAAAATAACCACAGGAACCAAACGTAAACGCAGGTCGTGGGAAAAATTGTTCCTTTATCAGACACAAAAGGAAGCTCTAAATTCAAATGAAGTGGTTTCCGATATTGCGGTATTGGCCTAGAGTATTCTAATTATACCAAAATCATTATTGATCATCCGAAAAATCTCGAATACTCGAATTGTAATTAATAATTCATGGTTTTATTTATTGTTTGAGATCGGATGAAATATTCTATAAATCAATCAACATTTCACGCTCGGAATGCATATGTTGGCTTAAAACGGATACAAATCTATTTTTAATTAATTTTTTGCAGAATACGTTAGTCTCAGTTCTGTAATTTTTATTGTAATTTATTATATCCCACGTCGTTCTTTTAATTTAATTGTCAAACGGCTCGCTTTAGGCGTGTGTTGCATGACCTAATCTAGGCAGTTGTTTATAAATGAATAAGTAAAATACCTTTAGATCAGCTTCTATCATCTGTCATTGTTAATCCAATAACGAATAAATGCATGCAACAAGCTTCATGTATCCATGTGATAAGAAATTTTACCATGATAAATGAATAAAAACAACAAACGTTTCTCCTATCAGTTATGCTTAAAATTAATAAAACTAATTATATTGATAAGTAAATATTTATTAAGTTTTACTGTAATTTTGATACCTTAGCTCTTCCCAGAGCCTTCTCTCTGTTTTAAAAAAATTGCTGTCAACATCTATGAGAGTGAGAAAATTCAAAGGAGATACCTCTTGGACCATTGAAAAAGTTTGAACAAATACAGACAATAAACACATGCCTACCAGATGTGGGTAGATTTCAGTTGGTATTCATGTTAATCCTAATACATGTTAATAGGTCGCCTGACATGAAACATAAATGTTTTTACAGATACACATTTTGTATATCAATCTCTGAACTGTAGATTTGTTCTGGTAGTATCGAAGTGCTCATGCACACATAGCAGTTATAGCTTTTAATAAGATTACATATGGTGTGCTATGTATCATAATCTGTTTGGCCATGGCTTTGCATTTTTTTAAGAATTACTGGTACACACAATCTTCTTATAGTGTAAACGTGTTGTTTTATATGATGGAATAGAGATTTTTACACCACAGAGCTATCAACTATCTTAAGTTTTTGTTATCATCATCATTGATCATCATTGCATCATTATTATCATCATCAATGGATCGTCATAATAATAATAACAATGGCATTTAAAACAAAGATTAACGCAAGTGTATATATTTTGTGCGCATGCAAGTGGGCTAAAAAAAATGTCCTGCATGGCCCAAATCATCCACCCCCCCCCCCCCCCCTCAAAAGTCAAATGGTCCGCCCCTTATAAAACGTGTTTGCATGGTTTGGGTATTTACATGTACAATGAAAACTTGAAAATGAAGTCAGTAGTGACTTCAAAACCTCGTATACATGCGTTTATGTTTATTTTGAATACTATAACAAAATCGTTATTAATTAGAATAATAATAATTGTCATCATTATCATCATAATGTCATCAATATATTTATTATTTAATCAACATTATCAATATCATCATTTTTTGTCAGATTGTTTTGTCAGTATGAATATATCTGTCAAGTTTTACTTTAAATTGAGTACAAAGACCATGCTGCAGTGAGTGTAGAGGGGGTTGGGGAGGGGTTGGGGGGTTGAGAGGGTACGTTGGTAAGTTTTAAAATGCATATATTCGACTTTTTTAAATACATAGTTCTCTCTTTTTTATATTTTATTTCCAAAATTTTTAATTATCATTCAGTATGGTAATCTCATTGTACACCACACCTTTTATTGCTGTATCAATATACCAATGTAAATAAACCTAGTCATTATTAAACCACTCCTTCTATTAAGCATTCCTCAAACTAAGTCATTTTGAACAAAACCCTCAGGCAAGGATTGACAATAGACAATAGATTGCTATCTGATTGACCTTTTCAAAAGACAATCATCTTTACAATGTTTTGTGAATAGTTGGGCACAAGAGGTAATCATTATTATGAAATAATTTTTGTCGTCATGGCAATATGTACTTAAGACACATAATTATGCATGGTTTGAATGCAATTAAGTCCATTTTTTGTTTGACACAGGAAACCCAAAAGCTCATACCACAGAATTTATAATAATGTGAATGTTCTGTAATATAAATTTGTTGGGATTTTTTGGTAACTTTTAAAATTATAGCACATATCTATTCCAAAATATTTTATATGGTATTAATATGGATTTCTATGAGCCATAATTTATATGGATATTATATGGAGTAGTGTACACCATAAATGACCCAACATATGGGTGCACTTTGAACAGATTTCCATATATATATAGATGCAGAAAATATAGGGTCAAATGTGGGCCATATTTGTTAGTCAATTGTTTAGGTTGACATTTTCCTCTGGCTACCGCACTGATATATATGCACAAGAGAACATTCAATTCATTTTGATGGAGAATTTAGCTGTAAAAAAAATCATGCTTTGATAAAATTAAACTATTATAATTTATAATTCAACAACAAATTTTCTTCCACTCTAATTGGTCGAGGGCGATCATGTGACATGATAGTGCCTACAGCAGAGGGATACTATCAGCGCATAGTGCCTGCTGAGTGCTTTTCGTCCGCTTCGGAAATTTTGTTGTTGCATATTAAAAAAAATTTAAACAATAGAGTAGTTGAATCGAGGGCATTATATGCTGTAATAGTTGCCCACGGAAACTGGATTATGTTCAGAAAAACAAATAGTCGCCCAAGAACTTACTAGTCTTCACTTCTGCATATGTATTAATTAATTCAATATCTTTTCTTCAGGTTTCTTGACAATAATCAGATATTAGAATTGGTCAATGTATTTAAAGCACTTCCCTTGCTATGGAAAATGTAAGTACTATTTGGGTTAGTTAACTGCAGTCTATTATTTAAAATCCTTATCCAAGAATGTAGTTTCATGTAAATCTATTGTACTTTCTTGCAGTGATGTTAGCAAAAACAAACTACAGACCATACCAAGTGACATATTCAAATTTAACACAAAGCTTTATGATGTGTAAGTATCAGAATACAACATTACCGCCATTCATAGGGCCTTTTAATTCTCTTGGAGGTCCAGGTTTGTCCTACGTACGTCAAGCATAAATCATAATATTGTGAGTGAAGTGATGGGAGTGAAGTGTTGTATGTTTTACATACTGTGGTAATGGTAGTAAGTGTGAGTGAGCTGGGCCGGCCTCCAGAAAGAGCCTTGATAGTTATCAAGAGATAGTTCTGTTGTAAAACATACATTCTTTATTTAATTTTAAGGAATTTTGCCAACAACCCTCTTTTGTGCAACTGCAAGCTGTATGGAGTACATAACATTTCTCAAAATGTGAAGAAGTTTAAAGGGTCATGTGCCTTGCCATCGAAACTTGCAAATAAAGAAATAAGATCTCTTAAACTAGATGAGTTCTGTGGTAAGTTAAAATACTTCAGTCCCCGGCAAAAGCAAGAAGCCACCATGCATGCACGGCTGAGGACTTAGCTGCATGCAGAAGCAAATACTAGCTATATTGTATATCACAGTAAATCAGACACTAATTTTACAATTGAATTTTTGTGTTTTGTTTATAATTTATTTATTATTTATCAATATTTTTTGTGTCTTAAATCTAAATATTTCAACAAATAAACATTCCCAAAAGGACTTTTTTTTGCAAAAACATTGAAGCAAGTTGTGAAAAACATCTATTGAATATGCAAAAAATTGTGCGCTCTGATAGGAAGCTTTTAAGCTTCCTACCACACACATTTTCAAAACATTCACAGTGTTAGTAAGCTCAACTTATTAAAATAAACCAAAATTAAATTGTTAAATTATTTTGTTTTTATCTTGCAGGTGGTTGTTTGGGAGTCAAGTTATCTGGCAGAGGATCTGTAGATGGTGAATACTACATCAAACTAACAGCTAAATGTGAAAACTATGTTCGTGTATACTGCAGTGGAATGGATAGTGGTTCTCCTAAAGAATATATCTCACTACAAAGTGGTGGTACAAGTAATTATGCCTTGATTTCTGACTACAAACAACCTGAAGCAGGAAAGGATACGTGTGATCGTAAACCTGGTGAGTTTTAGTATGCTCTGATCAATATTATTTGACTGAAGTATAATCACCATCATTATCATTATCATCACCATCACCATCACCATCATCATCATCGTAATCATCGATAATTAGCATCATAAATCATCAGTGGCATCATCATCATCATCATCAACAATCATCATCATCACCATCATCATGGTCATCATAATCAATATCATCATTATTTTCATTGATGACAATTTGCACCATTGCAATCCCCTTCATCGCCATCATGGGCACCTTATTCAAGGGTGAAACTCCCCCTTGCGTTGCCACGCCCATTCAGACATTGTCTGACTTCATATCATCACAATGCTGTTTACAATTAGTCATATGTACAGACCAGCAGTATTTAATAGTGTTGTTATATTCTGATGCAGGTGGGACGATATACAACCTAGCAGGGCAAAGTAATTTCACCAAAGTCCGACTAGTTGTGACGTCATCTGGTTCTATGTTAAAAAACAATGATTTCTTGTTTGCTGTGTCCAGCGGTAAGCCAGTCCCACTGGGTGTGGCTGGTGATTGTTACTCTGCCAGCAATGAAAACTGCCGAAAGGGACGATTTAGGATAGACTTGACTGGAACAGGTTTTCGATTTAAGGTTTGTAACATGCAACATTTACTCAAGGGCTTACCCAATGTGACACTTTTGCTGTGGGTTCTTTTAGAGACTGAGTTTCATTTCACGTTCTGATCTCAACAATTAAGTCATTTTTATGTTCTGTTGCTTGTCCGTTCAATTCATTTATTTATCTCTTTTTTTCTCCTATATTCATTAGTTTTGCTGTTTAATTGTTTGTTCATCTATTGATTCATTTATTTGATAATGTATGCACTCCATCCATTCATTTATTCACTCACCCATTCATTCATTCATTCATTCATCCATTCATCCATCCATTCGTTCGTTCATTCATTCGTTCACTTATTCACTTATTCATTTCTTGAAATGTTTGTGTGTGTATTGTGTAGGATACTGTCCACTGGGAGCATTACGGCACCCCTACAAACATCCAGAGTACGCTGGATATCGATGTTGAGCGTCGTGTAGTCTATGGCGAGTGTGGTGGATACTGTGGTGGCTGTAGACCTCAAGGAAGCCTGGAAGTGGAACTCAACTCTTGTCCAGAGGAGGGAATCAAACGTAAGAAAACATTTTTTTACTCTGTGTCAATGTAATCTATTAGGCCTTACCTGTGGTAGCTGAACCTCAATTTATACACCTATTTCAAAAATCGTCGTCGCAGCCGAAGCTACAGTCCACACTCTGAAGCCTGCAAAGGATGTTGGTAATATGGACATAAAACTGTTAATTGGTGCGCGTTTTTTAAAGTATAAATTTGTTTTATCATCTACCACTGCAACAAGTTGTTATGGTCACATAACACAAACACGTACAACCAAAATATGCTATGAATAAATCGATAAGAAGAGAAGAGATACCAACATCCTTTGCAAACTTCAAAGCGTGGACTGTAGTTTTGATTCCGACAAAGATTTTTGAAATAGGTGTATAATCAGAAACCACAGCCTAATGTCATGTAGCTTGGATCATTTTACAATAGAAGTGAACTTTCTACTGTTAGTATATTTATTGTGAACTCGTGCCTTACTTATTAATGGAGCAAATGCACAAGTTTATAATATCATTTGTTTGGCTCCTTAACGTTAAGTTATAAAGACCTGCGAAACGGCCCTCTAGGATCAAACTTCCCCTTCCTCTCCACAGGGAGCCCATAGCGAAGAGCCTGTTTCGCGGGTTACCGTTAATGCTTGCTAGTCATTCAACTATTCTGTGTCTTTTCTTTCAGCTTGTACAATTACTCTAGGAATGGATGACCGTAGTATCAGCGATTCACAGTTAACTGCTTCAAGTTTCAAACCCAACTACGACGCAAGCAATGGACGTCTTAATCATGTTAAAACCGCCAGTAAAGGAGGGTCATGGTGTGCTGCTAAATCAGATGCTCATCAATATCTACAGATAGATTTAGGCAAACAGATGACCTATTCAGGGATATCAACCCAAGGGGCTGGGGAGACCCAGGACTGGGTCAAGAAGTACAAAATACAGAAAAGTAACGATGGAAAGCTGTTCCAGGATCATACGGAGTTTGGGATCCTTGTGGTAAGAATACGCGTTTTAGAAAAATAAATTTTAAAGCAGTTTTTAAAAGTTTGATAATAATAATAATAATAATATCACGTTTTTAAAGCGCATTTGCAAATGCTCAATGCGCTTACAAAGTAATATATTAGAAGATGTGTATTTGCATATATAACTAAAAACGATTTTTTTAATTTTTGTTTCAAGTTTAAATTGTTTCTTCTTCTTTTTTTGCATTTCGTGTTGTTTTGGAACTGATTATCGGATGTTTACTGAAGATGACTTCCGCTCAGATTGTGGAAACGTCAGCCAAAACAACAACAATTATATTTCTGAAGACGACACACACACTCAGGATGATCCCAATTCGCCATCGTTGCTTATACACTGGTCTGGGATCAAATTCTCCACAGTGAAAATGTATTTTTGGATAACCTATCAGTCAAGTTTACATTTGTAACTAAGACTGTTATGGCTGTTTCTTCGTGTGTGATGAACCCTCTCAAGATAGGCATCGCTTTAAGTTCGTTAAAACAAGCCAGATACTTGTTCTAAAAAATATATTACGTTAGTCTCTGTTAATGATGAATAACTAACTAAATGAATAATTGAAAATGAATGATTTACTCCAATATTCAATAAATGTCTAGGGTGTTGAGCTTGTTTGCAGGGTTATGCACTCACTCATTCTACCAACTCTAGGTTGTTAAGTTTATACTAGAGCGCACATAATCTAAGACATTTATCCACCATGTTTTATCCTGCAAATACTGGGATAAATGCTGAGTTGAAATCTACTTGTATAGGTGGACGTACAGTGACGTATTTTGTTATGGTTTTGCCAACCAACCATTGTTATTAGAACAAAGAAAATTAAAAACAATTATTGAGGAAATGGTTGGCAAATTAGCATCAAAATGCCAACACTTGTAAACACTATGCTCACTGGTACCTATATGTGATAGCCAAGATCCAACCTAAATCTACATCTACATCTACATTTTATTAAGTCAGCAAAAACTATATAACAGTTATCACGCTAACTATGGAAAATAAAATCATGATCAGCTAGGATAGCAGAATATGGATAACTACGTTTTTGTTATGTGTGTTTTTCAGGAATACCCTGGTAATAAGGATAACTTCAATATCGTGACTAACTTGTTTAGTCAAAGATTTAGAGCAAGATACGTTAGGATTGTCCCTTCACAATGGAACAGTGCTATTTGTTTAAGAGTTGAACTATATGGATGTGACAATGGTAACTCCACTAAGATATATATGTTTATTTGCATGACTTTCTGCCAAAGAACTGTAATCAAATTATATACAGTTAACCAATTGCTCCTTTATTTGTCTTTTTAACTCGTGGTTTGCAAATCCTCGAGCTATTGGGATGGGGCTTTTGAACCGGAAGTGTCACTCACTCGCTCACTCACTCATTCACCCATAAGACCGTCAGTGTAAACTTTTGAGCCCCAAGATTTTGGTCAGCGTACCTCGGAATATGCATTATTTATTTCATTGGTGGGTTAATTGCGGGATTGATTGATTGATTGATTGATTGATTGATTGAATGATTGATTGATTGAATGATTGATTGAATGATTGATTGATTGAATCATTGATCGAATGGTTGATTGATTGATTGATTGAATGACTGATTGATTGATTGAATTAATTGTTCGAATGATTCATTGTTTTATTCATTGATTGATTGATCACTACTCATGCTTTGGTTTTTGTAGTACACAACTCAGGGGGCTTTCATTTATTAGTTAATGGGGGGTCTGCAAAATCACATGTTGTCAGTTTCAAAATATTACGCACCCCCCCCACCCCCCCACCCCCCCTCCAGATTGGTAAAAAATATCATAACCCCCCTATATTTGCCCAGTTTAATAGTTAAGCTGCATACAATTAGTAACAACATCCCCCATATAGCTTCTGAAAATAACGTGACCCGGCCCCCCTCAATATTGCCGACCCCCGACCCCCCACCCCACCCCATGCACTAAATTGAAAGTCATTTCTCCTTCTAAAGATATCCATCTAATAGTCGGTAATTTAATTGCAGATATAGTTTCTGTTGCTGTTCGTCATAAAACTGACAGTCGTTGTTGGAGCCCAAGTGACGGCCAATGTAGTAACATCAAAGATGGCACAGCCCTAGTAATAAACCCAAACTGTAACAGGGAGCAAGAAATGTTCATATTCTTGAAAGACAACACTATTAAACATACATGTAGCGGTAAATGTCTGTATGTGGATTCTACTAATAAGATGTCGTTAAGACAACAGCCCTGCGACAAGTTCCTCAAGAAGAAAGTTGCTGGATCCTTATACCAGATAATTCATAATAGAACTAAACGTTGTTTGAAACTCAGCAACGTGAAGACGGGGGCATTGGTGATGGAACCATGTGATGTTAATTCAGCGTCTTTTGAATCTACTCAGGATTGTAAGTACAATTGTATTTCATGTATATTTTTAGCTAATGCATAATTCATTAAACACCTATTTCAAAAATCGTTGTCGCAATCGAAACTACAGTCCACACTCTAAAGCCTGCAATGGATATCGGTATTTCGTTTCTTGTTATCGATTTATTCACAGCATATTTTGATTGTATGTGTTTGTGTTATATGACCATAACAAGTTGTTGCAGTGGTAGATATAAATACAAATATTTCTTTAAAAATCGTGCAATGAATCACAATGCAAATTAAGTCCATGTAACCGACATCCTTTGCAAGCTTTAGAGTGTGGACTGTAGCTCCGGCTGCGACAACGATTTTTGAAATAGGTGTATATGATGATAAGAGATGGACTGAGTTCTGTGCTTTTATCAAACAATTAAAGTAATAACGGTCAACTGTACACTGTGTTTGTCATATAAACACCAAATAATATCAATGAGAATATTTGATATTGATATTGCATATTTATAACATATTCATATTTTGCCATCGTCATTAATGTTGTTGTTGTTGTTGTTTGTTGCTAGCACTGAATCTCCTCTGGACGACACACATTATTGTTTTTTAATGATTTTTTGTCATTGTTTTTTTCCTTTTCGTTTCAGCCATTTCACCAATCTCTCCCAAGATTACAGTAGCGAAAACCTATCTTACTGTAGATAAACCTGGATGGGTTCATTGTAAAGTCATCGCTGATCCTCGTGCTCAGATATTCTGGACTAAATTACGACCATGGCCAGGTGGTAAAAGGTTATCTAAACTGGATTTCCTTGAATGGTCCAATGGTTCTCTCTACGTACGACATTCCAGGTTGAGCTTTTCTGGACGGTACTTTTGCTCAGCGGCTAACACAGCTGATTTTGTATTTGGTTCGGTTGATATTAAAGTTGGAAGTAAGTTTTAACTGTCTGTCTGTCTGTCTGTCTGTCTGTCTGTCTGTCTGTCTGTCTGTCTGTCTGTCTGTCTGTTCTCCTGTTTGTCTGTCTGTTTGTCTGTCCGCTTGTCTACCTGTATATTTGTACATGTGCGTTTGTCCGTGAATGTATCGAAGTCTGTTTATCCGTCTGTATATTTGTATATATGCGTTTGTCCGTGAATGTATCGACGTCGGTCTGTCTGTCTGTCCGTCTGCACCGGTCTCTGTGTACACCCACTAAGTTGTATACACCCACTAATCAATTCCCACGTGTATTTTACTCCTAGGTCCCCCCAACATGGTAAATGCTCCCAATGACACCAAAGTCATTCTGAATGGAACTGCAATACTCAACTGTATTATAGCCATGTCAGAACTGCCAACAACGATCACGTGGTTCAAACAGTCACCTCGTGACCCTAAATCCATATCAATCGCTAAACTAGACCAGCGATATTTGGTTCTATCTAACATGAGTTTGAAAATAGATAAAGTAGAGACAAATGATGAAGCACATTATTCATGTCAAGCTGACAATCCACTTGGTTCTGTGAACGGGACAGCGTTTCTCAAAGTGTTGAGTATGTTATTAAAATATTAGATCGTGTTGATGATAGTGATGAGGGTGGTGGTGTTAGTGGTGGTGGTAATGATAGTATGGTGTTGATAATAGTGATGTGGTGGTGGTAATGATAGTATGGTGTTGATAATAGTGATGAGGATGGTGGTGATAGTGGTGGTGGTAATGATAGTATGGTGTTGATAATAGTGATGTGGTAGTGGTAATAGCGGTACCGGTGGTGGTAATGATAGTATAGTGTTGATAATAGTGATGTGGTAGTGGTAATGATAGTATGGTGTTGATAATAGTGATGTGGTAGTGGTAATGATAGTATGGTGTTGATAATAGTGATGAGGATGGTGGTGATAGTGGTGGTGGTAATGATAGTATGGTGTTGATAATAGTGATGAGGGGGGTGGTAATAGTGGTACCGGTGGTGGTAATGATAGTATGGTGTTGATAATAGTGATAGTGATAGTGATAGTGGTGGTGGTAATGATAGTATGGTGTTGATAATAGTGATGAGGATGGTGGTAATAGTGGTGGTGGTAATGATAGTATGGTGTTGATAATAGTGATGAGGATGGTGGTGGTGGTGGTAATGATAGTATGGTGTTGATAATAGTGATGGTGGTAATAGTGGTGGTGGTAATGATAGTATGGTGTTGATAATAGTGATGAGGATAGTGGTGGTGGTAATGATAGTATGGTGTTGATAATAGTGATGAGGATAGTGGTGGTGGTAATGATAGTATGGTGTTGATAATAGTGATGAGGATGGTGGTGATAGTGGTGGTGGTAAAAGATAAAGTAGAGACAAATGATAAGGCATATTACTCATGTCAAGCTGACAATTCACTTGGTTCTGTGGACGGGACAGCGTTTCTCAAAGTGTTGAGTATGTTATTAAAGTATTACATGGTATTGATGATAGTGATGGTGGTGATAGTGGTAATGATAGTATGGTGTTGATAATAGTGATGATGATGATGATATTAATGATAGTATCGTGTTGATAATAGTATGGTGTTGATGGTGTAGATAATAGTGATGATGTTGTTGATGGCAGTGGTGGTGGTAATGATAGTATGGTGTTGATGATAGTGATGATGATAGTGGTGGTGATAGTGGTGGTTGTAATGATAGTATAGTGTTGATAATAGTGATGATGATGATGGTGGGAACAGGAATGGGAACAGGCAACGCCCACAATGTAGCTTTTATAAATGTTCAGTGAAGACATGTTTTGGTAGATTCAACTGCCATCATGTTGTTTGTAAAAATAAGAATATAATTGAAAAGATTGTTCTACAAGTGAAACAAACTAAAAAAAAAGATTCCTAGTCCTTCTAGTCGAAGCTTTGTCATTGTAGTAGCATATCTTTTAGTGATAATGATATACATCGAATGAAGTCGCTTGGAACTGAAACCTCTAACTACAGATATTATTACATATCCGTATTTTCACATTGTCAATGTTTACGTTGCTTTTCCTTTCCATTTCCGCGTCAATCCTACAATATCGTTATAAACGTTCTGATGCATTTAAATGCACACATAAAATGTATTCCTTGATATTTTGCTTGAAGTTGACGAGGTATTTTCTCTTTTCAGTTCCTCCGAGTTTCTTCATTTTCCCGAAAGATATAGAAATACCGTCTTCAAGTTCTCGTATGTTAAGCTGCAAAGGCGTCGGAGTTCCCCCTCCAAGTATTTCATGGACTCGAAAGAATGGCTCATCTCTTCCCAAGATCTCTAAGGTCTACGCCAATGGTAGTTTGTTCCTACGAGATATCAAGCTAGAAGACAACGGGATATATGTATGTACAGCAACTAACGAAGCAGGGACGGCTCACACTGAAGCAACTATCAAAGTCTATGGTAAGTGTGCAAATGAAAGCAAAACAATCTATGCTTGTACTTATGACAAAACGAGTTGAGTTCCAGACCATTTTGCGGCTACGCCTTCGTTTAATCATCTATGGTGTTATATATATATATATCATATGCATTGTGATATGATCTTCTTAGGTGTATATAAGATCGATTACATACCATTTAATTTAAAAATCCCTAATCGTATCTTTTCTGTGTAATGTGACATTGTGATGTGTTTTTCTTATAGGTTCATGTCGGATCGATTCAATACCCTTTGCTACATACACACCTAATCTTATATTCTTCCGTGTTGGTGCTGTGGTATTCATCAACTGTGACAAAGGTTATCAGATGCGCGAGGGCATGGAGACTAACATGACATGTGTTTCGGATGGTACTTTTAATAAAGCTTTGCCGAAATGTAAAGGTATGGCACAGAGAAGGCAGAATAGACAACGCATTTTTTTATTGTTATTATTTATTTATTTTATTCAAATTTACAACAATTTACAAACAATAATAAGCTATAAATTACACAACGTAACAAAGAAAATAAACTACTTATTTAGAACTTACAAATAATCATTTTACAATATCAAAACTTTCTTTTTTTACAATAACGTTTTTACAATAGTATAGTATTGATTTGTTTTTACATTATTTTTTACTTCAAATTTGATTGATTTACAATGTATTTACGTTTTGTATTATTCTTTTATATATATGTATCCTAGTTTCTTTTTTCTTTTTTAACAATAACCACAACGCATTAATAATAATAATAATATTAATATGACGTTCTTTTTTCCGCATTTACAACAGGGTTCGTTTAAACTCCTTGAAAACTCCTTAGATTTGATTTACGTTTTTAAGGGCACTTGAAAAGCCCTTGAATTTTAGAAAACCAGCAAAAACTCCTTAAAAACTCCTTAATTCTAGCTAAAGTAGGGTAAAAATTCTAGTATTGCAAATTTAAGTTAAGTAAAAATTCTAGTATTGTACATCATTTTCGTAAATTCGTAAATTTTCGTATATCAAATTTGTCGCAAAAAGTGCTTATAAATTTCTTTTTAGTCCTTGAAAACTCCTTGAAAACTCCTTAGATTTTGTTTACTGACATCAGCACGAACCCTGTTACAATGCTCAATGCGGTTACAAAAATTAAAAAAGTTTTTTAAAATATATGCTAATTAGTATATATTTACAATATGACTATCTTTTTTTTTTAATAAACTCATCTTTAAAAAAAAATTATTGGAGTGAGATGAGATTATAGACGGCCAGTGCTGTTACCAATGGATTGAAACATTTAAGATGCATTGATAAAACATAACTGAACAACCCTTAACTGTTTTTAATAAATTGTTATGATAATCAGTATCAAATGTTAGTATTTAGTACAGTAAGTTAGTGAATAGCAAATTTTGATTGGTTCTCTTTCTGCGTCTTTTGTTATGTACTTATTGCAACACGTGCGCGCTACTAGATGTTTTCAACATTGTATTCTTGACTCTAGATATTGATGAATGCCGAGTGGATCCAGCAACTGATGAAAATAACCATAAAGTGACGTCACATCATAGCTGCGATAAGAACGCCGTGTGTATTAACAATGTAGGTGGATATAGATGTGAGTGCAGCGAAGGGTATATAGGCGATGGCTTCACCTGTACACGTAAGTTCCTTATATGGTAACGGTGATGATGTTAATGGAGGGGATAATGGTGATGGGAATGATATTGTTGATGGTGGTAAGGGTGATGATCATGGTGATGGGGTTGATGATGAAGCTGGGGATGACGTCATAACTGATGATGGGGATGATGGGGATGATGGTGGTGGTGATAATAGTGTTGAGAATGGGGATGATGATGGTGTTGCTGGTACTGGTGGTAGTGGTAATGGTGTTATGATGATGGTGTCGATGATGGTGATAATATTGATGATGATGCAGATTATGGTGGTGGTAGAAGGGCTGGTGGTAATGATACTTATAATGATGATTATGGTGACGAAAATTGGGATTTAGGTGGGTGTGGCAATGATGATAGCGGTGATTAATTGTAGGTTGATGGTTACCGAGATGATAACTTCAAACTATTCATTCCATTCATCAACATGTCTTTAGCTCTGTGTCCACGACCAACCAACCCACCAAATAGTATAAGCTGGTCACAAGACGGTAAGAAGTACTTCAACAACCAAGAAGTCATCAGCTTAACATGTGTCAATGGATATCAGCCTGTCCCCAGTTCATCAGCCGTATGTAATTCTACCGGCAAGTTTGATTTCTTGCCAAAATGTCAAGGTTTGTCCATAATATATTAATTCATGTTGATGATCTACGGGTTTCTTTGTTTACGTGCAGTCTGCCGTTTATTATGGGCAACACATAGGCTACTGTTAAATAGTAAATCAAGTTGGTCGTTGAGCAATATAATTATGCTGTAATTCTTGTTGTGCATGTAATGCCACCAATATTTGGCAAGCCATAACTGCTGTGGGCTGAGTAATTCAAAGCTCGATAAGCACTTATACAGATGTTATGGACTTGTTTTCTTTTCATTTTCCAGCTTTAACTGAATCAAACATTTTTTGTAGACATAAATGAATGTGCACTTGAGAGCGCATGTCAAGACAACAATACCGTGTGCAAGAATGTCGCTGGCTCATATCGATGTGATTGTAAAGAAGGGATGGAAGAAGATGGACGAGGAGGATGTGAAAGTATGATATGGAAAACAAGTCATTGCTATTTCTTCATTGCTTCCTTCTTTGTCTTTGTTTCTTCATTCATTTCATTCCATTCCTTCCTTTTTTTTCCTTTCTTCATTACTTCCTTCCCTTTTCCTCCCTTCCTTCTTCCTTCATTTCTTGTTCCTCCCTTTCTTGTTCCTCCCTTCGATCCCTTCCTTTTCTCTCTTCCTTTCTCCCTTCTTTCCTTTCTTCCTTTTATATTGCTCTCATTCATTCGTTCCATAATTTTTCTTTTTTATTTGTAATACTCTACAAATCGATCAAACTGTTTGTTGTTTCAGTGCCCAGTAAAAGACGATGGAAGACGTCAAACGTGTTTGCACTCTTTCTAATCAAGGTGATCGTAGCTTTAATTTATCTGTGGAGTTAAATGTAAAATAGGACAAATGTAGGCAAACTACTACGGATTTATATCAAGCGTTACAAACTTGGAGACTGATATGTGATAGTTGTAGATAGTTGTATATTTGGTTGCCCTCAAAGATAAAGTAAAAAAATAGTTTGCTCTATAAAAGAACAAAAATCTATGGCTGGATAAAAAAATGATGTTTCTTTGACTATTGCTGGAGAAACAACCTATTTATACAATAACTTATTGTGATTTTTTAATTGTTTTAAAGATGAAAAAATACAAAGTACAGAATGTTTCACATCTTACGATATTGGAGACGCTATTCAATGAGACGGTAGCAAACAAAGATCGATTGACGGCAGGGGATCTGATGGTAATCTACGATACCTTGAAATCACTGGTAAATAGAGCTAACGAACCGGGACCACAACAGACTAAGCAACACGAAATGAAGGTATGGAGTGAAACAAAATGATGATGATGATGATGATGGTGATGCCGGTGATGATGATGATGATGATGATGGTGGTGGTGATTATGATGACGATGATGATATGATAATGATGATCTGACGATGATAATGATGATGATGGTGGTGGTGGCGGTGACGATGATGATGACGATGATGATGATGGTGATGGTGTTAATGATGACGATGATGGTGATAATGATGACGATGCATATGATGATGATGAAGGTGGTGGTGGTGACGTTGACGATGATGATGACGATGATGGTGATAATGATGACGATGATGGTGATAATGATGATGGTGATAATGATGACGATGATGGTGATAATGATGGCGATGATGGTGATAATGATGACGATGATAGTGATAATGATGACGATGATGGTGATAATGATGATGACGATGGTGGTGGTGACGTTGACGATGGTCAATCCGGTGATGATAAATAACGAGGTCATTATTAGGCGGTAGACATGATTTCGACATAAACTTTGCATTGTTTTAGATCTTCTTCAAAGTTTGTAATAGTCTTCTTGGAGATGAAAACAAAAGACAGTGGGAAAACATTCAAAAGGTTTGTACACGTGCCTACAACAGTCTGTCCAATCAATGATCGTTTTGAACAATGAACATTTTTAGAAACACCCCTAAATGATACTGGAAGACCTTTTAAAGGGTGTGGCACCACTAAGAGATACCACATGAAAACGTAAACTAAATGAAAATAGCGCGGAGATGTATACGAAAAGCGATAGGCTTTTCCTTTCTCGACCCTCACAGATACCAAGAAATATTAAAATTCTAAATGCTAATACCTAAAAGATACCTAATCGCCGATTTTTACCCTGTTTTTTTTTTACCCAAATCGCTGATTATTTTATAACGTGTATACCCGATACTCTTATCGCCGAGCCCCACTCTTCTGAAACACTGTTTAAACAGTAAGGCTTTCCAACTATGTTAGTATGATATTACCAGCATTGTTTTTGATTCCAGGAAAGTAAAGGTGTCACTAACGTTATGTTGCTCGTCGAAGACTACGTCACTGCCATGGCTGATAGTGTTATGACCAATGGAATCTCTTCCCTTACTATAAACAACCATAATCTTGGTACGTGTTTCACCTAGAATGACTCTTAAATTGATTGAATAATTGAATAATATAGATGTATTAACCGGAGCACAGTTGGTGTGGTCGAATCTATATACGCCAAGCTGTTGTGGTGTCCCTTCCTAGGCCTTGAAGGATAAGCGAAATAATAAAAATATTAACGAATATATGCTAGTAATGTGCTTCATTCATTCATCACCAGTTTTATCGCCATTACACTCCGAGTCGTAACACCTACGAAGCACCTTGACTTGACTTTTTGAGTCATTACAACCGAACGCTAATAACTGAGTCACATTACTGAATTAGTACTAAATAGTACCAGTTCGACAATAGAAACAACAAATGATACACTATTTCTTTCGAAGTACCAAGTTCTCATTACAAATTTGCTTTTAGTGTTTGTGCTCTACTAGTCTAGCGAGTTCCTTCCACTGAGGATATTTACTATTGATATTTTCAGACGTCCAGGTCAAGGTTGGCCAAGCCAATACAATGTACAGCGGTCATCGTTACCCAGGCGACAACACAAACTCTCGTATTGCAGTTCCTGGAAAAGTGTTTCAAAGTTACCAGTCAGGTAAATCATGCTACCACTGATTAAGAAGAATAGCTATTATAAATGTTAGTACAGGGTAATGTTAGCTTTTGTAACTGGGGATCTGAGTGATTGAGGAAGGTAGAATGAAAATAAGATGGTAACTTAAAGTACACTCCATAACCGAAAGACCAAAGCGTACATATATTGGTACCAGTTTACTATTAGCTTGAACAAGCCGGGGGGTCTTACGGATTAAGGAAATGAAAAAGAAAAGGGAGACGGGTAACGTAATGTACACTCCATAAACCACAGCCTATATAACGTACTAGTACACCTTTGGTAAGAAACGTACATTAAAACGTAAAGTGGTAACTGGTATTTTTAATGCTCTTTTCGTTCTTCGTGTTTGTAGAATCTCAAGTCATCAGAGTGACAGGAGTAACGTATAAAAGCCTGGCAGAACTTCTACCTAAAAATGCTGATGGAGTCAAATCGTAAGAATTGCTCAATTTACCGATCGATCATCATCACATAATTTGGATTATATTTCATGACTAAATCACTTAAAATACTCTTCCTTGTTTAACCTATGTGTGTATGCATACATTTCTTTCTTTGATTTATTGGTTTTAGTCTTTCATTGGTAATTGATATTTTCTTTCCCAGGTTTGATATCGATTCATCCACTATCTTGTCAACGTCACTATATCCTAAGCCCGCTATGCAAGACGGGAAACTAGCCGCTCCTGTCAGAATAGTTCTCGGTGGTGAAAAGGTACCTGAGTTAGAACATTTGAAACTTTTTCTGGTTTAGACAGATTTTAATCTTTTGCAATTATTTTTCTATTTCAGACAACTAAGAAAGACAGCATACCGAAGTGTGTGTTCTGGGACTTTAAAAAGTAATGACTTGATTGAATGATGTGATTGTCTTAACAATTAGTTGCTATGAACGATACTGTCATATATATCTTCATTACTATTATTATACCAGCACTTGATCATTGCTATCATTGACTAATATCATTATCAAATGTAATTGTCATTACGCGCTATCATTGCGCGCTATCGTTAGCTTCCGACAACAAACGTCATAACAATCATCATCACCATCGTCGTCGTCATCATCATCATCATCGTCATCATCATGCTTGTCGTCATCACCATCATTTTCATCATCACCACCATCATCACCATCATTGTCATCATCACCACCATCATCACCATCATTGTCATCATCACCACCACCGACGTCGTCATCACCACCACCATCATTGCCATCATCATTATTATCGTTGCCATCATCTTCATCGTTGCCATCGTCATCCTCATTCTTGTCCTCATTATCATTATCATCATCATCATCATCATCATCATCATCATCATCATCATCATCATCATCATCATCATCATCATCATCATCATCATCATCATCATCATCGTCATCATATCCATTCCTTCTTTAATCGTTGACGTCGTCGTTACCATGGACATTACCATAGTGATAGTCAACAAAACCACCCTCATTATCATTTCATTATCAAAAAAAAGATCAACACAAGTTGAACCTGTAATGTTCTATCTAAGCTATTACAACCTCCAAATTATTATGATACTATAATTAACGGATATATGTTTATCTTACAGGAATAGTGTTGGAGGTAGTTGGTCTTCTGAAGGATGTCGTGTTGTTTCAAGTACAAGAAACAGTACGATCTGTGAATGTGATCACATGACAAGCTTTGCGTCACTTGCTGTCTATGACAAGGTTTGTACAAACACGCGGTAAATATCCTTCTACTGAAAATAGTGAAACAAAATATCTATTTACACTAGTTTGTAAAACAAGCTTAACACGCACAAAAGCACAACTAAACGAGATGAAATCCAAGATGTGCGATCGAGTAATGTATGGGCTCGACTACTTTTCTCGCCCAATTCCCCGCACGACCTGTTTGTAAGTTTGAACTAAATTAACTCGTTTCGACTTGGTTTTGCGCGGAAGATTGCGTATTTCAGGAATCTATATAATATAAAACAACAATATAAATCTGCTCTAGGAATCTATTTATCAAATGGTTTTCCTAGAGGGTTGGGATAAGGGAAAGATGATTGTATTCTATCCATCTATTGACCGTGTTTGTTATGGTTTCCTAGAGGGTTGGGATAAGGGAAAGATGATTGTATTCTATTCATCTATTGACCGTGTTTGTTTTGGTTTTCCTAAAGGGTTGGGATAAGGGAAAGATGATTGTATTCTATTCATCTATTGACCGTGTTTGTTTTGGTTTTCCTAGAGGGTTGGGATAAGGGAAAGATGATTGTATTCTATTCATCTATTGACCGTGTTTGTTTTGGTTTTCCTAGAGGGTTGGGATAAGGGAAAGATGATTGTATTCTATTCATCTATTGACCGTGTTTGTTTTGGTTTTCCTAAAGGGTTGGGATAAGGGAAAGATGATTGTATTCTATTCATCTATTGACCGTGTTTGTTTTGGTTTTCCTAGAGGGTTGGGATAAGGGAAAGATGATTGTATTCTATTCATCTATTGACCGTGTTTGTTATGGTTTTCCTAGAGGGTTGGGATAAGGGAAAGATGATTGTATTCTATCCATCTATTGACCGTGTTTGTTTTGGTTTTCCTAGAGGGTTGGGATAAGGGAAAGATGATTGTATTCTATTCATCTATTGACCGTGTTTGTTTTGGTTTTCCTATAGGGTTGGGATAAGGGAAAGATGATTGTATTCTATCCATCTATTGACCGTGTTTGTTATGGTTTTCCTAGAGGGTTGTGATAAGGCAAAGATGATTGTATTCTATTCATCTATTGACCGTGTTTGTTTAGGTTTTCCTAGAGGGTTGGGATAAGGGAAAGATGATTGTATTCTATCCATCTATTGACCGTGTTTGTTATGGTTTTCCTAGAGGGTTGGGATAAGGGAAAGATGATTGTATTCTATTCATCTATTGACCGTGTTTGTTTAGGTTTTCCTAGAGGGTTGTGATAAGGGAAAGATGATTGTATTCTATCCATCTATTGGCCGTGTTTGTTTTGGTTTTCCTATAGGGTTGGGATAAGGGAAAGATGATTGTATTCTATCCATCTATTGGCCGTGTTTGTTTTGGTTTTCCTAGAGGGTTGGGATAAGGGAAAGATGATTGTATTCTATTCATCTATTGACCGTGTTTGTTTTGGTTTTCCTAGAGGGTTGGGATAAGGGAAAGATGATTGTATTCTATCCATCTATTGACCGTGTTTGTTTTGGTTTTCCTAGAGGGTTGGGATAAGGGAAAGATGATTGTATTCTATCCATCTATTGACCGTGTTTGTTTTGGTTTTCCTAGAGGGTTGGGATAAGGGAAGTATGATTGTATTCTATTCATCTATTGACCGTGTTTGTTTTGGTTTTCCTAGAGGGTTGGGATAAGGGAAAGATGATTGTATTCTATCCATCTATTGACCGTGTTTGTTATGGTTTTCCTAGAGGGTTGGGATAAGGGAAAGATGATTGTATTCTATTCATCTATTGACCGCGTTTGTTTTGGTTTTCCTAGAGGGTTGGGATAAGGGAAAGATGATTGTATTCTATTCATCTATTGACCGTGTTTGTTATGGTTTTCCTAGAGGGTTGGGATAAGGGAAAGATGATTGTATTCTATTCATCTATTGACCGTGTTTGTTTAGGTTTTCCTAGAGGGTTGGGATAAGGGAAAGATGATTGTATTCTATCCATCTATTGACCGTGTTTGTTATGGTTTTCCTAGAGGGTTGGGATAAGGGAAAGATGATTGTATTCTATTCATCTATTGACCGTGTTTGTTATGGTTTTCCTAGAGGGTTGGGATAAGGGAAAGATGATTGTATTCTATTCATCTATTGACCGTGTTTGTTTAGGTTTTCCTAGAGGGTTGGGATAAGGGAAAGATGATTGTATTCTATTCATCTATTGACCGTGTTTGTTATGGTTTTCCTAGAGGGTTGGGATAAGGGAAAGATGATTGTATTCTATTCATCTATTGACCGTGTTTGTTTAGGTTTTCCTAGAGGGTTGGGATAAGGGAAAGATGATTGTATTCTATTCATCTATTGACCGTGTTTGTTTTGGTTTTCCTATAGGGTTGGGATAAGGGAAAGATGATTGTATTCTATCCATCTATTGACCGTGTTTGTTTTTCGTGTTGTAGCCGTTGGTGTTCACTCTAGTCGTATACATCGCTTGTGGTGTCTTGTTACTGGTTGTACTCGTCTTGATTGTACGACATCTGTACCTGTACTGGTAAGTACATCCTTCAATGGTTTTGTGAGAGACATCTTAGTGCAAGAAGAGAGAAAGCAGAATGAGGGATAGAAAATACATCTGAGAGATCAGTCGAGAGTATTGTATTGCAGAAAGGTTGCATGTACACATTTATTCAAATATCTACTTTATTATTTTTACAGTAAGACGAAATCTGAACGTTCCGTTATTCATTTAAATATGTGCTTTGCTATTGGAGTATGTTTTGGACTATTTATAGGAACACTGACCTTCACGACCATCAAGGTAACAAGTCTTTTAAATTAATATTGTTATTTGTTGTTGTTTAAATCTTCATTGATTCACTAAATTATATAGGCAGCTACTCAATTGTTTTTGTAGAGAGTAATTGTTGAGACATTGATTTACCCGGGGAACCACTGCACACTCAGCTACTCAGTAACTATTTGTAAGATGTAATTTATAGTAACCACTGCACACTCAGCTACTCAGTAACTATTTGTAAGATGTAATTTATAGTAACCACTGCTCAGTCAGCTGCTCAGTAACTATTTGTAAGATGTAATTTATAGTAACCACTGCTCAGTCTGCTACTCAGTAACTATTTGTAAGATGTAATTTATAGTAACCACTGCTCAGTCAGCTGCTCAGTAACTATTTGTAAGATGTAATCTATAGTAACCACTGCTCAGTAACTATTTGTAAGATGTAATTTATAGTAACCACTGCTCAGTCAGCTGCTCAGTAACTATTTGTAAGATGTAATTTATAGTAACCACTGCACACTCAGCTACTCAGTAACTATTTGTAAGATGTAATTTATAGTAACCACTGCACACTCAGCTACTCAGTAACTATTTGTAAGATGTAATTTATAGTAACCACTGCTCAGTAAGCTGCTCAGTAACTATTTGTAAGATGTAATTTATAGTAACCACTGCTCAGTCAGCTGCTCAGTAACTATTTGTAAGATGTAATTTATAGTAACCACTGCTCAGTAAGCTGCTCAGTAACTATTTGTAAGATGTAATTTATAGTAACCACTGCTCAGTCTGCTGCTCAGTAACTATTTGTAAGAGTTAATTTATAGTAACCCCTACTCAGTGGTTTTGCAGTGATTAACTCTGGATGCATCGATGTCCTCAGTTATATGAGTAACGACTTCTTAGGCGTATTTTCAGTGTACATGTATAATTTGTTGTAAGTTAACAGTTTATATATTCTTCTTTTTTTAGATCGTGTGTATTGTAACCGCTTCTTTACTCCACTATTTCATAATGGCCACATTCTGTTGGATTATTGCTAAATGTCTACAGATATACCTAACACTGACTACAGGGAAGAGCAAGAACTCAAAGAGAATGAAGTGGTTTTACATCGTTGGCTGGTGTAAGTCTAATTAGACCTTTCCACGGTTCACGTCTACAACTTCAGCCTCGATACGGCGTGTAATATATACTTTACAATATGAGTACAGCTCGCAGTAATTTAAGAAATGTACACATCAAACAATTAAAGTTAATTGAAACACTTCAAAACTCCACGGGCTGTAGCACGCTATCAAGGCCCAGGCCCCGTCTACACGAATCCGGTCAGGCTGAAACCGCATAGAAATATTTGCGTCCACACGAATCCTGTTGATCGTTTCCAATTCAAAAGTATGCGGTTTCGTTGACCGGATTCACTAGATTCGTGTGGACGATAGGCCGATTCGCATCAAAAAGTATGCGGTTTCAAAAGTATCCGGATCCGTGTAGACGGGGTCTGAGGTTGTTCGATTCCAACCGTGAAAAGGTATATTGACTTTCACTGAAACAGTTGATCATACTACTGATGATACATTGATTTCGATATGCTCGAGAATATCGTCTTGTGAGCCTGAACTTGGCCTTGCAATTAATCCATGCATCAATCAATCAATCAATCAATCAATCCATGCATCAATCAATCAATCCATGCATCAATCAATCAATCAATCAATCCATGCACCAATCAATCCATGCATCAATCAATCAATCCATGCATCAATCAATCAATCAATCAATCAATCAATCAATCAATCAGTTAATTAACCAATCAGTCAGTCAGTCAGTCAGTCAGTCAGTCAGTCAGTCAGTCAGTCAGTCAGTCAGTCAGTCAGTCAGTCAGTCAGTCAGTCAGTCAGTCAGTCAGTCAGTCAGTCAGTCAGTCAGTCAGTCAGTCAGTCAGTCAGTCAGTAAGTAAGTATATCAATCAATTCACCAATGTCGTATATATATATTCTGTTTCTAGTGTTACCAGCAATAGTTGTAGGGATATCACTTGGAGTCTTTAGACTAAAGGGATATGGTAACCGTGAATGGTAAGTGTTTTGATAAGAACAACCATTCATTCATCATAAATCTTTCTTTTTAATATGGGAGTTTCCTAATATTTATTCTTTTTAATATGGGAGTTTCCTAATATTTATTTATAATAAACAATTTTTAATCACTCAATTGTACCTATTTCTGTATGTATCTAGGTGTTGGTTGGATTACGATGATATGTTAATGTGGGCATACGCTGGTCCTGCTGCATTTTTCTTATTCGTAAGTACCCTATTAAAAACGTCCTTTGATGTACTTATTTCATAAAAGCTTTTCTGAGCGAACGGCGAAAGGCGTATGCGCGAACCAAAGCAATTGTGGTTATCAGTATATAACATAAATGGAAACTAGCGAGTAAACTAGTATAGGCTGCGTCGGTGTTTGATATAAACGATAAGTAATAGAATGAAATTTGTTACACCGTAAAAAATGTTGACTTAACTTTACTGACGTTTCGAGATTTAGCCCTTCATCGCAAGTGTTTTTTTCTGAACTGCTCAGCACAGTTTCATAAAAGTTCTTCGTCCACTAAATGAAACTGACACTGAACTTATAATCGAAATTAGAAGGTTTATCGGGCCGGCAATCGTCGTTCGCTTTTCGCCGTTCACTCTGTCAAAAGTTTTCAAAATGAAAAGTATACTGACTAGCATACAACAACTACAACTACTACAACTTTATGAAGATGCTTTTTTATATGCTTTTTTCTATAGTTTTATATACAATATGATTTTTACCATAAATTCAATTTGTAGATATAAAATATATTAATTAGTTTTATAGTTTTGTAAAGCGCCAGTGATGGAAGTGGCGCTATAGAAAGACATATTATTATTAGTAGTGGTAGTAGCCTGAAAAACAGGCGTTCTTTCGGGGTTTTTTGGAAGATCGGGTTTTGGGCTTCCTGTGTTGTTTGATTAAGCTCCATATTTCGCGCGGTCAAAAAATTAACACAGGAAGCCCAAGATCCCAAATTCTCCAAAAAGCAAAAAGAACGTGGTAGTAGTAGTAGCAGAGTCTCTGTGTAATAGTCCTTTTGTTTTGTCAGGTAACGTTTATGCTCATCATTGTATGCAGTGTAATCAAAGCTCGTGTGGTGGATTCGTCAGATAAAACCAAAGTCAGGTAATAAACCTATAAATGAGGCTAACAGGACATTATAATTTTTACCACATTTGATAATTTTCTCGCCTTCTGATTGGTCGAGAGTCGTGGTAGATAAGAGTACATACCACGGTTGCTATTTTCTCTCTAATTTTCTCGCTTTCTTCGCGCACATGCTAAACGCGAGCAGTAAAAGTATTTGGTAAAAAACAAATTATATGATATTATACACACAATAATTACATATTAATTACGTAACAATACTCTACATTCACATTACCATAATGTTTGATTTGAATTACAATTGGTTTGATTTGAATTACAATAGTCCCCCCCCCCCCCCCCCCCCCCACACACACACAAAACAGAAGGCATTATGGTTATTATGAAAGTAGGGAATTGTGCCCAAAACTGCAGTAGCTGCTAATCCATTGAAAACGACAATTATACTTGACGATTGCTCGCTTTCTCCTCACACACTCTCTCACCCTCTACTCCACTCCTTTTCAGTACACATTGAATTTTCGACATTTTCGTGTTTTATTTATTTATTTATTTGTTTGTTTATTTGGTAGTGTATCACTAGCAATGGCTATGTTACTAGGACTAGCAGTAGCATGTACATGGGTAGCCGCTGCAATCTATGTCAAACATCATCAAAACAAACTGTGGGAGTACGTGTTTGCGGGCTCATGCGTACTACAGGTAAGAGAAAGAAACCCCTTTTAGAGAAATTGAGAAATTATCTTTTGCTTTAGTAAAACGAGAATAAATTGGCACGTTCTTTATACGATGACGAATTTATAAAACTATTAAACTTAAAGTAGGAATAACAAAACAAATACACTGCATTGTAAACAAGGTTAATTATGTAAATCTCGAAGAGAATTATCCGCCTTGGCTTTGGACTTGAACAACCTCCTTGCTCTGCATAATCCTTCATATCATACTCAGACTCTTTCAACACAGATGACTCCCTTGTAAGCAACCACCCTCGGACCAGGTGTAGTCGCTTACGGACGATGGTCGCTTACAAGACTTCTTGCTCTGCATAATCCTTCATATCATACTCAGACTCATTCAATACAGTTGACTCTCATGTAAGCGACCACCCTCGGACCAGGTGCAGTCACTTACGGGCGATGGTCGCTCACAAGACTAGTCGTTCAAAGATTGTCAACAGTATTTGCTAATTATTTGCTATCTTTTAGGCTATAATACTCCTTCTGTTTGGCGTCTTGGACAAAGAGGTAAATTCATTTATAACTACATAAAGTAAGGTTGCTATAAGCCAGTATTAATTAATGTTTTGATTTTTATTTTAGATCAAAAACTTCTCGTTTATTTATCAAATTAAGAAAATCCAGCAGAAGGAACACAAAGAAAAACGTAACTATTACAGTACGACAGATACAGTGCAGGTAAGAGATGGCGAGAAAATGTCTGGAATAGACTTGCAATAAACTTTACTGCATTACTTTTTTAATACACCTTGATTGATTTTGTTGTTATTTGACTATCACACTTTAACTAGCTCACTTTGTTTCACGGGTTAATGAGAACAGCTCTTACAAAACAACTTGTTTTCGATGTATCATGTTAATTCTCATAGCCTTTTTCATATCGAGCAAGGGACTGGAACCAAGTTTCTCAAAATTAATGTAATTCAAAAATAAATATTTAGCCAAACGTCCTGAAACTTGGTCAATAAGCCGCTTATATTTGGTTACTCTCCCATGAGACGGCCGGGTTATTTTTTCTGGAACCATAAAATTAAATTAGTTTTTCACACTGGTACCCAGTCCCTTGCTCGATATGGAAAAGGCCAAACAATGATCATTAATAATACGACTTGTTGTATTCAGTATTACGGCGGAGCTAATGCACCTGACGGTAAGACCTACACAGTTACCCGTCCTTCAGCTAAAGAGTCTACCCAGGATCTACGAGGTTCATCTAAAAGACTATCTCGTATTGGATCCAACCAAGAAGTCAGCGAACCTTTCGACTACCCCCCTCCCCCTATTATGGAAACACCGGGACCTTTGGATGAATCGTATAAAAGGTATGGCTTCTATCAGGGTTTTCGATCAACCTCAGCCTCGATAGCGTGTAATATATTCCTTAGAATTCGACTGCATGCAGCCCGTGGGAATTTTATGAATGTACACATTATCAAACAACTGAAACAATTCAAAATTTCACGGGCTGTAGTCAATTTCTAAAGAATATATTACACGATAACGAGGCTGAGGCAACCACAGGCAGAAAAAAACAAGTAGCGACTTTTCAACACATACATTCACCTAATTACAAGAACGTTTTCCTGACTTTTGTAATTTAGTGGGAAAGGAATAAATTAAAAGACATAACTGAGAAGATCACTCAAGCTCAAGGAATAACAAAAGAAAGAGTTCGTCTTGAGTGATTTTCTTTTGTCTTTTGATGAATTCCTTTTCCACTAAATTACAAAAGTCAGGACAACGTTCTTGCAATAAGGTGTACACATACATTGATGTGTTCATATTTTGGCGATTTAATCAGATGTGTAGTTATATATTAGTTGAAAAGTCGTTTCTCGAGCCTGGGCTGCCTCAGTATGGGGGGCCTTGGGGCTATGAATATTTCCGAGCTCTCGGCCCGCATTGAGGATCAGCACTACTGGAAGTACCCTGGAGCTGAAACTTTTATCTGCGTTAATCATATTTAAATAGCGCATATTTAACACTAAAAATATATACAACCAATGCTATTACCCGGCTAAACGTTGTCCATACCATAGCGTCCTTATTCGAGAAGACGAGTCACTAATGATAGTCATGATGTTTTCCAGGAAAGTCGAGAACAATCCCATTCCGTACACGCCCAGTTTTCCAAACAGCGAAGTCATTCAACTCCAGACATTCCCAGTACGGCGAGGTCCGTCACCCCTGTCTAGCGATCGCCAGCCTGACGGAGCTGAATACCCCGAGCCTTTAGCATACAGTGACCGTTCGCCACGTAGTCCAGAAGGAATGACAAGTCGTTCTAAGTTAGAGCAGATACCCGAGAGAGCGCCATTACTAAGAGATTACCGAGAAGATGATACTTGTACAATAGACAGTGATATTAGACCAGATGAGAGAATGGTGAGTTAGAAATGCTATAATTGCACCCTTTTAAGCCAATCAGATTGTAGGATTTGCTAGTGATTACAAAATGGATATGATTACGTCGGTAATACTCCAGTTTCCTGTTATCTATCACCGCTGTACTATTTAACAAAAAGTGCATTTATACAGGCTAAACCTCGATTTGTTGTTCGCAAATCTTAAGCAAAGCACGAAAGAATGTTATCGCTTTACAATAGAAAAGACATTTGAACTTACTTTCAATTGAGGCTATCCCTGTACAAATGCGCCTTTTGTCAAATAGTACAACGGTGCTAGATAACACGAAACTGGTCGTTGGTCTAAAATGTACAACAGTTAACTTTCGCAAAGCACTTGATTAGTGTTGGTGCAAAACCTGGATGCAATTGGTAATAGTATGAACGGCATCGCTGTTGAACGAGATCTTACTACTGATGCCTTACTTAGTTTTGCTGTATCGATATTTAGTTGTTTCGATTATTATGTAGTTGATGCATATTTATATCTCTCTTGTTTGTTTCGTTTTTCAGAGCTAGGAGTAGCTATGCTAAATTAAATTAAGCACTAATTAAATAAACTTGAACTGCTTTTCTAAACTGCCCTTTGCGTTTTAGCGACCAGTCTACGACAGCGGGAAAGAACCGCTGACCTCTGATCCATCACGGCGCAGAACAAATCGCTCACGTGCTCGATTAGAAGAATACAAAATGGACGTGGATTCGATCCAGCGACGAAAACGTAAACTACGCTATTCATCTGGGTATATAATCGGTGCAACAATTGACGACGACAGCCAAGTTACTAAGGATCATGCAAGCTTGTAAAAGACCTTCGTGCGATTCGTGCTAAAGGTCACGTGATAATGATAAATTCGATGCACTTCACCATATGGTCTAGATAATTTATTGACACTAAGATATTTTAGACATGCGCACAAAGTATAAAATCCACAGGACAACCTGTGTTAAAGTTTATGTGATAATGATGATATCAGTTGCAAATTACGATGTTCTACCCAATGTGGGAGGACCTTTGAGAATGCACAAAGACCGAGGTCTCTTGGACATGCGCACTTGTGTACAGCCCCAGTACAAACTGTGTTGTAAATCACGTGATAATGCTAACATTTTAAACTGACATAATGCTCCATGCTACGTGGCTGGAGATTTGACAATATTAAAACCAGCGTTTATTGGACATGCGCACTTGTGTACACCCCCAGTACAAACTGGTGTAAATCACGTGATAATGCCAACATTTTAACCATAATGCTCCATGCTACATGGCTTGAGATTTGACAATATTGAAACCAAAGTTTATTGGACATGCGCACTTGTGTATAGCCCCAGTACAAACTGTGTTGTAAATCACGTGATAATGCTAACATTTTAAACATAATGCTCCACGCTACGTGGCTGGAGATTTGACAATATTGAAACCAAGTCTCTTGGACATGCGCACTTGTAAAGTTTATATAAAGAAATGATAAAGAATATGCTGCTTGCGCTGTGCCATGTGGGAGATCGCACGTCTCCAAAAATACCGTGTTGTTCAAATGATCGAATAAATGAATTAATACTGAGCATGCTTCGTCTGACTTATTTCCTGTGTGATATCATTTCTGAAACCGCGTTACTTTATGGGAGTGAAATATTCCCCATACGGCTTGTTTTCTACCGTGCTTGAACTTCCGCTATTCGAATGGTCTATCTGGAGGCAGCAGTGGTTCCCGGCGGGTAGAGATGATGAACTGATAATATTGATAAACTGTGTTGTCTTTAACAACATCAACGCACGTTGATTATCTGTTGTTTTTGTTTCGCTTTGCAAAATAAAGTTTCTATTTGTCGATATAATAACGGCCTATACGATCACCAATTGCTAGCTATATCTAGCCCAAATTGAAAAACCACTTTGTTTTTCGATGCACTTAGTATTTATATTCCCTCTAACTGACGTAGGCGATTTTGAAAATGATCAGATTGCAACCGCTCATGAGATTAAAATTCGTTAATAAAGCGGAATACATGTTATCTGCTATATATTAGACTGTGTCGGTGTTGCTAAGAAATCTATTTGAGTAAAACACACTATAATATTTGGATGTCTAAGGTACTGAAAAACTGAATAAATTCAGAAAAGGTTGTTAAATAACTGGAGGTACTTGTTATATTAATCTCCTCATCATAAACACCAATATTGCACTTCCAGCTTTGTTTTCATAACAATTTAAAACGAATTATCGGCTGGAAATGATTATATTATCGTCCTTGTGGGGCAGCGTTGATAATTCTTATCTTCGTTGTTTGAGCAAGATTTCCAATGACTGTTTTGGGTAAGATCATTGTTGTGCGGAATCCCAATCGCGTTCTCTCAGGCTTTTCGATTCGTTTTCTAAAGATGATTTTCTTTTCCTTCCAGCCAGTTTATTGTATCAATTCCAATCTGGCCCCCAAGCGATATTACATTGTTTACTTGCTAATTACAATGCTAATAACCTAGCAAGTGGTATATAGAACTGAACTATATTAGTTTGATCGCCGGGTAAACTAATTCAATACCAATAAAAATCACAGCCAACAAAGGAAGCAATTGTTGCCTTACCCCTCCCTCGTCAAAACTTGTTAATCTATTATCTGATAGATGTTTAACTTGTTCTATATTGTCGGGTTGTTATCTTCAAGAAGAGATCAAAATCCATCGTAGAAATGTTCCGAATAGACGAAATCTTTGGCCAGCCTCACGGAAACCGGAAAGGTGAAAGAAAAACACAAAAACCCTTTCATTATTTTTGTTCCAAAAGGATAATACAATGCGAGTAAAAAACAGACTGACAAAGTATTTAATGTGTGTAGAGGGCACCCCGCCTGATCAATTGTACATCATTCTCTTCCCTTCTTATATGAGTATAGTAATTGGACGTGCACTTATATTGCTATTGAATAGACCCCGAGGCAAACCAAATCAGGCCTATCTCTTCCTTGTTAACTTGCAGATGTTTTGTTGTCTTTAGAATACAAGCGGCTCAAAAACAGTTTACAGACACAATCTCCACACTCCAATGATGCTTTCGATATTTTAATTTGACCAGATTAGCAAATAATTACAGGATATTAGGTTTTGACCTAAATAGGCGGTTATTCACAAACCTTTGATTCACTCGCTACCTGTATCCTCTCTGTTATTTCCTTCTATTTTTGACTATGAAAAACTTCAAAAATATCATTTTGTTCGAATTTGAAATAGGATTAATGGAAAGGGATATGTTAAAGAATAGGGCGGCTTTGGAAAGCATAGCCCTTACAGAGTTTGATCGCTGGTGGTCCTCCCCTGTGGTCCAGCGGCCTTTTTCACTTAGTTAAAAAGCTTACAAGAAAATAATTATACTGTTCTAAAACTCTCTCAGATCAACAACAAAATCAGCACGACTGTATCATCATAAACTCTATAAAACTAAAATCTCCCTATAAATCAACACCAGAATTCTTGGAAATTATAAGACTCGACAGAACTTAGTTCGACATAATCAGAATGGGGAGAAACCAGTTAAGAGAAAATCAAAAAGTCCCTTAAATAAACCCACAAGGATGACGACAGACGACCCTTGTATGACAAAACCCTTTATTGTAATTGTTTTTATGGCCGTTTTTTATTAGTAGGACCTTCTTCTAGCCGGAGACACCGGGAAGAAATTATCAGTGAAATGATACTACGATCCGGGAATCTTTTGGCACCAAATTAAACTGTAAATAGTCCCTACTCTAACGCAAAAACGAGTTGAAGTTCAAGTGCGAGTTGACAGAGAAGGCAAGCTTTTTTAACTACACGAAGTGAAATTCGTTTTATTTGAGTTTTTGAAATTAAACGCGAACTGTAATAGACCCTACTCTAACCCAAAACGAGTTGAAGTTCAAGTGCGAGTTGACAGAGCTGAGAAGGAAGCTTTTTTAACTACATGAAGTTAAATAAAGGAAAGCAGGGATTTTTTGGTATTTTGTTAACGAACAAGTACAAGTTAATGGCGTGCCCACTTTTGGCCAAAAAGTAGTGCGCAAATATAGTCGTAAACGTCGCGACGGAAATGCACATTATAGTTTATACCAAATTAGCAATCGCTAGTCAGAAAAACCATTTCAATAAATATGCCAAAATTGACATGTTTTTCCATTCCCATTTCTTGTAACAAACACACAAACTTGTTCAATAATTTTATTACTAGAAAATGTTCTAATATTCTAGCTGGATAGTTAATATAATTCTAGAATGATGGTTGTTAAATATTGTTTTTATGTTACAATAAATTAAATATGTACACAATATAGAGAAGTTGGTTGATATAACAGACGAAAAATACTTCGGTTTTGGAAAATGTTTCTTATCATTTTTCTCGAAAAAAATACTTATTTAGATAACAAGATGAAAAAAGTTCGTTTTCATTAAGTGTAATTGCTATTTTGACGACCGTTTTGTAAAATACTTAGTATTGTTCTGAAGAAAAGAGGATGAAAGAGAGATTTACATCAGTGTTAAACTAACTGAGTTATATAGATATATAGAGCTTATTTTGCATGTATTCCTGTATTTACATATTGCTTACGCTGAAATATTTTTTCTCTAGCTGTATATAATGCTTTTAAAAAAGTCCAAATTTCTATTAGATTCATACAAAAAGAAAACACTAAAACTATTATGAGATTCTTTGGCTCATAGACGAAACTGGAGAGTGGATTGTTTGTGTAGTGTTCTTGAAGTAATGCGGTGAATAGTAATTAAGATATGTTCCTGGGTACGCCATGGTATTGGTATAACTAGCAAGACGAACTTGTTGCTCCATTTGTGCTTTCTCTAATCGTTTGTCCTTTGCGCGTCGGTTTTGAAACCAGATTTTCACTTGTGTTTCTGTAAGGTTTAAACACGCAGCGAGCTCAAATCTTCTTGAACGAGTAATGTATTCATTTTGATGAAACTCTAACTCAAGTTTCAAAGTTTGCTCGCTTGTAAATGTGGTTCTTTGTCTTCTTGGTTTGTTTTCTTTTCTCTTCCGTCTTTGTGGACCTAACAGAAGAAAAATTGATAATTAGCTCATTAAAAGAAAAACGAGCGAGAGAAGAAGAAGCGAGGTGCTTGGACATTTGGTGGTCGCTGTTCAAACTCTCACGGATACAATAACACAGGAAAATATACGGCAAATACTAAGCAAAAAAACACACACGCAACTAACTTTACGTTTTACCATTCCAACAAAACCCTTAACAGAGCTTTTAAGTTTGTGTAATGGCGAGTGTGGTTCTCAACTTTCCTTTACAAGTTGTATATCATCATTAAATGCTAAACTTGTATCTCTTTTTGTTAAATGGTTTATTCAATTGGTATTTACCCAATGATTTTGAAGTATGAATGTCCTTATTGAACAATTCACAATCAACTAAAACGGAAACAGGATTTGAATTACACTGTTCTGGTTTTTCAGTACATAAATAAAACATAGCTACATAAAACTTTGCTAATTAGATACTGCTCAAGGCCAAAAACAAACGCATTGTTGTATCATTTTATACCAAATCAGTTTACTGAAAGAACTATAGTTTGTTCAATGTACTGCACATTTTCATGTTTTCTTTTCATTTCCTTGTAAGACTAAATCATCCTTTGGTTTGATCGGAGAGGTCTTTTTCTAACATATAAAATATGTGTTTCATTAAGAGGATCCTATATAAGTGATATTTTTAGACAGTTCGTGAAAATAATAACTCTATAATACACCACGTGAATTGTTCACACCTCACTCACTAGTAAGTAAATTTAAGTCACGTTTCCTTGAATGAAAGGACAATGAATCGAAGTGTGACGACTACATTTAGTATTTTTAAACGTCAAAATGTTTATGTTTTTTCTATTTTTAGGATTGTTCTAACACCATTACAATCGGTTGGTTTATCTAAGAAGACAGGATAATGATAAGAATTCATTTTAAGATAATTTCATCACAATTAGCTCAATATGCTTAAGTTAAATTGAAGATGAAAGGCAGATAAAACCCGTTGTGAAACCCTCCCTCGAATTGTTATCTATGAGATTTTGATCTGATCTTACTCTGGCTACACAACATGAATATGAAAGCAAATTTAAGTCTAGATATTTAACGAGTTAGAACACTATCAGTATTTCAAATTGTTGAAACTATTAGTAAAGTTTAACATATCACAAACAAACAAATACACAAAGCAAACAAATCAATAATTGCCACGGACAATTTGCAATCGATATATCCACAAGAACGCTTTAGTAATTGACTGGTGTTATTATTGACCGCCCTTTAGAAACTGTTAAACAAATTGCTACATGCACGTCAAACCATGTATCAACTATGGTCAAACTCAACTTTTAGTAATAAAAAGGCTTATTTTTTTGTAAAAGAATGAAATGAAAAATAAACTTAAAATGAAAATCATGAATGGCTAACTACATCATAGTTATCAGTTTATGGCTACATCTTTCGCAATTTCAAAATGTATACTTTAGAAGAGTCATTATTTGTTAGCCTTCAACTGGAAAAGGAAAAACTCTACCGAATTAAATACAAGAAGCATTCACTTTCTCGATTGCAACGTTTGGATTGCCAAATGAAGTAAAACTGATCCTATGGTTGAAATGATCAATGTTGCAAGGGACCATAACATCACTGATTTTCGTTAGTATTTGATCGGATTTTTAAGCTCTATTTTAGTGTAATTAAACCAGATCGTTATATAAGAACACACGAAGAGAGGCAAATCAAAATGCCCCGCAATGTGTTTGTAAACGTCTACTTGAAAAACAGCATCCTATAGGGAAAAAGTCAAGCGGAGCCGACAACAGCCGAGTTTCACTTAACTAAAACTAGAAGTCATTTTGGTAGGTTTTCCCCCTTTAAATGCTAGCTTGACATGAAAAAGTAAACGTGCTAATCATAGGTCATAAAAAGAGAATACTACAGCCATAATAGACCTAAATACAGCTAACGAGCTCTCGAATTTGATTGTGTAAAATCGCACTAAGTTATTCCATATCCGCAAATTCATTCCCGCCGATGAAAAAATTTCATGTTTTCGGTTGGGTTCGAAGAAAATCCAATTATAGAAAGTTTTTTTTCTCTAATTTGAAGATAATTAGCAGCGAGTTTCCAAAATGAGGCTATAACTATTAAGATAACTAAATTTGGTTATAATACAGCGATACTAGAATTAGTAAGCGGACGAGAGATGAGGCTATTAGAGTAACCGCGGTTATCTAAAGGAAGCTACTTTCTTGTTTCTTTTCAGGAACGAGTTCGAAGTTAATGAACGAACTGTTTAAGTATGATATGAATAAATTGTTAATGAAACTTACTTTTTGGTAGATAGACCGGGGTTGGGACGCTTACACCAGCCATTGATTGTAGAGACATGAATCGTGGTGGATTCGATACTTGACTTATAGCTGTAAAGCCAGGTAGAGGTTGCTGACATGGCTGACAATTACACACTGATGTTGGAAACTCCCTCTTTGGAAGCTGCGTTGAAAAGGCTGATTTTCTGTTGTCGTTGTGTGAGTCTGACTCGCCCTTTTCGATATCTGAAGAAATGTCGAGAGATTTCTTAGAAATGAGCGAATCCACCATAAAGGATGGGCTTTGCATGTTGGCTGGTTTCTTTACCATTGGGGTGAATCGGTTCACTTGGGTGGTGTCAACTTCAAGACTGATCTGAAAAAACGGTCGAAGGGCTGTTTATATGCCGGACAAGTGGCGTTTATCTGTGATGTAGGTTCATTATCTGACAATAGCTGTCATTTGTTAGCCTGAGCTATGTATCTTAAGACCAAAGTGTTATTAGCAGGGCTTTTCCGGCCCCTAGTGATTGGTCGGTTACCATTAGAAATGAGCCAACTGGGCCTGACAAAGCAAATTGGGTCCATCTCTTGTCCGCGGTGCCGTATTAAAATATTATCACTTGGTAGCGATTCGTGCTACCTTAAACGTGATATGTGAGCTATCTTTTATTAGGTTATGGAAGAGTTAAGAGTTTTGGCAAGTCCCCGGCAAGAAAGATGACTCCCAAACCCTAGGGAGCGCACCGCGGCAATATTGTGTTTTTGTTTCGATCTCTTCTAATGCTAATTCGAGTTTTTTTGTATAAGCATATCAGAAAATATCTCTTTTTAAAGCCAACAGTGTGAAATAAAAACAGATACATTAAAGATATTGTTGATTTAACGTTTTGCTCATGTTTAGCATGATCTCTGGTCTGTGATTGGTTGATCGTCCAGCTGTTTCTGTGTATTGATTGGCCCATTTTGACCAGATGGTGCAGATGTTCGTGAAATCAATGGAGCATTTAAGTCCTTTAGGTTATTTCGGACGGTAAATTGCGTTAATTTACCCTTGAAACTATTATTATACCATCAACTCTATAATAATTGGCCTGAACTATTCATTAGATTCCATGCAATGACCGATCACTAAGAAATCATTGCCCTTACGATCACTACTGAGCCAAATCAAATTATCAACAATGTTGGCTATTAACAAACCGACTTTAACTTGACATGCTATCATAAACCAGTCTAGCTATGACATATAGATCTATACAAACCACATTAAACAATTGATGGTGTATCAAAAACGTAATCATTCGAGTAATACTCAATCCATTGTCATTCTTGACCACTCGTGTCTCAAGTCATTTTCAAGGATAATTCCTTTGGGGGTTAAAATGATTCTTTCTGCTATTGGTATTGGCTGAATTGCTAGAAGCCATCAACATGTAATGAGTTTTAAAATATAAGACCAAAACGGAAATGTCGTCTTTCTGACCAATTTAGCGGAGCTTTTGATAGTTATTCAACGTTTACGAAATAGCAATAACAATTAGTGTGGATTGCTGAGTGGTTTTGACAGCTCTGAGGGAACATTTTTGCATTCACTTTTGTCCACTTCGTTTCCTCGATAAAAGCCAAAGGAAATCAAGAAAAGAAAGCATTTCACAAAAAGTAGATTCAAGAAATATTAATTAATAAAGACAAACCAAAACAAAACGATGCTGATACCCATATCAAAGTAGTTAGTTTATAATGAACAGTTTGTTTGTACTTTCAAGTCTAGAAAAGTGAAATTAAATCTTTGTACACGAGAAGCGACGGTCCTTGTCGATTTAGACTACAGTTCGTGTTATTAACTTCGCGTCTATATGTTATTGAGAATGACAATCAGACAATTCGTTTGTTTGTGCAACCACTGAAACATCGATCTTTTGTTTACATTATAATTGTTTATTGCAAATCAGAAAAGATGGATATACAGACATATGTATTCTGGATATTAGAAAGATCGCAGTTTTTAACGCTAACTATATAACCACCATGACTAGTTTTCGATTGACAACAATAGCTAATACAAGTAAGCCTCTCAGAAACACACTTTGGAGAGAGAAAGGCCGAAATGTAAAATGGCGGTATACAATGAACAAGATAAATTAAGTAAGTGATGTAAAGATTTAACCAGTTAATATATGATACAATGGCGTCACCTGAAAGGTGTAATTCAATAGAATTATCGTTTATTGTCAAATAATATCAATAAGTATATGTAAACAATATATAGTTCACGGTATGCATCCACTCTCGCCTTTTTGTTCGCAACGTTTTTCGCACTTTAATACCAACCAAGGAGTGTGTTAGTTTACTCCAATCGATAACTCAAAGTGTGAAATGATAACGACTACCCTCACTATAATTGATCAAAAAATCCCCAAAGATCTTGAATTGATACATTAAATCGACCGGAACACAAACTTACCAAAATATATATATAAAACCATACAATAAACCATCATTTCAACATTAAGACATTATATACTAGAGCTGGCAAAACAGTTATTGTTGAAGCTAGTATGTTAACAGTATAAAACTCAATTAAAATAACCTTTTAAGTATATCCAAATTTGCCTATTTAAATCAATTAGTCTGATCTAACACGATGCAATATTTCGGTAACTGCCCTATCTCAGTGAATCCGGCGTTTCCTCAACATATCACAATCTTAAAAAAGGCCGGTACTTTTATCTTGAGATTTTGTTTTCAATTGTGTGAAGTCAACGATTTTTTAAGTAATTTCTTGTATTAAGAAAGGAATTAAGCGAAACTTTCAAAGACTTGTATCTTTATAAAGACTTCGTTACAATAGTTTGATTGAATGAATCAGGGATGTAGACTAATAAATCAATAACTAAATTACTTGCCATTTACTTGCAAAACAAGTATTAAACAATTCTACAACTAATTGCAAACGTGAAGATACTTCGTTTCTAATTAGTGTTAACAGAAAATATGGCGAGAAAACGAAGTTTCTAGAGCGAAATAACATTTTCACCACCCATCAAACAAAGACGGAAAGTACATACAGAAGATCAAAAAGGGTTTTTGGGGCAATAAAGATTATTCCTTCGAAGCTAGCTGGTAACTAAAAAAGGTTAAAAAAAAAGATTTGCAGACGATCGAAAACCTTGGAAATAGGCCGAGGTTGTTTAGAACTAAACAAAAGTTTACAAATCAATTTGCAGAAGATCAAACAGGAACAACTATCGATTTAATACTTTAGAAAAAGGAAAAGAAGATCAAACCGAAGATCAAGAAATCATGGAAAACTGCCTATTAAATAACTAAGGAACATTAAAGAAAAATTAAAAAACTAAGCAAATCAGAATAAAAATGAACATTGAATTATTTTGTAAAAAAAAAAACCGTATTGACTCATGATAATTTGAGCTTTTCGTGTTGTGAAGTTATTCCCTTCGACAAAGTGACTTGTTTGGAAATCCCTTCAAAGTCACACTTACTAAACAGGTAATGTTGTTTTACATGTTCTTCTTATTCAGATAAGAAACTCATGACGTGCACCATTTGATGAGTACGGTAAGTACAAATACGATCAAAATAAGTTCTTTTTCGCTCGCTCATAAATCAGTTCAGTTTATGTCGTAGACATTTTATTGGTTTAGTAACGGTCAATTATAATGAGAGAAAATATCAAATCTGCTAGACTTAATTAGGAATTGAACACTGATATAAAGGTTTTCTTAAGAGTTGTAGTTGGTGTAATTGTTCTTGGATTCGCACGCTATCGTAAAAATTAAACAATTATTAGAGTTTGCTGCGCGCTTCAAAACGATAAATGATCGCAGGTTATATATCCAAAGTTGATTTGAAAGTTGCTTTATTGTCATAATTTGTAAAAAAAAATACATATTTATTTAACCTTTTTTGAGATTTATATCTCTAGACTCTAGTTTCGGGCCTTACTGCCAATCATCAGGTTTATACTAAAACATTCAAAAGCTCTCTTTTAAATAACGATTTAGTGGTTTTTAAGAATAAATAATCTTTGCAGAACTAATGAAATTATAAACGATGTTTTTAATGATCCTCAATATAAGTCTGATTATAAAGTGTCAACAATGTGATGATAGCTTTTTGCAATTTAAAAAATACATTTTGAGGAGATTTAGGAGGAAATGATATTACAAAATTGTATCTAAATACTCCAATCAAGAAAATTATTGTATTTCTTTAAATTATACGAGAATAATTGAGAAATCAAAGTTTGTAGATTGATGTGTCAGAATTTGACATCATCATCATCATTTACAAATCATGTTTTTCTCAATTAAAAAGGTTTTGCCGTTCAATATTTGTATCGCCGCTGCTCTTCTACCGATAATTTTACTTTTGTTTTCCATTTCTATTTAATCGAAACAAAATTAAGCGAGAATTACAATCACAATCAATTTGCTCTTGTTTATCCGGTTTATTTATTTGAATTCAGAATTGTGAAAAAGAAACCAGTTGAAAAGATTTTCAAATGCGCTTTTTATTTCATAAGTGGAGTCGATAATCTTAATTCTGTTTGATGGTTGAGAAATCAACGTACTTTAGGTGGATTAAAAACATCCTGAGTTTTAAGAGCGTATTTCTCTCCATGCACTTTGGTAACAGTTTTAACTGAATCTAATGTAGGTTGAATGAAAATAAACAAAACTAAAAACAACAATGGGTCAATTTCCACGGATCGGTGGAGACGGCTTTTAAACGTTTTAGCTTTTTTATCAAGTAGGAAACCAACTGAAAGGAAATATTAAAAGAACAGTGAAATGTTGGGCGCCCTGCTGGGTCGAAGCTACTTTACGCAAAAAGGAAAAACGTTATTGCAAGGATTAGTAATCTACAAAGCCATCGATTCATTTAGACGAGTTAAACAAATCGAAAAGTGTTTTTAGTAAGCGTACATGACGAAACACTGCTATCAACAACAATAGACAAGATACGACGACAGCTAAATGATTCATTAAAAAAGTTCACCTGCTTTTAAACCCATTAAAAATAGATTTCCTTCCTTTAAAACAATATACAATCAGTCATTTAATGTAGTTGGCTCATTGCGGCTGGCCATCTTTTAAGAGACGTGCCTGTTCAGCCGCTACAAATAAAATCTTTTTACTTCGCAGCTTTGACGTTTCGTTGCTTTAAATTACTGATTAAGAGAATATTTCGATATGCGCTTCAATGATACGCTGTAATCACATTGTTTAATAATAGGGTGTTTTAGCGTCAACTATTAGCTAATTTTGAATTTTTATATATTAGAACTTTTAAAACGGGTACAAAAAGTAAAAATGTTTTTATAAACAACATAGTTTTATCCACGAGTATTAAAAACTAAGAGAATTAAACGAGGGAAAAAAATGCACAATTGATTTACAATTACCGAGTGATTGCCTTCCAATAAACGTCTTGCTTGTTATATTTATAAAATGATGATAGAAGGAATTGTGGCCGTAGGCCTTTCCGACACCTTAACATATCCTGCCAATTTGGCAGCTTAGTAATGGGCTACTTTTGATGGGTTTATACTTTACAAATGACATAAAAAAAAAACATCAAAATTTTCTCCTCTCCAAAACATGAATAACAAGACTACATTGTCAACTGTAAAGGGCTTTAAACCTTTTTCTGAATTGGACAGTTTTGATTTAATAATCTTTTCTTTGTAGTTTGCTCATATACTATGACGTGCTCGATATTAAACATCGGAAATGGCGCGAGATTTAGAGTTTTCTGTTCGTGGCTCAACACCTATTAAAGTCTAAAGTATTTTTGGTTACCGATAATTATAATTCCTAAATGAGCTTTTTTCATAAGTACTTTGGCGTTTAATGATGTTGAATGATGCGGGTTAACAGCAATAAAACGTTGATTTATTGGGAATAACGGTAGTGTAAATCCTTAATTCAATGTTGGTTTTGGATCTAGCTAACTCCGTGCAAGCCTTCATAAATCGGATCTATGAGAACATGCAAATGTTACACGTATGTTGAACTCAAAACTTCTTTAATTTAGGAGATTCTACACGTACACTGACTGGAAATTATCAATTTCGAAATCAGCTTTTCCTTTGGCACCTAAGTAACACTGAAGATCTGTATATATAATTGTCCCGATTGAAGGGTTTTTTTATCAATTAAAACAGTATACCTATTGATAAATTGAACAACAGACAAAAAAAATGGCGGAATAAATAAATAAGATTGCTATCTTTCTAGTTACTTTCTTCGTCTTGTTCTATTTTTCTATCCACAGTTTTCGGCTGTGACGTATGTTGACTATAATTTCATCTTTGTTTTTACTCTAAAGGTGTCTCCTTTCTAACTTTTATGTTTGATCAATTTTTTCCTCCTCCATTTCTGTGCGTGTAATATTACACATTTTAAATGGACATTTTTTAATAAAACGTTTTTAAAATGTTTAGTCTAGAATCGAGCGGAATATAGAGTTGGAATAGACTTGAAGGAGCCACAAATATGTAAACACTAGTTTTTACTAGTTATCATCAAACATACTAATAGAATCGTGAACATATGCATTAGTATGGGGTCATTAAACAGTATTTCTGTATTAAGTGCCCGGGAAATGGGGGGGAGGAGTCAGACTCCCTTTGTCCAAGTGGTAGGGGTGATCGGTGGTCAATTTCGTAACACCTAAAAGGTACGCATAAATTAATCAGAGAACTGTCAAAGCCACCTTGTTGAATTCAACCCCTGACTTGAGGTACGTACGACTGTGCCATGTTCTTGGCAGCTAAGCTTATTTTTAGTGACAAAGCCAAGCGAAAATGACCCTTTTATATACAGGTACGGAGCCATGTTACTTAATTGACTTATGAGCAAGAACACTCAAAGGACCGTAAAAGAAGCGCCGATCACCCCTACCACTTGGACAAAAGGAGTACCCCCCCCCTTCTACTTGGACAAAAGGAGGACCCCCCCAACCCCCCCCCCCCCCCCCCCATGATTAACCCGCGTTAACCGTTCAAAGGAAAACGCCCACAACTTAAGAAATTTAACCATATGAGAAACGGATATATTATTAAGCTCTGACGTCAGTACCTCTGTTCCAGATCAGCAGATTGAACGTTTTAAAACATTTTCAACTAAGCAACACAATGCAGTACGTGGTTTTTGAATTTTCTAGAAGCCTTTTTGATAATATCCTTTTGAATTGAGGTAAAAAAAATATCGATGATATTGAGATATGAAAAAAAAGATAAAAGGATATTTACAACGCTTTCCTTATAATAATTTTATATAAATATCAATATTACGTAACATTATCATTACTAAAAATAAATGGAAACTACCGAGTGAACTAGTATAGGATGCGTCGGTGTTTGATATACTTAACTTAAAAGACGTCTCGAGCTGTAGTCGGAGCAAAAGAAAGTAGAATGAAAGAAAATAGAGTAAAAGAAAGTAGAATGAAAGAAAATAGAGCAAAAGAAAGTAGAATGAAAGAAAATAGAGCAAAAGAAAGTAGAATGAAAGAAAATAGAGTAAAAGAAAGTAGAATGAAAGAAAATAGAGGAAAAGAAAGTAGAATGAAAGAAAATAGAGCAAAAGAAAGTAGAATGAAAGAAAATAGAGTAAAAGAAAGTAGAATGAAAGAAAATAGAGTAAAAGAAAGTAGAATGAAAGAAAATAGAGCAAAAGAAAGTAGAATGAAAGAAAATAGAGGAAAAGAAAGTAGTCGGAGTAAAAGAGAAGTCGGCGAAGTTATCATTTTTTAAGGTGTTACAAAATAATGTCTTTTTATTGCTTATACTTAATTACTTTTTTGTGTTTACGCTATGTACTTTGTAAAGTAGTCTGTCACGTGACCGAGAATATTTTTTCGTCTTGGAAACCAGTGTTATATTCTGATACACCTATTTCAATAATCATTGTCGCAGCCGAAGCTTCAGTCCACACTATGAAGCCTGCAAAGGTTGTCGGTGTTATGAACATAATTTGTGATTTATAACACGTTTTTTAAAGAAATATCAGTGTTTCTTCATCTATCACTGTAACATTGTTATGGTCATATATTAAACACAAATACGTACAACCAAAACATGCTATGAATAAATCCGTAACAAGAGAAGAAATACCGACATCCTTTGCAGGGTTCAGTGTGTGGACTGTAGCTTTGGCTGCGACAACGATTTTTAAAATAGGTGTATATTTTAATTCTCCTTTTATGTTGTAGATACTCCACTCCAAGTGCAGCCACCACATTGCGTAAAAACAAAATAATACTGATAATGTCACGTGATATATTTGCATACATTTATATTATAAACCGCTGATTTTTTTTGATCGCGGCTATATAATGACAGATCTAGATAAACTTTACAAAATTAGACAACTGTCTTAACATCATTTATCACAATTTGCCAGAACAAAGTATGATGGGAAACCATTTAACCAAGATATAAAATAGGGCAAGGATTTTCCCATCATGCTGTTCTAAAAAAATGGCGCTCTTCACATTGCCTAAACTGATTCGAGCAGTCACAATTTAAAGCTTTTTGCAGTTTATGGTACAAACGAAAACTATATTCCGCGATTGTCATGAGCCTTATTAAAACCCGGTCCCAGGCCTTTTTAATTCGTTTGGAGTAGAGAGGAAAACCCTGGAAACGAGGTTGCCGCCTTATAAAGCTGGATGGCAAACCAGTATATACACCTAATTAAAAAAAGGTCGACGGGGCGAACGGCGATTGCAAGACCGAAAGGGACTGTGGGTAATACCAATTTCTTCTTAATTCTATTCTAAATTACCCAAACACCGTTCAGCGATGACCTTAGATGGGTGTCTCGAAGGTTTTGCTGAACGGTGGAGGCATTGTTTGGGTAATTTAGAAACTGAATAAGAACGAATTCGCATTACCCATAGTTCCTTTCGGTCGTACAATCGCCGTTCGCCCCGTCAACCTTTTTTGAATTAGGTATATCAGTGTAATCCCACACGGCTAGTGCTGTGAAATATTACCTCTTTCCCAACGATTTTTGAAGTCCCGGTTTAAGTGTATGTTGCGCATGCTCGGGTGAATAACCGAACTACCAATATCGTACCAGAGCCATTATTTTGTACTGGGCATGCTCGACGAAATACACACAATGGCTCTGGTTACGAGTACGAGCCTAAAATCCATTCCCATATTTTCAAATGTCCAAATATATCATTTTCACAGAACTTCTCTTTGACATAATTGATAAAAAATAATTAATATCGTATTTTTTTTTTAATCAATCAATACAATATACTGATAATCATTTTAATTAAAATTACTGTTTGTATATATCGTACCCAGTTCTCTTCTGGTTGATGGTTTGGTTAGAAAGCTGAAAAGGAACTAGAGAGAGAGAGAGAGAGAGAGAGAGAGAGAGAGAGAGAGAGAGAGAGAGAGAGAGAGAGAGAGAGAGAGAGAGAGAGAGAGAGAGTGTTTTTTTAGCAAAATAAATTCTGACAGAGAGCGAACTGGGACCGACTTATAGAATCAGTCTAGTTTCACTAAATTTTTTACAGCCGTTTCAAAAAGTGCTGAAGGCTGGAACACTGGTCCAGTTTTAAGATCTCGTTTTGAGACCTCAATTGTGCGTAAATTATACAGAAATTTAAACAAAAGTCGTGGGATTTCAAAATATTTTTTCTGTCTTTTTTACTCAAACATCTCTTGCATTTCCACGAGCTGTTACTGGATAAAAGAATACATTACACGGTTTCGAGGCTAACACAGCGTAAAAAAATCTCGAAAGGGATCTATTATTGGGCAATGAGTATAAAGACAACAATGACCATGATCTAGAATTTAGATGTTTCAATGCTTTTTAATTATACAAAGTACTTCATGTAAGAATTTTAGATTAGATGTAATATATTTTGATTTATATTATTTATCTATTATGTTAGAAACAAACAGCTTATATTGAGAACTGTTTCTCCTTTTAATCCACTGACTGGAAGTAGTGTAAATGCAGGAATAGATTCAAGTAGTTCGTTCAGAGAATTCCTAACCAATGAGTAGAATTCCCTTTCTTGACTGTCTTTTAGAGCTTGCTTTAAGTAAAATATTCTCAATGTTGTCAAGTTTCGGCTAAGATTTATATTGTGGCTGGAGCAAATGGATTTTAATTCTTTGATATAAGATGCCATAACTTTGTCAACGGAGATGACGCCATCTTCAACTGAAACTGTTAAAAAGAAATATAAGTCAGATTATGTTCGTCTTCTGTAACTATTTGCACGACTAAATTAAATAATACCAAAAGTGGAAGGTTCGTAAATACATTAATAGAACTAGTTTAGCTTGGTTTCCTCCCAAAATGAAACTGAATTGATCATCGAAATTAGAAACAGACTTGCAAAAGCCCGTCTTTTTAAAAATATACGTGATGATAATGGAATATGTATATAAACTGACATTTTAATAGCGCACTTTCCACGTCAAATCAAATGTTTATTATCTTTTTATACAAATTAACGCCATTTACTCGGTTCTCTCCAGTTAATTGTGTCTTTTCTATAGATATAGATCCCACTGTATTAAAGTGGCGCGGCAAATGCAATTATTTTTCTACCCTTCCGTCAAACGAAAAGAAAACGCTAGAAAAGCCCCTTTTGTTTTGGCGGAAAGATGGAGGACAAGAGAAGATGTTTGAATTTATTAAATATCCTCATCTTTTCGTTATTCTAATTAAAGCATTTTCATTTATACAACACAGTAAAAAAGAAAGAAAAGGAAGAATGAAAGATAGAAAGAAAGGAAGATAGTACGAAAGAGAGAGAAAGAGAAAGAAAGCCTTTCCAATGAATAGCAAGATTAACGCCGCTCCGTCCAGGCTTTAGTCCAACTATTTTGCATATATAGAAAAGCGATTTGTTCCCTCTATACCAATAACAATATACATGTCACATACCTATATCGCAATTAATTGCAGCGCAAATTATCTTCTTTTCGTCTTGGTAGTACAATCTTTGAAATTCCAATAGCATGTTGTCACTATTGACAGAGCTTGATGAACCTATAACATCCGATAAATCAATGATATGAGATGGGTTGTATAGCAGAATAAAAATATCGTTTTACGTCAAAAACGTCCTGATTGTTAACATGACATATTTTACATAATAAACCACTTTTTTAACGTCTCAATCTTCTAGCTAGACACGTACATGTTCCATAATAATCGGGGAGACTCACTCACGCTCACTATATCTTTAACCAATGCTTCACGTAAAACCTCAAAATCGAGCGCTTTCATTAAAAAAAGTATAAGTCCAAAAGTTCCTACTACTTCGCCGTCATTTCTGCATTATGTCAATCAGCACATACATGTGTTCAAAACCGTGTCCAGTTTTTTCCATAAAATGCTTCGTTCTTGAATAAATGTGTTTCAAAGCCGACTCATTGTTAAAACTTCAAGTTAAATAACAAAACGGGCCATAACTCTAAAACTAAGCATTTTATCAAAAAAACTGGACACGGTTTGGAAGACCAATATGTGTTGATTGACATAACGAAGAAATGACGGCAAAGCAGTATGAACTTTTTGACTTATACTTTTTTAAACAACTCGCATTAAAGGCGGTTAATTTTGAGGTTTTTCGAAGAGCATATCTTATAGAAAATTATTGTATATAACAAAACATACACAGTCTTATTCTCTATTATATAAGCTTTAAAATGATATATAATATGTCTATTATTATTGTAAAATGACGCGGTAAACAAACTTTTAACTGAGAGCATGTGAAAGCACACCGCGAACGTGGACCGTAACCTTAAATATTTTGCACACAACTCGGCTCACATGTTCATTTTTGCGGAGGTAGGAGAACCGGATAACCCGGAGAAAAACCCTCGTGGCATGAGAGAGAACATATCACATCAAACAAACTCAACTCACATAAAATCCATGCCCGAGCTGGGACTCGAACCTGGACCACAGCGGTGAGAGGCGCGCGGTATAATACATTTGGTTCTAACATGGATTCTTCTGCAAGATTTGTCACTGAATCCTTTCTGTAAGGAACTATAGGAGGATGTGATCACTGAAACACTTGCAATTTAAAACAAAACGGTATTTTTTATTGGAAAATACACCATTACTGCAAAGGTCATGGGTTCGAGTCCCGTTCAAGTCCCGAAATATTTAAAGGTCTTTTCTAATGCTCAATTTACCGCCACGATCGTCATCATATGCAGTGGCCAAATGAACTCCACAGAGTAACCAACAGATGTGGCTTCATAGTTTAGCGTGTAGAGTATTGCACCGGTTCTGCCAATGTCATGGGTTCAATGCCTAAAATTTCAATCAACATCCAAACTAATCATAGACACCTTGAAATGGGAACAGCTGTTTTCGATCAATATTTTCTTATCCTATCACACCTATATAACTAAATTGCGATATAAATGGAAACTAGCGAGTAAACTAGTATAGGCTGCGTCGGTGTTTGATATAAATGATAGGTAATATAATGAAATTTGTAACACCGTAAAAAAAATATTAACTTAACTTTACTGACGTTTCGAGCTTTAGCCCTTCGTCGGAGTAAAAGCAAAGGGCTAAAGCTCGAAACGTCAGTAAAGTTAAGTTAATATTTTTTACGGTGTTACATTCATTATATTACCTATAAATTGCGATATAACAATGAAATATTAGATATTCGGCATGTCCAGTTACTATATTACAGTAAAGTGTTAACTAACCTCTCAATCTTTCAGGACATTGATGGGTTAATAACTGCCACTCGACCAATGCACCTTTAGGTAGAGATGGGACTACTATATAGGTGATCACACGTTCGATACTCGTGTCACTTTCGGCAATTTCAGAAATCTAAAGTTAGGGTAAATAGAATGTTGGATAAGTAAACATGAAAGAGAAAAACAACACCAAGAGAAACAAGATAACAAACGAACCGGAGCCCACCAATAAACAAAAAGAGAAAGCAAGCAAACAAATTGACCCTGTCAAACGGGCATGCAAAATAAAAAACAATCAAACGACTGAATGAACCAACCAACCCACCAAACCAACCAGCTAGCCAATCAGCCAACCCAATCTACTGACCAACCAACCAACCCACCAACCTAATAATCCTGCAACCAACCAACCCACCAATCAAATAATCCTGCAACCAACCAACCCACCAACCCACCAACCCACCAAACCAATTAACCCTGCAACCAACCAACCAACCCACCAATTAACCCTGCAACCAACTATACTAACCCACCAATTAATTATGCAACCAACCAACACACCAAACCAACCAGCTAGCCCATCAGCCAACCCAGCTACTGACCGACCAAACAATCAACCAAATACCCAACACATAACACATAACCAGCCAATCAATCAACCAACCAAACAGCTACCGGTAACCAATAGCCACTCAACAAACCAACTAACCAACCAATAGCGAATCAATCAACCAACCAACTAACTAATCAACAGCCACTCAACAAACTAACCAACCAACTTACCAATAGCCACTCAACCAACCAACCAACCAACTAACTTACCAATAGCCACTCAACCAACCAACCAACCAACTAACTTACCAATAGCCACTCAACCAACCAACCAACCAACTAACTTACCAATAGCCACTCAACAAACCAACCAACCAACTAACTAACCAATAGCCACTCAACAAACAAACAAACCAACCAACCAACTTACCAATAGCCACTCAACCAACCAACCAACCAACTAACTTACCAATAGCCACTCAACCAACCAACCAACCAACTAACTTACCAATAGCCACTCAACAAACAAACCAACCAACCAACTTACCAATAGCCACACAACAAACAAACCAACCAACCAACCAACTAACCAATAGCCACTCAACCAACCAACCAACCAACTAACTTACCAATAGCCACTCAACCAACCAACCAACCAACTAACTTACCAATAGCCACTCAACAAACCAACCAACCAACTAACTAACCAATAGCCACTCAACAAACAAACCAACCAACCGACTTACCAATAGCCACTCAACCAACCAACCAACCAACCAACTTACCAATAGCCACTCAACAAACAAACCAACCAACCAACTTACCAATAGCCACTCAACCAACCAACCAACCAACTAAGCAATAGCCAACCAACCAACCAACCAACCAACTAACTTACCAATAGCCACTCAACAAACAAACCAACCAACTATCTTACCAATAGCCACTCAACCAACCAACCAACTAACTTACCAATAGCCACTCAACCAACCAACCAACCAACCAACTTACCAATAGCCACTCAACAAACAAACCAACCAACCAACTTACCAATAGCCACTCAACAAACAAACCAACCAACTAACTTACCAATAGCCACTCAACAAACAAACCAACCAACCAACTTACCAATAGCCACTCAACCAACCAACCAACCAACTAACTTACCAATAGCCACTCAACCAACCAACCAACCAACCAACTTACCAATAGCCACTCAACAAACAAACCAACCAACCAACCAACTTACCAATAGCCACTCAACCAACCAACCAACCAACTAAGCAATAGCCAACCAACCAACCAACCAACCAACCAACTAACTTACCAATAGCCACTCAACAAACAAACCAACCAACTAACTTACCAATAGCCACTCAACCAACCAACCAACTAACTTACCAATAGCCACTCAACCAACCAACCAACCAACCAACTTACCAATAGCCACTCAACAAACAAACCAACCAACCAACTTACCAATAGCCACTCAACAAACAAACCAACCAACTAACTTACCAATAGCCACTCAACAAACAAACCAACCAACCAACTTACCAATAGCCACTCAACCAACCAACCAACCAACTAACTTACCAATAGCCACTCAACCAACCAACCAACCAACTAACTTACCAATAGCCACTCAACAAACAAACCAACCAACCAACTTACCAATAGCCACTCAACCAACCAACCAACCAACCAAATAAGCAATAGCCAACCAACCAACCAACCAACCAACTAACTTACCAATAGCCACTCAACAAACAAACCAACCAACTAACTTACCAATAGCCACTCAACCAACCAACCAACCAACTAACTTACCAATAGCCACTCAACCAACCAACCAACCAACCAACTTACCAATAGCCACTCAACAAACAAACCAACCAACCAACTTACCAATAGCCACTCAACAAACAAACCAACCAACTAACTTACCAATAGCCACTCAACAAACAAACCAACCAACCAACTTACCAATAGCCACTCAACCAACCAACCAACCAACTAACTTACCAATAGCCACTCAACCAACCAACCAACCAACTAACTTACCAATAGCCACTCAACAAACAAACCAACCAACCAACTTACCAATAGCCACACAACAAACAAACCAACCAACCAACCAACTAACTTACCAATAGCCACACAACAAACAAACCAACCAACCAACTTACCAATAGCCACACAACAAACCAACCAACCAACCAACTAACTTACCAATAGCCACACAACAAACAAACAAACCAACCAACTTACCAATAGCCACTCAACAAACAAACCAACCAACTTACCAATAGCCACACAACAAACAAACCAACCAACTAACTTACCAATAGCCACTCAACAAACCAACCAACCAGCTAAGCAATAGCCAACCAACCAACCAACCAACTAACTTACCAATAGCCACTCAACAAACCAACCAACCAACTAACTAACCAATACTCAACAAACAAACAAACAAACCAACTAACTAACCAATACTCAACAAACCAACCAACCAACTTACCAATAGCCACTCCTCAAACCAACCAACCAACTAACTAACCAATACTCAACAAACAAACAAACCAACTAACTAACCAATACTCAACAAACAAACCAACCAACTTACCAATAGCCACTCCCCAAACCAACCAACCAGCTAACTAACCAATACTCAACAAACAAACAAACCAACTAACTAACCAATACTCAACAAACCAACCAACCAACTAACTAACCAATACTCAACAAACAAACCAACCAACTAACTTACCAATAGCCACACAACAAACAAACAAACCAACCAACTTACCAATAGCCACTCAACAAACAAACCAACCAACTTACCAATAGCCACACAACAAACAAACCAACCAACTAACTTACCAATAGCCACTCAACAAACCAACCAACCAGCTAAGCAATAGCCAACCAACCAACCAACCAACTAACTTACCAATAGCCACTCAACAAACCAACCAACCAACTAACTAACCAATACTCAACAAACAAACAAACAAACCAACTAACTAACCAATACTCAACAAACCAACCAACCAACTTACCAATAGCCACTCCTCAAACCAACCAACCAACTAACTAACCAATACTCAACAAACAAACAAACCAACTAACTAACCAATACTCAACAAACAAACCAACCAACTTACCAATAGCCACTCCCCAAACCAACCAACCAGCTAACTAACCAATACTCAACAAACAAACAAACCAACTAACTAACCAATACTCAACAAACCAACCAACCAACTAACTAACCAATACTCAACAAACCAACCAACCAACTAACTAACCAATACTCAACAAACCAACCAACCAACTAACTAACCAATACTCAACAAACAAACAAACCAACTAACTAACCAATACTCAACAAACCTTGGGACCAACCAACTAACTAACCAATAGCCACTCCAAAAAAAAACAACCAAAATTCCGAAGTTCTAACCTTTGCTTGTAAGGCTTTTGTCAATGCCTCTTCAGCTATAGGGATGTCTTGGCATCGTGTAACATAACAAAAACCATAAAATCCATTGAGTAACGATTGCGTTGAGTTGCTAAACGCTGTGATAATCCTATCTACATGTCGAAGGGCTAACGCTGATTCTACTGCGATACCACCATTGATGATTGACATATTTGCAGGCCATAAGCCAATATTACCAGATATGAACATCATTGGTCCAACCTAACACAAATCATATAGTGCAGTTAGCGCAGAAATGTCATCTTAAATTATTTGGGCTTTCTTTCTTTCTGGCTACTATCATCATCATTGTCATCAATATTGCAACTAATAACAATTTCACCATGACCATTATTATAATCATTAACATCATCATCATTATCACCATTATCATGATCATTGTCATCATTATTGCCAAAAAGTATTTGTCACTATTTGTACTGTTCAGTCTGGCTATAATCCTGAATCCTGTGGGGTCACACAGGGATCTATTCAAGGCCCATTGCTATATATTATATGCATAAATGTCTTTAGTAATTGGTTTAATCTTCTGAAATTTCACATCTTTGCTGACAATCTTTTATCCCTCAGCATTAAACAATATATTTGTCATTGCAGTCATCAATATTATCATCATCACAGTCATTATCAGTAATATTGTACCTCGTCATTATTGTCATCATCGTTATCATTGCCATCATTATCATCAGTATTATCGTTATCATTATTCTGTATTACCATCATCACCATCATTATTATTGTCGTCAGTGTCATTATCATCATCACCATCATTGTATATTAGCATTATCATAATCTTTATCATTGTAATCATTTATCATTATTCATTATTACTATCATCATCATCATTACTTTTGTCAGTATTATTATCATCATTGTGATCATCATCATCATTACTGTCATCAGTATCATTATCATCTTTATGATAATCATCATCATATTTCCCCCTACCTTAATAACCTGACTGTACGGACCAATATTAGCTGTGATCATCATCATCATATTAACCCCTACCTTGATAACCTAATTGTACGGACCAATATTAGCTGTGATCATCATCATCATATTAACCCCTACCTTGATAACCTGACTGTACGGACCAATATTAGCTGTGATCATCATCATCATATTAACCCCTACCTTGATAACCTGACTGTACGGACCAATATTAGCTGTGACCATCATCATCATATTAACCCCTACCTTTATAACCTGACTGTACGGACCAATATTAGCTGATGCCCAGTGTGATATACTTTGAACATGCATTGCTTCTCTTGAATAACGTGGTTGGTCTTGTATATCTACCATATCATCAACTGGACTTTTGAATATCAAACAATCTAGCATGATGATGCAGCCCTCTTCAAGATCTGCTTCAACACAAGCTCTGTTAAAACAAACAATTACAATTTTCAAGTTTTTTACCAAAGTTATATTAAAATAAAAAGGAATTTCAGCTTGTTACCTGAAACCTCAATCTGTCTTATATAATAATTACTGTCAGTGGTTATTTAATTTTAATTTTTCGTTTGTAATGCATGTGTGACCCTCACACTATCTGTGTGGTTACTCTGGGAACGTTTTCAAACACTTCAACATTCATTGTGAAATTCATTTTTTGGTGCTTTCATTCAAAACTAGCCTGCGTAGCGGCTCTCTAGGGGACTGGGGGAGAGAGAAAGGAAGGGAGAGCTCTCCCTTTCTTTCCCCTCCCCCTCCCCTTCCCCTCTCCCCAATCCCCTAAGAGCCGCTACACTGGCTATTCAAAACTAATAATTAGTCATTAACTTTGATATTTTTTTATCAGCGGCAACAAATAACCAATTTCCCAATAAGCTGTTGAGATGAGAACTATGTTTGAGAATAATGTACCTTGCTGGAGGGTTGACAGGGAAGTAATTTCTGTAAACAGAGTTGACTTGAGAGAAATCAGCCATGCTTTTAACAAACAGTTGCATGAGAATGACATCATCCAGAGATGAACTGAGCTCTTCTATTTTATCTATTGTATCCAAACAAAATATGTTGAAAAATCAGTCAAATGTGTAAGAAACATATTTTATATCTTAGAAAAAAGACATTCATTTGATGATCTTTACCTTTCAATTTATCCATGACATTTTTTGTAATTTCTTGCACTGTTAACCCTTCTTGAGTATAGCCCTTTAGACCAGTAATCCATAAATAACTGCTGGTACTATTGTGAACAATTGATTCTCTTGAGTCTAAATGAATAGATATATCATTTCTATTAGACAGATTGAAATAAAGTGATGTGAACAGAGTTAGGAGGTAGATTGCAAGAAAACTTTAGTCTCTATACACTATGTACACTCAAATATCTAAAGAATCATAGGACCATGAGGGATTAGCCCATACTAATAATGTATTACATAACTACAAATTCCACATGATTGTAAGCTGTGTGGCTGCTGACATGCGTCTTAAATAGTCTGTTCATGTGAGTTATTGTGATGTACGTGAAATGTATGTGCAATGTACTAAGCACATATTTACTACATACATTTTTTTGTTATTTTCTGGAAAGCAACATTTTAAACAATTATTAAGAATTTATTAATTATTGCAAATGTTTAATCTTAAAATAAATGTTAATAATAACCTTGACTGTAAGCATGTTTTCCTTGCAAACAAATAGTAACTTTATCATTCACTTTGGTGCAGTGTCCATTCTGTACATAAGAACATGAATTTAAAATTAGATTTTCTGTTATTTTATAATGCTAAATTAATGTCTTTTCTTTTCTTGTGAATAACACATTTGAGATAATACTAACTAAAGACAATATAATGTGATTCTCTTACTTCTATTACATTATCAGGAATGTTTTCAATGGGATCTCCGCTGTATGGTACTGGCATGTCTTGAGACTTCTGTTCTGGGTCCTTAATGTAAAATATACTAGATCAGATGTAATATAGTATTTTAATACTACTAAAATCATAACTAAATCCCAGGGCATATCCAAGGGGTGAATTAGGAAATAGCCAAGTTAAAAAATAATAAGAATATAGGATACGATAAGACGCTTTGATGTTTTTTGAGTTAACAGTCACTCCCCTTGACATTTAATTTTCTGGTTCCACCACTGACACCTAACATCTTTGTAGCTCCGTTGAAAGCATGTGCAAACTCTTTAAATAACTCAGTCTGTAAAATTCATGAATTATTATGAGAATTTAAAAAAAGAAATCACGTCTGTGATATCACATCATTCTGTAAATCTCATACAGGTTTGGTACTGAATTTTCTCAGCCAGATTTACTTTTATCTTCAGTTGACAATTTTAGTAAAATATGAATAAACTAACGTTGGACTTTCATAAGTACTATACAATATTTGTGTCGAAACTGTATGTGATATACAACAGCTCATCTTCAACTTGCACATACAGATTGGCCGCTCATATTATATATAAAATTATATATTAATTAAATATGAATACTGGTTATCTCCACCTGTTTGTCTTCAAGGTGCAAAGAATTTAACTGCAAAAATCCTACTTGAGCAAAAGCATCATCTGAATGGATAACAACATTGGATTCATCTCTGCAAATAGAAGTGATTTTAAGAGTGATTGATTGAAACCAGGCACCTCATTCAATTTGTGCTTTGTTTTAATAGATTGTTCCCTAATTCGCTTCTCTGATCATGGAACAATAGATTCAAGTAAAGGCTGAATGGATAAAATACATTGAATGTAAAGATTTATTATATAATTGTCAATGAAATACCTATATTTCTCTGTTTCAAAAATTTGATATCTTATGTTATTTTCACATGTGAAGATATGGAGGAAGGGCGATGTTTGGATGAAATCCAAAGATGAAAACATTTGAAATCATATAATTTCATTTGGGGCAATATATTTATGAAACTATTATGCATATATACTAACATAATCATTCTCTTTTTGAAAAGAGGACAGTCTAAAGTGAAAGTTTCATATTCTCCTCCTTCGCCACATATATTTAGTCCAAACTGTGAATTCTTTGTAAACAAAAAAACAAAATGAGAGTTAACAAGAAATATAAATATGATGTTAATCAAACTTTTTCTAATAATACTTAGTGTAATGGATGAATGAGTGAAAAAATGCATGCATGACTAACTGAATAAATAAATGATTGACTGAATGAAAGAATGACTCAATGGATGACTAAATGACAGACAGACAGACAGACAGACAGACAGACAGACAGACAGACAGACTGAGGGACTGATGGACGGACGGGCTGAATGACTATTAAAATATATGGTTAGATGATATGTTATTATTAAATGAATAAAAACATACCAATTTTGTAAGTACAGGATAAAGTTCTTTCATGGTTAAGCCAAGATGTTTACTTGGAACAAGACCTGAAACAACAAGAAATGCATTATATTTTGTCAATAGCATTATTTGTTTTATTTATGACAGTATTAAACTTATCCTCACCCATCACTGCAACTTTTATTATTATAGCAACAAGTCCGTTTCCAATCATTTCTTCAAACAATTCTTTTTGATCTCTTCTCCATAAATATGCCAAAGCAGTAATACCAAGACGTGAACACCTAATTTGCAAGAGGAAAGAAAAACACAGTTAATATTATCTATAAATTAGAAAGGATTAGGTAGTACTAATCAGACTTGTAAGAAATATTCACTTACACATGTTCTACTCTGACTCTTTGATAGTCAGATAAAATGGCTCCCACAGAAACTGCTTCAAATTCTATTTCAGACTAAACAAAAAATATCAATAACATTTTTATTACACAATCATGTAAGCAAAAGCAAGTTAAGACAAATCAGCTAAACAATAAATAAATAGATCATTTTGAAAGCCACACATCACTGTTTGGAGAAACTATGTGAAACACATGTGAAAATTGAAAACATGTGAAACTTTACATGTGAAATATTTAAATGTGAATATTAAAGCAAATATATCTGTAAAACCATTTTTTGCATACATGAGAAATTTTGAAAAACATGTGAAAGTTGAAAGCATGTGAAAAAGCATGTGGAACTTTACATGTGAAATACTGAAACGTGAAAATTCAAGCAAATACATGTATTACCAAACCATTTTTAACATGCATGTGAAATACTGAAACATGAGAAATCAAGAAAACATTGCTAAATTAAACCATGTGGAATTTTGTACTGAATGTGAAAATTGAATAGTAAATAAATCAAGCAAATGAAGTATTGGTCAACCAATTGAAATAGAATTTGTTTTTTTCATTGCTTGCTGCAATCAATTTCACAACAAGCAGTTGAAATTTCAGTTCACATTTTTTTTCCATATGTTTATAGTGTGTGCAAATCATTTTATTTCACATAAATTTCACATGTGTTTCACATAGTGTCTCCCAACATAAAAATATGAGGCTCACATTTCACATTGTTTTCACCTACTTTATTTCAGGTAAAATTATGTGAAAAAACATGTGAAAAATCATGTGAAATATTTCATCCCCCCTGTCACTTTACCACCTACATCTACACAGAAAAAAATTGTCAACCCCAAAAAATATGTTGGACCCTTCCCAGTCACTTTACCCCCCAAGTACATCGCCTGGGCACATGTGTTTCACAGTGTCTCCCAACAGTGCATTCAGCTATATGGTTTATGGGCCATTCCACCGTGGCGGACATTACATTCACAGACCTAAATAAGCTTGTGTTTCATACACAGTTGCATTATCTTACAATTTATTTTTTCACACAACTGTCTTAGAACCTTGTCTACAATTTGCATGAAAAAAGTTTTCAGAAATAATTTTCGACTTGTCAGTTTTTCGTCCAAAAGGACCGTGACGGACATTACAGCTAAAACTACCACTAATTCCAGTTGGGTAAATTAGAAGTGAAATTCCTGTGAATTGTGAGAAGTTTATAGCAAACAAATGCTTTTTAGCATTTGGTTATAGGTTAAGTTTTCTTACTGAAGACCTATATTTTTTAGTTGTTTTTTCTATTTTTTAAAAAAAGGGAATATTTAGTGTGACGGACATTACAAGAAACGTGACGGACATTACAAATGGCAAATTCAGTAAGTTAAATATAAGAAAATTTCCTAATTTGCTTAGTAAATATCACATAGAATAGATAATATTACAGTAAAATCACAATGAGAACCTTAGTCAGTTAACTCTCTTTTTGGAGCACGCTTTTTAATGTTGTCAAATTTTCATTATTTCAATGTCTCATGTGGAATGACCCATATATGGATTATACTCTTGCCATGTATTGTAGAGTACATTTATTAACAAACTTATATCATGACAAAGTTACCTGAATTGATAAAAGCAGTTGATAAAGGTCTTCTACTTCATCCTGATCATTTTTGACATAATTTTTTCCAGTCTCTATTGAAGACCCTTGGATTGTCCTTCTATACAATGGTAATCCCATGGCTTCTGCATACATGTCAATAGCTTGGTGTCCTACTGTCTGGTACATATAGCTGTCCAACTCATCTGAAATAAATAGAGATGAATTAATGAATTAATGAATGAATGAATGAATGAATGAATGAATGAATGAATGAATGAATGAATGAATGAATGAATGAATGAATGGATGGATGGATGGATGGATGGATGGGTGGATGAATGAATGCATGAATTAATGTATGAATTAATGAATGGATGGATGGATGGATGATTGGATTGGTGAATATATTGGTATGAAAACAAAAAGAATGGATTGATGAATGAATAAACAAATGGATGCTGGACAATGGATGCTGGACAAAAGGCTAAATTATTGACTGATTCACTGTAATAAATAAAAGAAATGTTGATTTGATGCTGATTGATTATCTGATTGACTGAATGACTGACTGAATTACGAACTGGCTAACTGACAATCTTAATAAATGAATGGATGGTTGAATAGATGATTGAACAAACGAACGAATGAATGAATGAATGACAGCGAACCAAAACAAACTTCATAGCCAGACCAACTGAGTGTCAGACAAGCTGACTCGTAGGCAGACAGCCCGACCGAATGGATAAATGGACGACGATTGAGATGAAAGGTAATTAAAATTTACACATGTCTGCATAAACATCGATTACAATGTTTATGCCTCACAGTCCTGTGTGGTTACCTTTAACTGCTGGTCTTAGATTGGCTAAGGCTACTATCTCGTGCCCATGATGCACACACTGCATCATGTTATAACAGCTATCCTTGCCACCACTATTGGAAAACCTCAGTATTAATCACAAGCGATTGAACAAAATGGCATGAAATACTACCATTGACATGTTACACAAACATTTATTCCAATATAGTACCTGATAAGCGCAACAACCCTCATCTTGAGTATGTATAATCAGTCAAAATATATCGTAAAACTCACGAAAAACAACCATGTTTGTCCGCCATTTTTGTTTTTGTGTAGTGTCCAATCTCTTTCGTTCAACAAGCACCACAGGATTATCACCGAAATTACAAGCGCATGCGCGTTATTCCCGCCATTTTTGAAAGGTTCTTCAACTTGGTATCCGAAGTTTGTCTAAAATCGATCTTTTTTAGCGTTGTTTCATATAATAATTGAGTAACTATGAGCTTAAAAAGAAAAGCCGAGAATGGAAACAGTAGTTTATCGATAACTGAAGCTGAAGCCGAGTTATATGACCGACAAATTCGTCTTTGGGGACTTGATGCTCAAAAAAGGTATTTTAAAGTGGCAAATGTTGTCGCCTTTAGTGAGTTGCTGTACAGAGACCTAGCTGCAATTCTTTTTTAGACCAAATTTGGATGAGGAATTACTGTTTGATAGACTTTTCTTTCATTTTTGTTTTCTATTTAGTGAATATGAAAAAACCTTCCTCTTTCTGTTCAATGACAGTAACACAGGGAGCCCAATGGCATATTTTGCATGATAGATGAAGTGTATTTTATTTATTTTTTAATCAATTTGCCACAGTGGCAGGGATAAAGACACAGGGCAATTGCTGGGCAATATCCCCTAAGAAATAAGATACAACTTATATGCCATATGAATGACACAAAAAAAAGAGTAAGGGGAAATATATACAAGGAAAAACAGCCAGAGGTGTAGAAACAAAAGCTTACTTATACTCATTTATTTAAAAGATAAATAGATTTGTTTTTTTTTTGTCACAAATGTCGTCAATATATACATGTACCAACAACAGATATTTAAGATCTTCCCTCATTCCACTAGGAGTAACAGTCAAAACCCTTGCCATCCAAACCTTTGACATGTGAAGAGACAAACAACGTTCTATTTATCGAAATATCCACAATAATTAACCTTTAACATTTTTTTACCATTTTGGTGTTCTTTCCCACAGACTCAGAGCATCTTGTATTCTGGTGATTGGGATGAATGGTGTTGGTGCTGAGATTACTAAAAACTTGGTGTTGTCTGGAGTGAAGTCTCTTACCATGCTTGATCCAGCTCCAGTTACAGAGGAAGACTTTGTCAGCCAGTTTCTTATAGCAAGAGAAGACTTGGGAAAAAATGTAGGTGTCACAAAGTAATGAAACTACAAATTTACATTTGAACTATGCAATTTCACAGGAGTCCATGGATGGGGCCAGCCCAGGTTGAACATCTTACCAAGATCCATGTAAGATCATGCAAGATCCAGGCATGATCTTACAAGATCTTGGCATGTAACCCTCAATCTTTAAGTTCAATTTTTTACCAGTTTTTATAAATAAGGATTGTTCCCCATCATGCAATGTTTTAATTACCCATCATGCTTTGTTATTTCCCACTGTGCACCTTTTCATTGGAGTTGCTGGCCAAAAATATTTTCAATATTTTTTATAATGTTTTAATCATAGAGGGCAGACTCATCTCTACAAAGGGCTAAAGACCTGAATCCTATGGTGCAAGTTACTGCTGACTCTGATAATATTGACACTAAAACAAGAACATTCTTTGATGACTTTGATGTTGTTGTAGCCACAGGCTGCTCATCTAAAACCATTGTAAGTTGATTCATCTAATTGATTTTATTATGTATTAATTTATAAAAAATAAAAAGTATAATCTGCTTGGCAGTCAAGTGTGCCGTAAAAAGTGGTCCATACATATGGTGTATATATGACATATGCATTGCGTGACAAAGTCACCAATGCCTAGCTGTATGCAAGCATCCCATCTGTGACCAATAAGATAGCCTTCAGGCAACTTGTTCTTGCTTGCTACCACCACCGCTACCATGAGCTACCTGCAAGCCTCTTTATATTGTGGCGACCAACTCATGGTCAATATTTCCCATGGTCTCCCAGCATCAGCATTCTTTGGACATCCTCATGCAGGACACTGACACCATGAACATCTCTGAGCTCTTTGTTTGCATGAAGGATTGCAACAACTGCAAAGCTAGGCATACAAATGTAAAGCTCGGCTGAGGCTGCCCTGATGATGATTATATTGCACTACAACATTGTGCCACAATACACTAAGTTTGTATTTTGTTGTTGTTTCAGACAAAGCTAAATGATATTTGTAATGCTGGACGTAAAATGTTTTATGCAGCAGATGTATTTGGTTTCTATGGTTACATGTTTGCTGATTTAGGAAAACACAGATATGTGGAGTAAGTGTATGAATTTCTTGTTTGAAGTACTACATGCAAACCTAGATGATATATACTGGTAATCTAGGTTTATAATTCCTACGTGTATGCAAACCTAGATAATTCCTACCACTGATCAGTTAAGGTGGTGAATCTCATATATTTAGATTGAATTTATTAATAAATATTTTAAAATGATTCATATATGTAATTTAGTTTTGAAAACTTTAAATGCCTAAATTTGCTTCTGAAAATCCCTTTAGGATAAACGAGTGAGATATCATTTGAACACGAGAAAATAAAATCTGTTTCTTCAAGCGCTCATGTAATGTTCTGTATATTATATATTAAACTCATGACAAATGAAATAGATAAATGACATGCATCAAAAATTCTTAAAAATCTAGAAAATGCACGGAGTATCCATGGTAACGTGTTATTTCACATGTGAAATAACATGTTATTTTTCACAATGTGAAGATATCACTTTTTTCGCTCTATCAATGTGTATAATAATATTATCTTTAATCATAAATTTGTATTAAGACAATACTTTTTTCGTATTGAAGCTGTGAGCGCCAAAAACTAATTTCTTGAAGAATGGCTGTTGTACAAGGCTAAAATCTATTTATTCAGAAAGTTTAACTTGTTTGTAAGTGGAAAAGACTGATGAAAGTGGAGCCAAAGTGTTAACCTAGAGCAAAAATTTGAATTGAAAATGAGGTTTAGGCCTTTATTTGCTTATTTCCCATACCTTTTCTTTAAAAAATGCCTGAAAAAGCTGCATTCTAACACAAATTCAACAAAACATCTTTGTACAATTGAAAATACCGCTTTAAACAGGCATGTTATCTTAGTACATTAGTTTCTAACTGTTTAAAAAGGTTTTTGAGTGTTAACCCAAAACGAAAATTGAGATTAGAACTCATGCAAAAGTCTAGTTTTTGGCGCTTTTTGCCAATATTGCTTATCATTGAAAAAAATATCCTCTTAATACTTTAAATATTGTAAAATACATATTTATAATATTTAAACCATTGATCATGATCTGTTCACATTAATTTTTTTAAATATTGTTATAGAGAACAAAAGAAGACAGTTAAAGCTACAGATGACCCACTAGTCAAGAAACAAAAGTTAGATGAAACAGAAACTACAATGGTTGAAAAGGTATAGACATTTCTAAATCTTCCTTATTCACACAGTGTTTGATAGTAACTAGACAGTAAATAACTATGGGTTGAATTATATTAGTAATATTTAATTAGTATTTATATTAATTTATGCAATGAATTAATGAATTAATGCATATAATGGTTGTTAAAAAAAAAGAAAGAACAATGGATTTTGAACAATGGATTTTAAGAAGCAGTTATCTTGGAAAGTGAGCACCAAGTTGCTATATATTTGTAGCCTTGAAAAAAATGCAAGGTTTTAAATGAGCCATTCTGCCACACCTTGTAAATTCCTCCCAAGACGACAGTGTGGTGACTCAGTGCCAATGGTGCCCCTTTTGTTACAGTGCGACTACTGAAACCGGTGCCACCAAAACATGATTATCCAATCACGATCGAGAGTATGAACAATAGAATCTACAAATACTTGACTTTTTTTGCTTAAAATACTAATAATTTTCATTATTTGTGAACGGAATAGATAAAGATTGAATAAGAAGCATCTTAGCCTGTGAGAACCCTCTACAAGTTTTTTGTTTGATCTCAAAAACTATTTATTTTGACATGTGTTTGGGTGGCCCCGGTTTCAGTAGTCGCACTGTAAGAGCAGATGTATTATTGTAATGTTATTAGTGTATTTTGAAAAATATGATGTGAAATTAGAAACTGGCAACAACAAAAAATTCAGAATAAACATACATTCTTCTACTAAGAAAATTCCAGTGTGTGCACATTATTGGAAAAATACTCATACATGAATGCAGTGATCACTACAGTACACTGAAGATGATCTGTGGTAACAAAAGTCTGTAAACAAACTAGAGTTAGAGACAACAAATATTACAATCCTAATAATAATGCCATCTTTTTGTTGTTTCAGTTTACAGAATTCTACAGATTTAAAGATGCTATTTGTTGTAAACTTGATGAAAAGACACCTATCAAGACCCTGAGAAGAGTCTCATCAGTTTATTTTATATTACAAGGTACAGAGAGTCTTCTAACATGTACATACTCTAATGAAATATCCCATCATACTATGGAAATCACTAGAGTTTTATAATGCTTGTTTGAAATCCTGTCTTGTTGTTGTCCCATTGATTGCTTCTGGCCAATTATTTCACCCGTAATTATAAATTTATTGTCATTAGGTGCACCTCAAACGTTATATGTCCATTCATGTGTAATTATTTATAATACTCATTAATAATTCATAAGAAATTGACAAAAGAAATCATAGTTTTAACTTGAATTTTTTTGGCCAGATTTACTTTAAGTACTAAAGTTGACTCTCTCATAAGTGACCATCTCCCATAAGTGACCACTATTTCAATTTCCAGTTTTGTTTCCCATATTAACTCTGTAATAAATCTCCCTTGTAAGTGACCACTCTCTTGAACGACCGTCACCACCTTTAGGGTTCAGGTTTTGGACTTGTTCATTGTTTTTCCGCTCTCGTTAGCGACCATCCAGAGTCATTAGACTGCTGACTTTTAGAAAACAATACCTAACACATTTTTAAAAATATACCATGGCGAAAAAAATATGCCGAACAAAGAATTAAGATACAGTACATTTCAAGTTTTGATTCACTTATGCAAATTTCAAAACAAATTTAAAATCAAGTTTGGAAGAATAAATCGATCCTTCCAACCTCGATAGGAATTCTTCAGTAGGTTTGGCTGTAAACATACAATTTTATCCTGTAATGCTAACTTGGCTACTTTTGTAAAGCACTTTACAGATTTATTGATACTCATGGACGTATCCCAAGAACAGAATCAGCTGAACAAGATACAAATGAACTGGAGAAAATCAAAAATGCTATCATGGTTGAGCTAAAACTTGACAAGACAATTGTGGATGAAGACTTTGCTAAGTAAATACAAAGATGTTTTGTTGTTTTGTCTATGGTCTTTTTATTACAACTCACTTTTTTATGTCCTTCTTTTATTCTATTCAGAAATCCATTTTTTTTGTAATCCTATTTTCAAAATTTTTAAGTTGTGTTGTTTTTTTTTTTTGTTTTTTGTTATTTATTATTATTATTGATATTGTTAATATTGTTGTTGTTATTATTATTGCCGTTGTTGATATTTTTTTATTATTGTTGTTTTTATTTTTGCTGTCATTGTTATTGTTGATGATGCAGTTGTTGTTGTTGTTGTTTGTCAATGTTGTTGTTATTATTATTATGTTTTTAGTTATTGTTGTTGTTATTATTGTTGTTATTATTGTTGTTGTTATTTTTGTTGTCATTGTTATTATTGATGATGCAGTTGCTGGTGTTGTTGTTGGTCAATTGTTGCTTTTTTTCTTTTCTTTTTAATGTTGTTGTTCTTTTTGTGGCATTGTGGTACAATGAAACTGTATGGTTGTTTTTACCAGGTATTGTACAGGAACACTTAGTCCAGTTTGTGCCATTGTTGGTGGAGTTGCTGGCCAGGAAATAGTCAAGGTATAACCTTTCTGCATTAAATTCAATTATACCGTTTATATATTTAATCAAACTATTGACACATGTTGTGAAAGATAATTGATTTCCATATGTAATATAGATAGTGGGTCAAACTGATCTAGATCAAAATGACTTTGGATTGAAATAACCATCATGCTGTTGTTCTTGTCAACCAAATGGAATAAGGGATTTTTTCATAATCTTTATGTCAATTGTGATGACAAAATTGTTTTTTTAATTTTGTTTTGTTACTCTTTGACAGGCTGTTTCTGGTAAAGACAAGCCGCTGAATAACTTTTTCTTTTATGATGGATTAAGTGGAAATGGTATGGTGGAATGCTTCAAGTAGTCATACTATCCAGGTAGCTAGATACTTTTTATGATAGGATAGATGATATTTGAATCCTTTAAGCAGTAGATTGTACGTTCATGGATGCACGGAGAAACTTTGTCACCCATCAACTTTACTAGCCTGCGTTACATCCAGAATGTTCTTTTTTACGAAAAAAAAAAATTCCAGATGTAAGGGGCGGACCATTTGACTTTTGAGAACTTTTTTTGTTCAATATATTGTTTTCCCCACTGACGAGCAAACCAGATATTTTTTTTCGGTCAAACAGCAGTGTATGATTTTTTTTCTTCTAGATTGTAAGATTTTTTTGTCACATCCTGTTTGCATGATGTTTTTTCCCCAGAGCTTGTACTGTACGATATTTTTTTCCTTGCTCAGAGGGTTGCAGGATATTTTTTTTTACAAAATCTTCCAACCCCCCTTAAAAGTCAAAGGTCCACCCCTTACACAGTCTAATAATTTACCAGAAAGAAGGGATTTCGTAGCCACCGAGACATGTATCAATGTGCTAGCGAGTAATGATCGTTTAACCCTCAGAGGCTATTTTCTATTTGCTTTGGCGTTTGTAAATCTAACAGTTTGTAAATCTCCCGGGGGGGGGGGGGGGGGGTACTCCCTTATATTTACTATACGGAGACGTTCCGCCAAATAGGGTATGTTTTTTTGCTATGGCGTCTTGAATAGGGTTTATAATTTAGCCTAATTTGTCTTACATTGCCTTACCTAGGGTATACAATTTCCCCCTTGAGTCTTGGATAGGGTCCACGTTTTACCAATTTGTCTTGAAATAGGGTACATATTTTTAGGATTCTGCTGTCTTAAATAGGGTCAGGGTTTAGAGGTACCAGCGGAACGTCCCCGTCAGAAACTGGGTCAAGTAAATCTAACGGTTTGTAAATGATCTAACGGTTTGTAAATCACAGGGTTTATAAAGGCTTCTCTACCCTGGTCACCAGAGGCTTGACTAACTCTCTTCCTGCTACGTATTTTGATATTGAGCGGCTCAAAATACGTGGCAGGGAGAAAGTTAGTCAAGCCTCTGGTAACCAGAGTAAGCTAGCCTTCAAAGCAGGCGTTCTTTTGGCGTTTTGGAGAATTTAGGATATTGGGCTTCCTGTGTTAATTTTATGACCGCGCGAAATAAGGAGCTTTGCCAAAAATGGAGAATTTAGGATATTGGGCTTCCTGTGTTAATTTTATGATTTTTCCCAAAAACCCGAAAGAACGCCTGTTTTGCAGGCTAAGGGTAAGGTTCTCTTGACTCTTAAGGGATAAAGACGTGTAGATGATAAATACAAATACGAGACCAAGAAGCCCTTTGGCTGTGCCATGGTACGATGTTTTGACATTTTTGGAATGCAAAAAGGGGAAAAACACATTTAGCTTTGTAAACGATTGGTCTTTCTACTATCTATTAGGTAGGTTTTTCTCATGGGTGACAAAATTACTCGGCAAGGGTGTACATGTGACATACATTTAACAAGTGGTGAGGAAAAAGTTAGATTTTATCATGGCTTACAAACTAGAAAAGAGTAAGTCGAGTCCGAAAAGTATAACTATGAAACATTCTAAATAGTACAATTATTTGCTGATTCTAGTGTTATCTATTGTTTAATTAGCACTATTTTGTACTATTTAGTATTTCATGGATATAGGATTTTACAATTAGACAAAGTAGTTCATGTTGATAAAGTATTCATATTTTAATATGACGCAAATCAATGGATATATTTAATCATTTAGGCAGTAGATATGTCCAGTTAATTATAGAACCTCTCTTCTTTGTATATATACAATACAAAAATGATTTCCGTGTAATAAAAAAAACGAAAGAATGATTAATGAGTAGTCTACCAGTATTTCTATATATAGTAGTTTTAAAAGTGTGTTAAATGCTGGGTAATATTCGTTTAAAAGCTGTGTAGGATCAACTACGACAACTGTCACGACTACTCTATTTGTAAGGTTTGGCGTGATGCTGCCTCCTGCGCATGCGCTCTTAGTGTTGGTTATAGGAGGCAAGAATGCGAGATCCGACAAATTTTGCAAGCGCGGGGGTCGGGATGCCAGCCAAAATACAAGCGGGATTCGGGACTAGATTGTGACAGTGAAAATGTATGGCGAGATCGGAAATTAGGGTTAGAGTTCGGGATTTCGAGTGTAAGTAAAAGTGGCAGGAAATCGTGATTTAAAAACCCTATTGTAAACCCTCACTATATAAACTATGATAACTTAAATTTGTATTGCCAAATTAAGAGTTCATTTTCACAACGTAATTCTGTTTTATACTTCTGAATCAATTATTTTTGTGTTCAGCAAACACTTTCTATACACTTAATTCTTTTGGTTAATATGTTTTTATCAACGGCAGCCTTTTACGTACCCTGCAGGTTACCACAAGTAATTTTCTATCTTGGTTTGGCGCTTGTAAATCTGAAGGGTTTTTTAGATTGTTTTCAGTTCTTTCTCTCATGATTTTTAACGGACAGAAATTACAATAGCTAAATATAAACACTAAATGACAGCTAGTGATCAATGAAAACAGAAACTCTCAGTTTTTCAGGGTACCTTTTAGGTTTCACCGAAGAAAACAATCATTCGTTGCACCTACATAATGCGAACATTTCTCTTGCCTTTCGTTGTTTGTATTATAGAGGGGGCCTATTAAAGGTTGGTAAAGGGCAGTAATGGCTGACAGGGCGGTGTGGAAGTCTGTTGTGGGAGTACTCTCGGCCGAGGCCGAAGGATGATGATGATGATGATTAAAGGTTGGCGGTTTGACGTTTTTTTTTTTTGCAAATTTTTGAGGTCGGTTATCGGTATTGTTGCAATTTTTGTGGCGGTTTGCGGTTTTTCGCGATTTTTTGCGGCGGTTTATAACAGAAAAACATGACGAAAAATAGCGGTTTTGCGGTATGACGAACCCCTATAATAGGCCCCCTATAGAAGTTAATAAAATAGGATTTCTCCTCACTTAATTTTGGTACTATTATAAAGGTATCGTGTGCTTTGTTTAGCTGTTTGCTGTGTTTCCCTGCTATCAGTTTGTCCCGCAAGCGATCCCGCCTAGGTCAGGATCGTCTTCGGGTAGATGGTGTGCCAACAGTATTTGGACTAGTATTTTAGTACTTGACCAGTGAACACGATCGTAAATTGTCTCGATAAATTTGTTTGAAAATGCAGAGTTTTCTTAGTCCAGTCGCGTCTGCTGTCAAGTTATCTTTTCATTGTTGATATATTTGTTGGTTGGTTTGGGATAAACATTGATTCCCGAAAAACAACTAACTTGGATAAAGACAAAACAATATTAACTCTGTGTGGACGGAATATTTTCTTCCCGTATAGTCGCCTTTAGTCGCCTTCTCTCACGAAAACTACACATAAAGTTATCTAAAACATTGAAGGAAACGGAAAGTAGGCAAAAATTTCCAAAATTTCACATAATCAGCTTATAGTTAATATATACTGATCTAGCACGTTTACTGTGTAGTTATTTTCGTGATTCGGTTCTTCCTAAATCGTATTCGTCTATTTTGAAACCAGACTTTGACTTGTGTTTCCGTTAAGTTCAGTCCGATAGCAAGTTGTCTTCTTTCCTCGCCAGCTACGTACTGTTGTCTTTCAAATGCTTTCTCCAGTCTTTGCAGCTGGAACGGCGTGAAGATTGTTCGTGATCTTTTGTTTCCTTTTCTTGGGCGCACTTTGCCGATGGCGCTGCCAAGATAGCCTACAAGAAATACCGACATTCTAATGTTAGAATTCGCTAATTGTTGTTAATATTACAACTCAACGGAGAATATTTAACATAATTTATAAAAGAGTTAACTTTGTACGAAGCTGCTACAAATTTCATTCTATTATATACCTATCGTTTATATCAAACACCGACGCAGTCTATACTATTTTACTCGCTAGTTTCCATTTGTACGAAAGATTAACGCCCAGAACGTCTTTCAGTTGACTTGAACTCTTTTTTTTTGTACAATGAAAGCCGTATATGTACTTTAGCTTAGACTATTTTATATGGTGTTGCTACTCTAAAAATAGCAATATTTGAAAATAATTTTTAATGCGAAAATGTTTTGAAAAAAAAAAAAAACATTTGTTGATTGGTTTTTCAAGTAACTATAAGTATATGCGATAGCTTTAATTACGGTATTGTTGTAATGGAGCTTTACGTCGACATCAATCAATATATATTTTCTTAGCCTGCGTTGCGGCCCTCTTATCGTTTCTATAATAATTGATATATAGTAGTATTTCATGTTATCTAGTAATATTTTCTATGCCTGTCATTTGCCAAAATTCCCTACTTTTCTTACTTCAAGAGAACCTCTATCTATAGAACTTATGGTTTTTGGGATCTTGTTGACATTATTTTACAAAACGTATATTTCTATGCATATATGTATGTATTATATATCTATGTCAGAAAGGAATAAATAGAAATAATAAATATATACATTATACGAACCTACAGCAAAGCCCATGCCGGGGCATTGTATTGAAATGATTCATCATTTAAGTTTAAGTACTTTAAGAAGATCCTAATACTAAGACTCTTTATAGTCAAGAACAAAAACAGTAAATACTTTAAAAACAAGACGAGGATATTGACTAGAAAGATTAATGCTGTTAAAGTAACACAGCTTATCCGCATATATGAAGTGATACGCTTACTGACGTTTCATATTATATGATAAGAATATCAAATGGAAACTAGTGAGAAATCTAGTATAGGCTGCGTCGGTGTTTGATATAAACGATATAGGTAATAGAATGAAATTTGTAACACCGTAAAAAGTGTTGACTTAACTTTACTGACGTTTCGAGCTTTAATATCAAAGTTAACTTTCTTAATATGGAATTGATGTATAGCGCACTTTTCAATTTCAAACAAGAATAATGAAGACAAACAAATAAGACAAAAAATACTGGTGTAGTATTAATGATGGTGATATATTGATAATGGTATTTGTTTCATTGCTAGTGATTATAAGTCAACTCTTAGTCATTTTATACCTTGTAATTTGGTTGTTTCAAACTGAGTGACCATATTTGCCTCCTGGTTCTGTATTGAGGTCCTGACATGGATCGGTTCTCGTTGTAGGTGCATGGTAGTACCCCCCTCATTACAGCAAACGACTTGCGGCTGACTAAATGAGCATGGTACATTGCCCAAATACCGATGATCTTGAGTAGATCCCATTGATTCAGCTTGAGATCTTGTTTGTGATAATATCGATCTTATCGAGAAAGCCCCACCAAATCGTGCAGTGTTCTCGTCTTCCTTGCGGCTCAAAGCAGCTTGTTGATATAGGACCATAGGTGATGATGACCACGGCAAATGTGTTGTTACTGAGTGATTGTACATTTTATGTTGATGACTTGGTCTACTTTATGCTATTACAGCTAATACTCGTCTTTATATACCATTAAATAGGAGACGTGCAGACTTTTTGAATTCTCATTAATCTAGTGCTAGGCAATCGTCTACTTTGCAATACTATTCGCTCGAATAAAAGATCTGTCAATCAAAATCTATGAGATGTTTTTGTATCAAGTTAAAGAGTTGGCCTGCCTTTGCCTTAAGGAAGATCTACATAGCTTTATAGCAATTTTAGTATTTAGCATGTGCTAGTTTCTCACAAGGATTCTAGAATTAGTTTGGAATCACAGCGAGCGTTGATCTCACGCGTTATGGGCCCTAATAGCAGAACACCGCACACCAATTAAATAATTGTCGACGATATGCTATCATCGGACAGACATATTTTTGAACTTATTATTAACTCATTCACATCGCAAGAAAAGCTTAATTTGTTCGTCATCTTAGAATAATGAGAATTTTTGTTGAATGAATTATATAATAGGACACAGTGATTATCAGAGTTTTTTATTGTTCAAAATAGTAAAAAGATTACCATTTTAATTGTCCAAATGAATTCACCTTTTTTTTACTTTTCTTATGGCGAGAAACTCATTATCATGAGTGGGTCTGTTTCATATAGTATAACTCAACTTTTTATACAAGGAAAGAAATAATTATCAGAACCGCTAATCGTCTTGAATTTATTTTAGTTTTTTTACTATTTATCAAAAAATATCGTGAGATATAAAGTAACAGTTCCTTTTCAAAATAATGAGAACATTTGTTGGTAATAACTCAACGTTTTGTACAAAGACACGTTGCACAATTAACAATGGATTTTGAATAGATATAGTAAAGGGATAATCATTTTATCTTTGTTTTCTCAAATTGACTTTATTCCGCGTATTTATCAATCAAATGAAATATTCCAAAATGTTCGTTTCAATTCTTTTTTACTAAACTAAAACTAAACTTACTACGTCAAAAGTGACTAAGGACTTCGAGTACGCATCTCTTTGATGTTTTCTGGTGTTTTCTGTCTTCCTCCTACTATTCGTCCCTTTGTTTCCTCATTCTAAGACAATATTTGCTGTTAACTAAGAAGGCAATTTGGTAATGACATTTAATTGCATCTTTGGCGTTAATATGTGAACAGTTATTACGTGGCTAAATTGTCCAAGAAATCGCTCTGTAAACATTCCATTAAGGACTTTCTCGGTTACGTAGGTAACAGATCTTAGTCAATAATTGCCAAATAGTCTCTCAATCAAAGAGATATCTCACAATTTATATTAGTGTAGAAATTACGGCGTGATCTAAAGACACTATGGAAATTATAGAGTGAAGAAGTGTAGTGTTGTTTTACATTCAATTTGTGTTTCCTTTTTCAGTTAACTGTCCCAATTATATAGTGTTTCCCGCTTGGCGTAGATCATTTGTGTTTGATAACCTCATTCAGATGTAATCTCTATTTCATCGAGATTTTAACAAGTTTATTTTGATAATAAGTGCCTAGGTAAATGATTCCTATCAGTAAACTTTGAAAAGCTAACTTCTTTAGTTGAACTGCCAATATCGTATCAATAACATTAACAGATGGACTATCTTGATAAATTCAGAAAATGTTCATTTGCAAATATTCCAATAAAAAACACATTTCTATATTGAGGATAAAAAGAACTACTTTACTCAATCGGATGGATTTATTATACAAAATTGTATTCATCTTTGGAAATCTTTATCATGAGAGAAAAACACAACTTGCAGCAATAAACACACAATGTGTCGAAAAACAGTCAAAATTGACATAATAAACGTTTTTCAGTCGCACCGGTCCGTTTTTATGTTTACTCGCGAATTGATTTTCTTCTCTGGCTAGTCTTATTGTCTAAATTGAAAATCTATTTTCAAATAATAGGTTTTTAATGAAAAATGATTGTTCATGCTGAGTAGGTTAAGAAAGTCACAGGTGATTGTGTTCACGCTCCCTTAATAGCTCTCACCGCTTTTAATTACCCCCGTCAATCACAGGCAGCGTTGAACAGTCACTCTTCAACACAATAAGCGGCTAACACACAAGAAACATTTTATTCCAACATTGTGATATATAATTACTACATAGACATCCAAGTTGCCGTTTTAATTGTCGTCTCGCCCTTCTTCGTAAAATGCTTCTATTTAGATATTAGTATACGGTATAAATAAGGCTAGAAACTAAAGGGCTTTTAGATTGCTCGAAAACAATACCATTGCTGTCTATTGCCATATTCAGTTTTATTCCAAAGTAAAAATGAAATATAGTAAAGGCTTTTGTTATTTGTTATTTTATATGAAGTAACTTTATTCGTTGCTTCCGTTCGGTTACTGATCTCTTTTCAGACATTGATACTTATTGTATCCAAAGAAAGCTAGAACAATGTGAATGTTTTTAGTACAAGAAAGAGAGTTCCGGCTAAGCCATTGAGAGGTCCCTATCGGATGAGTACTAGTCGCCTGGTTAAATGACCACAAGGAAATCTTGTTCACTCTTACACCTGGTATTATACCGCTTGTTGAAAAACTTTGTCCGCGGCTCATACCGCAAGGATTTATGGGAATTGTTGTATCTTTTTTTTAGATTTGACCACAAAGAAGTCATGTTCAAATCATTCATACACCTGGTATTATACCGCTTGTTGAAAAACTTTGTCGGCTCATACCGCAAGGATTTATGGGAACTGTTCTATTTCTTTTAGATTTGACCACAAAGAAGTCATGTTCAAATCATTCATACACCTGGTATTATACTGCTTGTTGAAAAGCTTTGTCGGCTCAAACCGCAAGGATTTATGGGAATTGTTGTATCTTTTTTTTAGATTTGACCACAAAGAAATCATGTTCAAATCATTCATACACCTGGTATTGTACCGCTTGTTGAAAAACTTTGTCGGCTCAAACCCGGTGCAAGGATTTACCAATTCGGGATAAATGGGATGGTTTCATTTTTGTTCAATTGTTTTCATTCTGTGGCTTTGTATGTTGTATTGAAGAAATACAACATTATACACTTTAATAATGACTGGTCCCAAGGGAAACAGTTAGTTTTATTTCCCGAGAGTACTGTACTTAGTACGGGAGTACCATTTGGGCTTCGGTAGAACATGCGGGAATTTTAAGAAGACCAGAGAAGCGTTAGGAGAAGCACGACGCGTTTTTCGAGTCTTCTTAAAATTCCCAAGAGCACTGCATGCTGCTGAGTTTTCTAATTATTTTATAAAATATTGAGTAGTTAAAATCATATCGACGTTCCGTGCTCTGTTGAGTTATAGAGGACGCTTCTCAGCCAATCAGAGCGCACAATTTATATCAATTTGTTTATAAAATATAATAGAAAATAATAAAATAGGGAAACAAATCAAAATAAATTAAAATAATAAATACAGGACAAACAAAAACCACACAATTGGGAGATCTAGTCGTTGTCACTGTTTTATTATTATGAAGTAATAATCCAACGTACATTGAATCAGAAAATAATATAGTGAATTGTGGATATAAGAAGCAAATTAAACAAAAGTAATGAAAAGTAAGAGAAACAATCTGGTGATCCAGTTATTCATGACGAATATACTATTTTGTTACAATGTCTGCAGCACTACAGTCAAGTTGCCTTTGGCCATATCCCTTTTTAGGTATACAATCGTCGATATCATCTCCTTTCTCGAGAACCATTTCTAATTGTATCAGTTTATGTACTCCCTTGATAAGTATCTGTAGTACTTGGACCTGGTTGATGGACAAAATGAGACCGTTAAATGTGTTATGTCACCCAAATGAAAACGTAGATGATACAACATTTGATAGCCTTATTTTCAGAAGGGCCTAGGGAGGAAGCGACAGCGTAGGCCCGTCTGGAAATCAGGCTATCAAATGTTGTATCATCTACGTTTTCAAATACTCAGTTCTTTGCTTAGCTCGCGCTGCGGTTTAACTTATGCCAATCTGTCTGCAAGCTAGACAGGACATATATAAAAACGTAGTTGTCAACCACTGACGTGATAATATGTACATTACTGCTTTTATGTACATTACTGCTTTAGTGTACTATCTAATTAAAACCTACTGGCTCTTATAAGCAGTGTACGTTACTTACTAGTGCAGTGCCGCTTTAGGTACGTAACAGCAGTTGCAACTGAAACGCGACCACTGCATGCTACTGCAACTATCCCGAGTTATTTATCTAAACATTTTGGCAAAACCTTCATAGTAGCGGACTGAAATGACGCTAGTAAAACTATCAAACCAATGGAAAAAATATAAACTATACTGGCTTGTGCATACAGATATACACATCAATAAATATCAAAGACAGGCAGTCCAATTTTACAAACATTAGTCAAATATTCGTATTCCATGCGGTTTTTTCAGAAAAGAAAATGAAACTATTTACTGCATTCAATTTGCCTACTGATTTGGTGCCAGTGGTCTCTTTTATTTGCCTCAAGGCAAAACACTTATGAATATGCTATACCCGAGGCACACCCCTGGGGGAGGAAAGGGGGGATCAAGAGGTAAAAATCCCGGGCTCAGTGCTATAGTGGGAAATTTCCAGAAAACGGAAGTCCTTTTAGAAGTACAAATTTGAAACCATTATAGATATAGCACACAAAAAATAAAAAAAAGTACGGTTATATACACGGGCACGGAAGTCGACTGAAAATGGACCAGAACAAAAAAAACCCAAGACATTCTTAAAGAAATTAAAGAAATTAAAGAAATTCTTAATTTAAACGTTTTTAAACAGTTACCAAATCGCTGATGTTACCCCTAAGAGATACGATGAGCATACCCGATATTATACAAACACACGTTTGTTAATGTGTTCTTACCTCTGTGACACCTAATGTCTTTTCGGTGTAGACATAGAATTCTCCTTTTGGGATATTGGCCGATTGAATTCCTGAAAAAAAAAAAAAATAAATAAATAAATAATTAAAACAATAATTAAAACGAGCGAATAATATCGTATGTTTTGAACAAGATCAAACAACATGTTGGTTTAGATATCGTACACAGTCCCATGTTAGTGCACCACTGGATAACATGGGCTTTGCACGATTGCACCAGGCTAATAACAATTGGTCCATTAGTTTACCAGAGGCCGGCAACTAGTGCCGTTTAACACGCGACAAGTCAGCTGTGTTTGTTTAAAACCTTTTCTTCTTGTCCACACGTTAACGGTAATAGGACAATCACTAAATAAAACTTTCTCTAAAACGCCAATAATTGTTGAAAAAGGCAGTTGTTGTGTGTCTACCAGGCCTTTTAAGCTTGCAAGAGGAGCATACCTTTTCTACATCGTTTCAAGTTTAAATTGTTTAGTATAAAGTTAAGTCGATTGTCCTGAAAATAGAATACAAAAAACTGATTAGTTTGATCTGTACAGAGATTAATATATTATTCTGGATACGCAATTTTTCACGTTTTCTATTTGTTACACATTCTTATCAAAGGTCACTACTAGTGCTGTCCTAAGAATGTCCTTACTTTCCGTTTCAATTGTTCGCCTTGTGGACTATACAGGTTATTGCGGACGCGATCGATCCCGATTATTAAATAAATAGAAAACGCGCGCGAGTGCTGTGTGTAGTTGTACAGCACGTGGGGGTTGTAAGAACCCGAGAGAAATGTTCAGAGAAGCACGATGCGAAGCACGACGCGAAGCACGACGTGAAGCACGACGCGAAGCACGACACAAAGCTAGCACAACGCGTACCTCACTACATACAACACAAAAATCAAGTTTTCCATTTCTTTTATAAAATACAACACGAATAACATGCAAACGCGCGTATACTGTGTGCTCTTATATAAACCAATGAAAATGATTATAAAAATAGTTATTTTATAAAACTGAATTAAGTTCTTCAGTATATAGGTATATAACAGGTGTTTTTATAAACTTACCATGCTCAAACGCCGCAACTTAACCTTGACACTGACATCCAAAGCTGTTCCTAAGTTCACTGGATCAGATACAATGTAACCAAGGTGATCACTCCAGATAAATTCCTCGCCATTTCTACGCAGTTCTTCCTCAATCAAAGCGAGTCCTCGATATAGTTTTTTGAACACTGCAAGAAGATGGCTTTCCTTTGACATGCAGACCACCTAACAAAATGGACAAGAAAGACAGTAAAGCATTTAAAAATAACTGTAAATAATGATTGTCCGGGGAGGGGCGGCGGTAGAGTTTGTCAATAATCAAAAATGTTTACTACTATAGAGACAGAGGTGGTACCTTTTAACCTGTTCAAAGGCCGTGAAGATCCTACCTATTTTACCGGAGATGAGATCATGACAGCCGGAATGACAAATAAACAAATTTAGGACAACAAATTCTTGTTGACATATCCATTTAGACGTTGGTAACCTTTAGGGGTCATTTTTGAAATTTCCACTGAGCACACAATTTTTAGTAACCGGATGCAGTTTTAATTTTTGCTTCACCCTACTACCGTGCGTCATGATTTTTTGTAACCGGGAGTTTTAATTTTTGCCTTACCCAACAATACAAAAGTTTTCCTCTCTTATTGATGCTATCTTGAGTGTACCCATCCCCACCGGTAATAATTGGTCGTAAGAACCAAATTATCGTAAGAACCATATTATCGTAAGAACCAAATTATCGTAAGAACGATATCATCGTAAGAACCAAATTATCGTAAGAACCATATCATCGTAAGAGCCATATTATCGTAAGAGCCATATTATCGTAAGAGCCATATTATCGTAAGAACCATATTATCGTAAGAGCCATATTATCGTAAGAACCATATCATCGTAAGAGCCATCTTATCGTAAGAGCCATCTTATCGTAAGAACCATATTATCGTAAGAGCCATATTATCGTAAGAACCATATTATCGTAAGAATAACCATATTATCATAAGAACCATATTATCGTAAGGAGCACAAACAATGCAAAGTAAAGACACAGCAAAATTTGATTTAATTTATCGTACCTTAACATGATCACCCTCGTTAACTATCACAATAAAGGACTTATCATGACTGATAAATATACCACGCGCGTCAGGCCAGTCACGCGCGCGACCTGAACATGCTAAGGCTGGAACTGTAGGATCAGGAAGAAGTGTTCTGGCTGATAACCGTCTCTTGTAAGCGTCAGTAAGATCATTAATCCCATAATAATCGCCTTTGTAATCACCTTTTTATGATAAAAGATAGACTTGCTTAGAACTGAGGGTATCTAATAACCTCAATTCCAAACTACACCATGGAATAATTACTAGAGAAAGCATTTTATTATCATATAGGTCAGTATCATCATCATCATAGGTAGACTATCATCACTTCCATCATTACTACAACTATCACCACCATCATCTATACAACTATCTACCACCATCATCAATACAACTATCACCACCATCACCACCATCATCAATACCAGAAAAACAATCATCATTACCACCAGAACCACCATCATCACTACAACTATCACCACCATCATCAATACCACTATCTACCGCCATCATCATTACCAGCAAAACAATCATCTTTTAATACCACGAGAACCACCACCAACACCACCACCACCATTACCAGCAACACCATCATCATTACCACGAGCACCATCATCATTACCACGAGCACCATCACCATTACCAGCAACACCTGCATCACTACCACGAGCATCATCATCATTACATGCAACACCATCATCACTACCACGAGCACCACCATCATTACCAGCAACACCTGCATCATTACCACGAGCACCATCATCGTTATTATCCTTCCATACTATTTTAGATTAACACAAATTAAAAGATGGTTCATTCACCTTTTAGTCTACATAGCGCTAACCTAATAGCGTGTTCAACTCCTCGTCGTTCCTGCCTTGAACTTGATGCAGGAAGTCTGTAACCTTTCAGAGATCGTAGAGCAGTCATTCGCGTTGATTTTGCATATTTAGCATCAAAGTCCGCTTTAACAATCCCTTGGGTGTTAATATCTTTCGTATGATATTCAGAAACTTTAAAATCATGAAGATCATTGATGATTTTGTCGAATAGAAGACTGAAAACTTCATATGTTTCTTTATCTCCTGCGATAACGCCAGACTTTCTATCCCAAGGATTGCCAGGACAGTCTATACCAACTTGTATCGCTCTTTCCAGGGTAAATCCTCCAACGGTCTTCTTGTGCCTGTAAAAGAAAAAATTCTGATCGAACCAGTGCAGAACAAATTCCTTTATACGCTGGATACGTATATGTTTAGTTGGATAATGACGGGGGCGTAAGGGGGGATCGGAAACCGCAAAACCGTACAAAAAATAGACAACTTTAAAACCGCAATAAAAAAAAACTTGACCAAAACAAAACAAACGGAAGTGAAATGATCTGAATGATTATTTGTCCCCGTAGTAAAACGTTAATCACCGTTTACCGAGTCCGAAAATGACAAAGAAACCGCAAACCGCTCAGTTTTGCAAAGCCGCACTTATAAATGAAAAAAAAAAAACATAACCGCAAACCCCTTACGCCCCCTCGATAATTCTTTGAATAACTAGCTGTTTGAATATGCAATAATTTTCAGGCCTGGACCTTTTTCAATGAAAATGTATCGTTCATACAAATTCATCTTAATTAATTAAGCTCTTTAACAATTATGCGCCATAAAAGTCGCCGTAAGGAGGAGTAAGCCGTAAAAGTTGAGGTGAATATCGATGAATAAGAACCTAGAGAAAGTCGAGATACAGCGTGTTTCTAAAAGCGCGATAAGATGCACGTGAATATCGAAGAATTTTCGGGAGCTCTCGAACCAATCCGCAGTGCACCGGATCTTTTATATATATTTATACTAATTTGCTTTAGTGCGGAATCAAATAAGTTTGATTAAAAATTGTGCTTACTTGAGTACTTCATAGATTTCTGGTGTCAAATTAGCAGCCATTAAACTATTGTGTAAACTTAAATCAGGATAATTATCATAAGCTTCAGGACGCACAAAGCTGTGTTTTCGGACCCAATCTGCGGATTCTTTGTGAGTTTCTTTCCAAACTTCATAAATTTCCTTTGATATGTATGCACCGCAAGAAACGACAGTAAGTACAGCAAACATCTTAGGAAAAAGAACTAGTTGTGAGCTAGTTTCCACAAACAAGAGATCGAAATAATTTAGTAACCCGGAGTCCATCTACGACTGAACTCATTTTTGGTTTTATGACGTATAATTGCAATTATGACGTAACAATTTAATTTCTTTCGCAGTTGTGGGTGATAATTAATTATACTCTCAAGGCATGTTTCTGCTTAACTTCGAAGAACGATAGTTAGATTTATTTATTAGGTGTTTTGCGAATAAGAAATTACTGATATTGTTTTTCCCGCCGCAAAATCTAGTATCTAGTGGAAAAAAGCGAAACTGAAAAAAAGACGGAATTTGAAAGAAGATTTATAATGATAGCGCGCGCACCACAGGGAACCCAATGCTGATACACACATTATCTACATATTAAAACGTTTCTCGAAAATTTTTGATGTTTCTTATCAATTTGATGATTTCATAGCATAGAATTCCGTCAGCCTTAATAATATAACGTGTTAACATAAATTTAGAATATTTTCTTGGTATTTGCAGACAAGGTCGTTTTGATTTTACAACCGCTGAAACACCCAGGTGTTTCAAATTACCACAAATTACCACAGGAAGAGTACCACTGCTTCACAAAGTGTATTCAAATGCTGTAAAGCCTATTGTCAAAGAGTATTTGAATCATTGGAGTAAAAAAAAAAACATATTTTGTTCTTATTGGGCCAGTTAATTCGTATGAATTCATGTAAAAATTAAAAAAAAAAGTTGCTCGAAATCGGAAAAGTTCCCAATAGTTGCCGAGCCGACTGGGAACGAGGTTGGAGCCGACTTGTGGACAGTCCTACTTTGCAGTAAACTGTGCAATCTAGATGGAAAATTAGTATTATTTTCCATATACAATTGTATTTGATTGTACCTATTTTAATGTTTAACTTCATATAAGTTTATATAAAATCTTAACAAACAGGTTTTACAGTCGTCCGAAATTAATACGCACAATGTACATTATCAGATTATGTTGTAAACCTGGAAGGAAGTGATGTCGTCACAAACCGCGTAAAACTGGTAACGAGTCTATCTACAATGGCTGACGATGGAAGCGGTTCAACTGTGAGGCGGCGCAATAATTCCGCTTTAAATGGAGGTTAGGACTAGATGTTTTATAAACAAGTCAAGAGCGTGTTGGTTTTCATTTTTCTTGTATTTTCAGGTGTTAAAGTGAATCATTTTAATCAAATTAACGATGCTGTTCGATTGCAAGAGCTTCGACGACGAACTGATGTTAGTAGCTAATCTCGTGACATCCTTTCTCTCCGGGAACCCACTATTAACCATAAGATCTCTTTTACAGGAACTTCGTACAAACATCTTGGAACAGATTGATAGCCAGCTAACAGATCTTTTTGACGATGTTATCACAGGATCTGAACAAAATGAAGATTTGATCGATGGGTTTAGGTAAATCTTGTTTTGATTAATCAAAGTTCATTCTTATAAAAGACTCTATTCAATCGATTTAACCTTTTTTTGTTGTCGTTTAATGTAAATTTGTAACAATCACGATACTCAATTATATTTATTATTATAAACAGTACATTTTATTCATTAAAATTCGAGCATTTTATTTTCAAACTTCCTTTTCTCCAATGAGCCAATATCGTATGATGTGAGAAGGATTTCTGACCTTTAGTGGACTTTGACATAAAGTGATGGAAAACTATTAACTAGCTCCATATGAACCTATTTTGGTATCAGCATGTACAGACATAATCTTGTATCTTCTGCCGTAATTCTGTTAACGTTTAAACATTAATACCACCTGGGTTTGATCCCACACATGGACGAATGTTTTTATAGGCTTGTGTGTTCTTTGCTTCTCTGTCCGACAACCATTTGGCTCATAATTATACCGTTTATTAATAAAAGTAACAATGTCAAACTTAAAGGAAGACAAAAAATAGTTTTTGTGAAGGCTATTTTTTTGTTCTAGTTCATTCATTTGCTTCCCACCCCAGCCCATGAGGAAACTGGTTCCATCTGATTGCAAAAAAAATATTCTATTTGTTTTATAGGGATAAAAGTAATGGCAGCAAGGTCTTCAAAGCTAGAAATTCTGTTTTAACGTAAGTTTGAGAGAATAGTGATAGATTGTGTTTGATTTTAAAAATAATGAAATAGAAAGATGTGAGCAGTTTGAAACTTGATGTTAGATAGCACTCAGGTATTTTCAGAATTACAAGAGAAGTTTTAAGAAAAACACAACATTTTCTGAAAATAGCAGGGAACAACACTTATTTATGGAACATCTGGGTTTTTTTCCTTTTATGTGTTTTATCCAAGAGTAAAATCTAATATTCAATTGTCAAGAATGATAAATGATAGCAGTTTACTATTAGACATAGACTGAGTCATATTTTCTCTATGTCTTGTATGATGTCTCTGTTGGATTGAGTTATCCTAATAATGTCAACCTTTGCTTTTTCAACAGAGAATTGCTTGAAGTAAACCACATCAGAACTATTTACAATATATTTGTTGCCCTCTTGTTTGTGTTTGTACTGAACACAATTGTCTATGACTACATTGACACTGGGAGGTAAATATCCATCGTATTAGACCAAATTGAAATTTGGCATCCAATTTTAATAACATGTTGTTCTTGACTGGCTAGCCTTGTGTTCACGTTGAATGGACTTTTCACATGTTTGCGAGGCTAACCAGTAAAGAACAATATTTATTAAAATTGTACTCCATATTTCTATTTGGTGTATGACATGATTTATACACACTCTATTATATGCTTCCTATACATTAACATGAATCTTCGTCATTTACCAACACAGTCTATGTAATTCAATAGAGCAATAAAATACCCCAGGTTTAACACTACAACAAAGCTAACAAAGACTACAATAGGTTTGCAATAGACACAGCAGGAAACTGTTACCCCATGTGTGGGATAGGTGACTCTAAATCGTAAGATGGAAATTAAGGAATTTTAGATGTACATGTTGGGCCATCTTTCATGAATTAAGTTGAATTATAAAGGGCAAAGGCATCACTTAGTCCTTTTAAGTTCTTATCTTGTTTGTTGTTCTTATTATTTTTCAACTGAAAAGGGGGTGACTAGTAACCAAATCTACCCCCTCCCTGCTGGATGTGCCTTTGTAGTGATCTTGTTCTTCTAGATGATTCAAAATGTTAAATATATATTCATGCAGCTTTGCATGAAATTGGTAGACAATACATGAAAGTGAAGATGTCTGGGATGTTCATGACACCATTTTCTGCATTTATTTGATATATACTTAAAGATTTGTCTATGCATGTTTTTCATAATATATCAATTGCATATGCTATTCAATCTCAATGTTGCTAAAATTTAAGAAAAAAAGGAAAAGAAAAGAAAAAGAAAAAAATTGAAAAAACATTTTATATAAGACCCCCCAAAAAAACAATACTAGAAGTTCAATTATGTCTGCAAATTTTAATTTATTTTTTGAAATCTGCATCAATGAATTCCAGACCTCAAAGGTCAACCGATAATGGTTCTGAAATCTTGATCTGTGTTCAATAACTGATAATGCTAAATTATGTAATAAAATTTATCTAGAAAGTATTTATAACAATATTTCTATAACTAAACTACAATCATGTGCAAAATTGTTGGGACACTTTTTCATGGGTGTTTTTGTTTGCGTTTAAAAATATATGCAAAATCTATCAATTTGATGTGCAAACCCCCTTCCCCCCTAAGCAATGTTGATTGGTCTTTCAAATGACAACCGTTTCACATTCCCACAATTCAACATTGAAACAGGGGAGAGGGGGAAACGGAAAAATGATGTTGAAATATTTTTCATGTTAAAACCAGATAATGTCCCAAGGTATTTTGAACATGATTGTAGCTAGGTTTAGCAAGTTTCTTTTGTTCAAAAAATCCATTGCAAGTAATGTTGTGATTTGAGGCTGTTTATGAAATTTACAAAATTTAATTCATTTATGCAAATTTCAAAACAAATGATAAATTTTTTATCAAATTTGATATGATAAACAAGTTCAATCTAACCTAAATAGGAACACGTAGGCTGGTTTGACTGTAAATCCTAACAATTTTTGCTTTTCTTATTTCAGTGTCATTCTTGATTTCTCTATCATGTTTTGGGCCTTTGGGAAGCCGTCTTTAGTAATAAACATTTGGCTGGTTTTGAATGTCATGGCATTTCTTGTCTTTCCCATCTTTCGATTTTGGCAAGCAAGCAGGATGTCATGGCTAAGGCTTCCTAACTCTGCCTGGCTGGTGTTTTATTTGGGATATATTGGATTATTCATTACATTCCCTATTCAAGAAATATGCTCACATGAACTTCCGCCAGCCTCGTCCATTATTGTACTGTGTGAACAGGTAATTGGGTTAAGTAATATATATGTCTCTAGTACACTTTCAAAAGTTGATATGCCAAGCTTTTGGACGAATTGTCCTTCTTCAGGGTTTTTACAGTTTTACGGTTTTCCTTCCTTACAAAGAGTCAACATCTTAATGTTGTGTGATATAATTAAATATAAATGTGTGTGAGCTAAAAGCAATTTGTAACAACAGAAACTTCTAATTAATGTATAACAGATTTTTTATCAATTGTTTGTACTCTTGCAGGTAAGATTGATCCTTAAGGTTCATTCATTTGTAAGATCCAACTGTCCAAAAGTGATTGCTGTACAGAGCCAACAAAGTCCAGGTAAAAAATTACATTATGATTTATTTAGGTTAAGAATGTTAAGATAGACAAACATTTGACACAACTTTTTGGCACCTGCATTTCATATTTAGTATATTTCATCATATTTCATATTTATGTCAACTGGAGAAAGAGAGAGCTAGTTGAAGTTATAATTTATCTGTAGTTGTATGAGAGATTGGTACCCAACTTTTAACACATTTTTTTTGGTCAAAATTAAAGCTCTCTTTTCATTCAACTAGACGCATAACTGCGTGAACTTGGGATTCTCTTTGATGCTCTAACTATGTTTAATTATAAGTACAATATATGAAAATAGACGCCTGCATGATCGCGCACCTTCAGTAGAAATTTGTTTATCTACCTATATCTCATATGAATAATTTGCAGTTTCTTGTAACTTGTAGATTACCTGTCAAACTGTCACTATATTGAAGTTCATAATCAGTATCATACACATTTTAATATACTTATGGGTAGTTCTGATTGCATGAGAGATGACTGTCATGCCGATTGTGACAATCGTGTAAATACAACTGATTATCATTACAAGATCATTTGATGAATTAATTTCATTGTTATTATAAATTAAAGAACATAAACTCATTGCAATACATTGTTGTAGTTATTTTCTTGCTTGGATCAACATATATAGTGTGTTTTTAGGACCAGGATCCGATTCTTCTCTACATCATAATATAGTTTACACTAAGTAATGAGAGACGTCGGTCTATTACAAGAAAGGGACGATATACATATACATGGCTTTACAATTGAACCTTATTTGAGAAATAAATGCTTGTGTCCCAATCCCCTTGAGCTTTGAAGAATAATGCTCGCTTTTGACCTTTGCACAGTTAATATTTATGTGACTTAGAAGACCTGGTTATATTTGAGCGTATTCTTTGATAAACAAACCGTCTAAGCTTCCTACTCATTGGAGTTTAAACGCCTTTATTAATCGTGTTGGTATTTTACTTGGTTCACGACTTTGATGACAGCGAAAATGTCTATAATTATAATTATAATAAACAAACCTTGAATAACGAGATCTGGTATTATTTGTAATCTTTATTGTGACTTCTGCATCATTATATATAGTACAATCAAACAACTAGTTTTATGTAATATATCACAGTCGAAGAACTTGACTGTTTTGTACCCTAATAAAGTTACTTATATCAAATAGGTAAAACAGAAAATACTTCCTTGAATTAAAAATAATAAAAGGTACTTAGCGTTATTATTATGAAACAAGTGATCATCTTTTGAGAAGGCAGCCTTACTTTGAGTCACATAGTTGACTGTAAACACAAGTCGCTAGTCTCTAATCTTCTTTGCTTGAAATCCTTGTTTTTCTTTGGTAAACCTTTGTTCACATTCTGTAGTTGAGCTCCTTGTTGTTTAAGAGTTTGTTTAAGTTTTAATATTATTCGCTTTTGAATAGATAGGTTGCTTTTTGGATAGATAATTCACGATAAGTTTCACGATAGGCATCTTCATAGACAGTTTCACGATAGATTCGCAAGACATCTTTTAGATGTGGCTATACCTCGAATGGTATGTGGATTTGCAAGCGATTTGAGCGTATTTAAAGACATTGAATCCATAACTTGATTACTGTCCAAGTTGGAAGCAAAATGGACGCCGAAAATAACGTAACTCAGAACTTCGAACATACTGCGTGTGCGCGGCATTTTGGCGACGAAGAAAAAAAATAAAGCCGAATCCTATACTCGGTATTCCACAGGAATCCCGAGTAATAAGCCATTTGCATGATGATGTCATTTTACTACCAGTACATTAGAATGCTTTACAACTTTTCTTTCTTATTCAGATTTGTATTCCCTCTTGAGAATACTAGAACAATTGAACTAATTATTTAACAATAGAAAGAAGGCAAAGCATTCTTGTACTGGTAGTATATGACATTATAATGCAAATGCATGGACAGGTAACCGGTATTGTCTTGGTGTCCAGATTTTTTTCATTATGTATAAACTGAGTTTCCTCATATTTGTTTATCCATTAATTGACACTACATTCTGTGTGTAGAACTTTGAGGTCAGGATTTTTGTGGGGTTCCCCTTTGCAGGGCTCAAAATAGAAAAACAATTTGGCCTGCCATTGACTTCCAGATAAAGTAACATGAAAGATAAATTGCATGAAAGATGATTTCCAGTAAATTTTGCCTGTAATTGTATCATAACCATTTGGCAGTTTATACTTATTTTTGCCTGCCAAACCTTAAATTTGGCTTGGCATTTGGCCATTGGCAGGCAGCTATTTCGAGCCCTGCTTCACAAACAATAATTATGGGAGAGCTGACTATGTCAAAATTATTGAATGCAGTGGTAGGGAGATTGTTATTATTTGTTTCTTATGCCATATTCAACTGGTTATTTTTTTTGTATTTAGTTGTTTCTTCACCATCATCAAGCAGTTCAAATGAAAACTTAAATGTTGATGATGAATCAAGGCAACTGCCTGATTTTGGCCAGTACTTGTACTTCCTGTTCTGTCCAACACTTGTTTACAGAGACAGCTACCCTATGTAAGTAATCCTGTAAATAATATGCAAATAATAATAGTTAAATATATGAAGAACAGGTTCCCATTTAAATCTGTACTTTCCCATTTAAATCTGTACTTTCCCATTTAAATCTGTACTTATGCAAATTTTGTTGATGTGTGCTAAACACACAGATCAACCAATCAGAGAAGTTCACTTCAGAATTAATATACTCTGATTGGTTGATCTGTGTGTTTAGCACACATCAACACAATTTGCATAAGTACAGATTTAAATGGGAAAGTACAGATTTAAATGGGAACCTGTTAGATATACTTTAACACAGACATTGTTGGACATTATGAAAATAATTATTAGACAGTAGTTGTTGCAATGAGTAACTGTAATACATCGATTTACCCAGTTACTTGAGTAATCACTAATCAGCTGGGTTTTTTTTGCAATGAGTAACTGTGATACATCGATTTACCCAGTTACTTGAGTAATCACTAATCAGCCGTTTTTTGCAATGAGTAACTGTTGTAATACATCGATTTACCCAGTTATTTGAGTAATCAGTGATACATTGATTTACCCAGTTATTTGAGGAATCACTTTTCAGTTTTTGCTGCAGTTGTGAAGTCCACCTAATTAGGGTGAAATAAATAATCTTTTCAGTAATAGGAATATTTGTTTTGCAGGACACCATGTGTCAGATGGGATTATGTTGTGTCCAACTTTGTTCAAGTGTTCTCATGCATTCTCTACACTTACTTTGTGTTTGCACGATTTTGTGTTCCTGTGTTCAGAAACACTGGTAAAGAGAATGGTAGCTACAAGTAAGTCCTCCTTATTTTATTTCCTGGACCACTGCTAGTTAGGGACCGGTCATTATTTATCCCCTGGGGGGAGGATTTTAGGGGGGATCAGTCAATTTTCAGGAGTACTAAAGGGGGGATCAGTCATAAACTACAGCATCAAAAGGGGGGATCACTCAAACAAACAAACAAACAAAGAAAAAACCCTGAAAAACAGCTACGTGTACAATAAAGAACCCTAAACTTCGACAGAAGGAATTATAAAGGACTTGAACTATGAAAAAGTGATAAAAAAGTGAACTATGATATTACAGATGGATCTCGAGCTTCAGCGTGCTCATTTTTACGATGTAGCCGAGAATACAACCATATTGACAACTGAACATAGACTGTAAGTACTGTATCAAAGTAATTAAGGTATCAAAAATATAGGTACTTAGGGGCCAACCATTTAACTTTTGAGGGGGGGGGGGGGGTGATTTGGTCTGTGCAGGAAATTATTTTAGCTGCTGGCAATTAGGCCCTTTGGGCCGTGCAGGAAATTTATTTTCAAAATCACCCACCACCCCCCATCAAAAGTTAAATGGGTGGCCCCTTATCTAGGAGGGGGGGACCTCTGAAGTTATCCGTAGGTAGGAGGGGGGATCACTGCGATGTATATACTGATGAAGGGGGGATCTGCTAAGTTTCACTGTGTCCGAACTAAAATCCTCCCCCCCAAGGCGATAAATAATGACCGGTCCCTTATCAGGTTATTTTAACACTAACTAATGACAATTAATTTCAACTTCTTACTAATACTTGTTTGTTTTGTTTGCTTGCTTGATTCTTTTGTTGTTTTGTTTGTTTGTTTGTTTTGTTTATTTTGTTGGTTGTTTGGTTGTTTGTTTTGTTTGTTTGTTTGATTCTTTTCTTTGTTTGTTAGATTCTTTTGTTTGTTTGTTTGATTCTTTTGTTTGTTTTGTTTGTTTGTTTGTTTGTTTGATTCTTTTGTTTGTTTTGTTTGTTTGTTAGATTCTTTTGTTTGTTTGTTAGATTCTTTTGTTTGTTTGTTTGATTCTTTTGTTTGTTTTGTTTGTTTGTTAGATTCTTTTGTTTGTTTTGTTTGTTTGTTAGATTCTTTTGTTTGTTTAACTTTTTTGTTTGCTTGTTTGTTTGTTTTGTTTGCTTGCTTTTCTCTCTGTTTGCTCATCATTTTTACTTGCTAACGTTAGTTTTTGTTTTTCAAATTGAAATGAGCAGTCATTGTTTGCTTAGGTGGTTATTGTCTTTGTATTATAAAGTAATTGTGTTATCTGTTTTCCAGACAGCTGATTCTCTCCGCATTCAGCTGCATGCTACCTGGAACTATGGTTCTGGTCTTGGGTTTCTTTGCTATTCTACATTCTTGGTTGAATGCCTTTGCTGAAATGACAAGATTTGCTGATAGAATGTTTTACAAGGTGAGGGAATGGTCGGTATATTGGCAGAATACCTAGGGTGAGAGCAAAAAGATAAACACAAGGGGGAGGGGAACTTAGAATGACATGTAATTCTCTGTCAACACTGACATTATTATTCATTGACATAGCTATAATACATGTATTCATGTAGTAACTTAGTTTTTATTTATTGACTATTTATTCAATTTCACTCTGCTAGAAACATCAAATACAAAAGGAAACAATACCTTGTTATGATAGTCACTAAATAAGGACTATTTCACAGATAGTTATTGTTTGTAACTACACATTTTAACTCTGCTGAATATTTATCAAAGCTTATTCAGCCTCTTATTTCAAAATCATGTGATCTTGACCCTCTACCTGGTATGGTTATGAAAAACTGTTTTGATCTCTTGCTCCCTACTATTACCAAGATCGTCAATTTATCGTTGAGTACTGCAACGGTCCCATCAAGTATGAAAGAAGCATTGATTAAACCTATACTAAAAAAGCAATCTTTGTCTCCTGAAGAATTTGCCAACTTTAGACCTATTTCAAACTTGAAATTTATTTCTAAAGTTATTGAAAAAGTTGTTGCTACTCAACTAGTAGAGCACCTTGATTGTAACAGTCTTCATGAAAAATTCCAATCAGCGTACAAGACATATCATAGTGTTGAAACGGCATTGTTAAGGGTACACAATGATATTCTGCATGCCATGGACAACCAATGCTCTGTTGTCCTTATACTTCTTGACCTTTCAGCGGCCTTTGATACTGTTAGTCATCAAATTCTTCTTCGTAGGTTATCTGCTACTTATGGTATAAGTGGAAAAGCATTCAAATGGTTCAAGTCATATTTAACTAACAGGACTTTTCGTGTTAAAGTCCAGAATGGTATTTCAGAATCCTGTTCTTTTGACTGTGGTGTCCCACAAGGCTCAATCTTAGGGCCAATTCTTTTTCTTCTATATACTAGACCTATTGGGGATATTGTTCGTCAGCATAACTTGAAATTCCATCTTAATGCTGATGATACTCAAATTTATATCACGTTTTCAACATCATCGGTATCTGAAGCTGAGTCCGCTAAACTTGCAGTTGAAGCATGTGTATATGATATAAACAGGTGGATGACTAACAATATGCTTAAACTTAACAGTGATAAAACAGAAATTCTTGTTCTTAGTAGTATTCATAGTCCAAGGCCTTCCATCAGTACTTCAAATATATCAGGCTTTGATATCCCTCCTTCCACTGCAGCTCGGAATATTGGCGTTATTTTTGATGATAAACTATCTCTTGACGATCATATATCATCTGTCTGTAAATCATGCTTTTTTCATATACACAATATATGGAAAATTCGTAAATACCTTAGTCAAAGTGCATGTGAGACCCTTGTCCACGCCTTTATCTCCTCAAAGTTGGATTTCTGTAACTCTATTTTATATGGACTTCCAAAGACTTCCACACGAATGCTACAACATGTGCAAAATGCAGCAGCAAGAATGGTAACTTATACACGTAAACAAGAACATATAACTCCCGTCCTCTTTAATCTTCATTGGTTGCCCATACAGCAACGTATTGAATTCAAGATCCTTCTCTTAACATTTAAAATCTTACATGGAGCTGCACCTTCTTATCTCTCTGACTTAATAAGTCGCTATGTCCCTTCTCGTTCCCTAAGATCCTCCTCTTCAAACTTACTTGCTAAACAGAGCTATAATCTTAAAACTTATGGCATGAGAACTTTTTCCTTTGCTTCTCCTGAACTATGGAATTCTCTACCTCTTGACACTAGATCCTGTGACTCCTTTTCTCTTTTTAAACGTAACTTAAAGACATGGCTTTTTAAGAAAGCATTTGATACTGTTTAATTTTTCATTCCATATTTTAACCATATATTTTTACTAAAATTTTTTAATCCACTGATGTTTTACAACTTCTTTTAATATATTATATAAAATATATGCTTTTTATTATATCATGAAAATGTAAAGCGTTGTTGAATCTTCGGAATAATTGACGCTATATAAATTATAGTTATTATTATTATTATTATTATTATTATTATTATTATTATTATTATTATTATTATTATTATTATTATTTTTCTTCACTCTAATGTTACCTTATTATCTGTATTCTAGGATTGGTGGAATGCTAATTCATATGCTAACTGGTATCGTACATGGAATGTGGTTGTACATGATTGGTTGTACCAATATATCTACAAAGATATTCTACTGGTATGTTGTGAATCAGAACCACACCCCAGGGGCGGATGGAGGGGGGTGAACTGGGTGACTTTTCACCCCCCCCCCTTTTTTGCAGTAAAGTCCCGTTTTAGCAAAGAAAAGCGGGCACGTTACGATCTTTGCACTCTTGTGTCTGCCGTTATCCGCCAAAAGGATATCAAAGTTTACCCCCTTGTCAAATTTCTGGATCCACCCCTGCACCCAATACCTCTACATTGAACGTTTTAGCACACCACACTGCTCACATGTTGATTTTTGTGGAAGGAGAAAACCACAGGCTTTTAAAACGTTTGTTGCAAGGGAGAGAACAACTCTGAAATCAAAACTCAACTCACATATAACCCATGCCCTTGCCAGGACTTGATCCTGAACCACAGCAGTGAGGATGAGGAGCAAAACGACACTACCACCCATGTGCAATCACTATTGATATCCACTTACTCTCTCTCTCATACACTCTATTCGCCTACACAATCCCAACTTTCCTACAACTGTTTTCGACAAATGTGATTGTTTCCATTGTTTTACAATATTCTCTTTTATTTTATTTATATATAGGTTACCAAGAACCGTAATTTAGCTACGGTTGTTGTATTCATTGCATCAGCCATTGTCCATGAGTATGTACTGGTTATAGCATTCAGGTTCTTCTTTCCTATCCTATTCACGATGTTTGGTCTCATTGGGCGTAAGTACTTCCTTCTTTTACCTCTCTAAGTACTCAAATATACTAACTACTAATTATCATTTCTGTAGTGTGTGTACATATCGTCGATACATGTATAAAGATTATGATGAATGCCATACATGTACACACTATACATTTCTTAGTATAAGGTATATCCCCATGAATGTTACCTGCTAGGTACACCTTAAGTAAAATATTTCAAATTGTTTGGATTGCGCTATGAGAACTCACCATCCTTATAACATGCAGTTGCAGAAATATTGAAGTTGTAATTTTTTTTACCCTGTACTGCGCATGTACAGATCAATAACGTAGAATTTTCTGTGTGTGTCACGTGGGTGCAAATGAAAAGAGTGTAAACATTTCTACTGTAATAATTGTATCCTTTCCTATAAGTCATTATAGCATATTATAGTATTCCTATAATTTCTTCTATGAATTGAAATGTTTGTCATAATTTCCTGTCTAGTTTCATTTGTATTTATAAAACCCAAGAAGCATGATGACGTCTCTAGTTTATGGAACATCTTCATGTGGATAACTCTCTTTCTTGGCAATGGATTACTCATGTGTCTGTACAGTCAGGAATGGTATGCTACTCAAAATTGCCCAAGAGAAAATGTAAGTGAAGAGGAAAGCAGGGAATTTTACTTATGTAAATACTAAGATACTTACAAATAACTGTTGGAGTTAGCACGTCTAATGTGTTATGTGGTTTTTGTCGTTTATTATTCAATGGAGATTTTTTTTTATTGGACTATGATGAGCGTTTCTTGATTGTTCGAAATACTGTTGTTGTTATTGCCTGACATTTCAACAACCTATACGAGAGTCATATTAAGTATACACCTTTTCCGAGAAACTTTGTCACCCGTGAAGTGAAAAGCCTACAAGCTAGTAGAGCAGGGGATTATGGATTAGAACGCAGGGATTTCATGGTCATATTGCTACGCTTGTCAATATGTTATTGAGAAATGTCCGTGTTGACTTATCAAACAACAAGAAAGGCGTTCCGAATGCACATTTAGTTTCTGAACTGATCCATGATCCTTTGCGCCATTAGCTTGTGTGCTTTTCACGGGTGACAAACTTTCTCGGAAAGGGTGTATCTTTATATTTTCTATATAGTTACATGAAAAAAGCCCAAAGTCTAATCTTGTGACGTCAATGAAGTTTTTTGCCTGTTACATTGATTATTGTTTTATGTCGTCAAATAGTTTTCACATGAGAAATGTGGAGGATTTATTGAAATGCTGTTATGCCAAGCTGTCGTTTATGAAGTGCAATGTTTTGTATTACAGGGCACTTTCTTTGATGAGTTTCTACCAAGATCATGGAGCCACGAGTGTCAAGGCCGCCATTTTTTCTCAGATTGAACGCGTCACCACGACATCAATAATAGTTTGTTTACGTTAAAAAGTGTACATTTGAAATGAATATTATTATTCTATGGGATAGAATTCTCGCACTTAACCGAACACTTAAAGATAGGTCTAATATATAGTGTAATATGGGTTACATGAAACAAAAGAAAGCAAAGCGGTATCATTACCCTCCCTCTCTCTCACACACACAAACACATCCACATTCTCTCTCTCACACACACTCTCTTTCTCTCTCTCAAACACACACGCACTCTTTCTTTGTCTGAGCCTGCGCACTTCGGTGACGAGTTGACAGCAGACACAATGTTTGTCTACCATGTTTGTAGCCTGCGTAGCAAGTGTTTCTTTTTTTGGGGGGGAACGGGAAAAAGTTGTTTTGGGATAGCTGTGTTACTGATGAAGCCGCGCGAAACCATTGTTACTCGTCTTAGGTTTCGCGCGGCCATATCGGTACACAGCTATCCCAAAACAACGTTTTCCCGCTACCATGCTACCATGTATGTTGCTTTACAGGCCTTGAAAAATATGTAATATATAATTAATGTCATTTTGTAGAGGTAGCCTGCGCAAAGGCACTCCGCTGTAGGCTCGCCTCGTAGAGTCTTTACGTGTAATAATATAATAATAGCAAGTAAATAAATAATTCTATAGCGCTTATGTAACAATTCAAGTCGTAGTGGTGAATGTGTTGATGGCTTTAGTGCGAACACTAGTACTCCTTGTAATCCGGTTATACTCGTTCATTCAGTTTATTGTGGTTCAACATGACTAATAGACAATATACAGCTAAGGATTGTAGGAAGGTCATTTATCCTCAAAGTTTATAGTTTTTTTAATAAGATTAAATAGATTAAAATTGGGTTTATTGGTATTGTAATGAAAAAATAGATTAATCAAATATAATAAAATTAGGTTTTTTCACATGATGACCAACTAATATAATATCTATTATTACTAGTATTGTAATGGCGAGATATCTTGCTGGTAAAGCATAAGTTGAATATTTATAGAGTACAAACACTAAAAGCATGCAATATTTATATTAAGTAATAATTACAGTGTATAGTATTTAGTACTTATTTTGTTGCATGTTTTCAGTGTTTGATCTGTAATTGTGAACATAATTCTATATGAGTAAAACTGTTATTTTTAGTAGTTGAATTCCAGTTTATTGAATAAACAATAATTAACTATGGTCTAGTACAATTCTGGTTTGGTTCTATTATATATCAGTAACATATGTACAGGTTTACAGTCAAACATCAATATCGTCAAACGCTCTTGACCGTTAGGAAACGTGGGTGAAGTTAGCGTATGTACTGCTACCCATAACCCTCCCCTCCCCCCGAAAACAAACGGGGAGGGGTGGGGACGGTTATAAACACGCTATGGTAAAGTCACATGCGTAAAAATCAATTATTGTTAACGGTGCAAGGCTAGGACACACCAAGCGACAACTTAGTCACTGCAATGCGACTTATGGACAAGCTGCAGCGACACGTAGAAGATCTGTTCCCGCAAACGAAAGCATCTTTCTGCGACAAGTTGCATAACTTAATCTAGTTGAATTAGTGCTTGCAACACACACACAAAACATCTTTTCCCTGTGTGATCCGGCCCTTTACACTTCCACAGAAGGATGAATCAAATATACATCCTCATGCAAGAACCTGGTTTTTATAAACCTGTTAGGCTAAGATTGCCCCAATAGACCCCCTTTACATAAGAACCTATTTTAGCCTAAAATTGGCAACATGTTCTATTTTTAAAATTTATTGAGAAATTTGGATGATGAAAATTTATGTCTTATACTTTCGAGAACTTCAAAGCATTTTCTATCCCTATCGCTTTTGTTGTTTTCATTTTTCCCATATCTTATAAGGAACAAAATGGAGTATACTCTTATATTAATCAGAATGTTTAATAGTTCTGAGACTAGTCTTCAACGGTTCCATATCGTTTTCCAGCGTCGCCAGCTGCATTCAGTTTCGAATCAGACGAAGCATGGTTACCATTTTCCATCTGATCTTCCAGTTTTTCCATTTCAAAATGTTCAGCGTCTTGTCGTCGTCTTGTTGTAGTTATTTCTTCATCAGAAGACTGCCCTTTATCTCCTTTGCTATCCTGGTTTTGAAAGTATTCCAGAATCTTGATATATTTGCCTGTTTTCTGCATCTGTTTTGCCACGCCAGTAGCACATAGATTGATGGTGATAGACACGATAGACAAACCGACGTACAGCAGCGTGGTGTTGACCCATATTCCCTGAAATATTAAGCTCATCTGTATGTTCGGAAAGGGCGAACAAAGAAAGAAAAAAACAAATACAAGTCATGCACATGCTTATTGCTCATGCTAGATGAGTTAGTTCATGCATGGTGGTTAGTGGAATATCTGTTAGACCAGTCAAGATACAATAGAGGATTAAATGCAATATAGAATGGGTTAATAGTAGTGAGTGGATGTGTAGTGCATGATGACAGTAGGAGTGACTTACACCTGTTTTCATAAACGATGTCCAAATCGAAGTCGAATATACTGAAAATGAGGTCTATAAAATAACAACCTCGTTATCAGGGCCCTCTCCCTTCGCTTTTGGGTATATGGCAGGAAATGTGAATATTTCCCGTCACACCCGAAAGCGAAGGGAGGGGGCCCTGGGAACGAAGTTGATAAAAAAATCAAAATTATTATTGTTACTTTAAATACAATGCTCTTTCAAACGACTTCAGTTTTAGCTGCCATAATCAAGGCCGATGTTCATTTTCAGACCGAGTGGAGTGCCGTGGTACTTTATAAGGACAGGGCGGATCCGCGGAGTGAACTTTTAATCTCTATATATACACCTAATTAAAAAAAAGTTTGAATTGGCGAACGGCGGTTGGTGATTGGCGATTACACGACCGAAAGGAGCTGTGGGTAATACGAATTTCTTGCTATTCCTTTTTAAATAACCCAAATAATGCCTCCACTGTTCAGCGATGACCTTACATGGGCAATGTTTGGGTAAGTTAGAAAGGAAGAGAGAAATATTACCAACAGCCCCTTTCGTGCAATCGCCAATCGCTGTTCGCCCCTTCAACCTTTTTTGAATTAGGTGTATATATCACTTCGGACAACGTTTCTGAAAACTGTTGTAAATTGATTTAATTTGAGCTAGGGTGCATGGGAAATATATAGTATGTTAATATATAGAGGGGGGATTAGGAATACTGTATGTGAATGGTGGTATTACTCAGATTATGATATGATATACTGTTAGCATGCACTATAGACTGATTAATAATATTTTATCATTAACAATCATTAATATATTATTGCCGACTGTTAGTTAAGACAAAAACAAAATCTTTGCATCTTTTTTTATTCTGCAGACAAATATAATCTTACTGCAAAAAGATCATGATGCAAAGGTTTTGAAGTTGCACTCTGTTAAAGCAACTTGTTAGTTGTTAAACCGTCATACAAAAATGATAATCCCAGGATACCATTCTATGCAACTGTCTCTTTTCGTCATGCATCTCGCTTTTCATTTCGTTTTCCCGCTTCCCTTTACTTTCTGTTTCACTTTCTTTTCTCAATTTCCCTGTCCCTTCCCCTTTCCATGTATATCATCTCGTCTTTTCTTCTCGTTTTTACACCAACCCAAACCAACATGCAGGCGGCCCTGTTAGCGCTCTAGCCAATCAAACACGCAAACAGTCCTAACAATAATATCAGAACTAAACGAATAACGATATCTTACCGCTTGACTTGAAGGAACAATATCACCAAATCCAATAGTTGTGAAAGTAATGAATATAAAATACAAAGAGGTGCCGAAGTCCCATCCTTCAAGTGCACAATACATGATTGACATAATGGCCAAAAACACAAAGATAATTGGTAATGCTAGCCATACAGGTGCACTGATCTCCTCACTTGCTGCTTCAAACTCGTAATCCTTGAAATACTTTGATCGTATGCGGGTAACCATCCATCCACAGGCATTGTTCAGTTTATGGACTATCACATTACCGACGACAGCTAGCAGCATTAGGGTCAGCGGTATTCCTAGTAAGGCGTAGATGATACAGAACATGCGACCGCCCAATGTCGCTGGGGCGAGGTTACCATAACCTAGAGGAAAGTTATTATTAGGGGCTTTCATTTATCAGCATGAGGAGCTTTAGGCGACTTTGAAAATTCACCACGGGAGATGTGCACAAAATCTTAAATTGTCATTACTACGGAGTTAATCCAATAAAGTAATCTGTCAGTGTTTATGTTTAATCCCTTTTGATGGTTGCTGGACTTTTTTTAACAATCTTATGTCCGTACCTCTCTTTTTAAAACAACTCTTTCTTTGCCCCCTGCCGATGTTGGTTCTCCAAGGAACGGACATCAGCGGGGAGCCAGTATTTCAAAGTCGCCTGAAGCTCCTAATGGTATGTTATTTTACCCAACCAGGAAGGGGGGGGGGGGGGGGATGGGATGGGGGGGGGGGGGGGGGGTGGGATGGGGTAGGGCGAGGGAGTTGGGTAATATTTGTAAAAGACAACAGGTGATTTTGCCGACCCCTCTCATAAACTTATAAATGAAAGGCCCCCTTGATTAGATTTTACGTTTCGCCTTATATAACTCAAATGTCTAACCATTTTTTAACCATTACTAATCTAATTTTATTATTTAAGGTAAACAGTGCATGATGCTTAAAACAAATGACTTTTTTATGGGTACCGATTATATTTAAAATAACAATAATACAGACAGCATTAAAATGCAAAATGTATAATTTGCAAGTGCATGCGAATTAAAACATAACACTTGAAATTAATAAATCCTAGAACTATTTGCTGAATTCAGAATTCAGCTCGCAAGTGTATAGAGACTAAATTCGAAACAGCTGAATGAATAGAACTGATTTGCATTCCATAAGTGCTTGGCTCGGTTATATATATATATCAACAATTGTAATGTGAAGTTAAACGGAATGGAAACGAAGCTACATTCCTATCTACATGTGTTCCCAGTCAATAAATTAAAACAAAATATTAAAACCTACTCACCGATGGTTGTGACAATAGTAGTAGCAAAGAAGAGAGAGTTAGAAAAGGACCAGAAAGGTTTAGCTGCAGCATTTCTTTCGTTGTTGATCAAATTCAGTTGTACTTTCAACTTTTCTAAATCGTTTTCCTCAAGTTGTTGAACAATTTCTTTACTATCAAATCTATCACCAAGAACACGTTTTCCATATGAACTAGTCTTCAAAGCATCTAGAATCTCCACCACTTCGCTCTTAGTGTTTGGTTTAAGTTTAGGTTTCTTTTCGACATTGCTGAAGATCAGCCCTCCAATGTACAAATAGAAGCCATTGGAAAGCACTAGTACAAGCAAAACTAACTTTTTTCGTTGTGATGCGGTAAGTTTCATTTTGATTCAGACTATCTTACAAATATACGTTTCTAAATCAAAGATAAATCGAGTAAGGAGTCATTGGATGTTTTCCCTTCTCCTCGCGCATTCCGCAAAATCTAAAATTCGCAAGCAAACTTGAAATGATTAATTATTAATCACGACATCACATCTCAGTATTTTTGAGGTTTGTTTTGTTCTGCATAGATTATTTGTTCCCTTCTATGCAGGGAACAATTGTTAATAAATAACTGGTGAAATTTTGTCCAATTAGAATAGTCTCTGTGGTCCCTCGAAATAAAGACTTGAGATAACCTTTGTAATTACGACGCCTGTGCTTTAATTTCATCGTTAATAAGAAAGACGCATTTTAGACACTTTTCTTATTATAAATGAATGAAAATTGTCTGCAGAAGCACGTAGGCACGGTGTTTATTTATGTACTTTTATGTCTAACACGTAAACTATGCGGCATGTGCAGCTGGTTTTAATAATAGCAACGGGCAATAACAACTAAATTTAGCCAGTTACAACAACAATTTGCTGTCGCGTTTTTCTTTTGAATTTGATTTTTCTTAGTTTTTCGCCAGTCTCCCTATTTTTCTAGTTATTTCTTCTGACTGATTATGATATTTTTGATACGTGTTCATCGCTGTTTCCTGTTAATCTTGATATTAACTCTAATTCCCGATTACTCAATTAATCTCAGTTTATTTCTCGTGAAGTGCCGCGGATCGGAGGAGAGAGGAGAGGTATTTATGCATGCAGTACTTTTAACCCTTTCCTGATAGATCTGAACGTATTGGTTTATTGGAAACTAGCGAGTAAACTAGTATAGGCTGCGTCGGTGTTTGATACACCAATTTCAAAAATCGTCGTCGCAGCCAAAACTACAGTCCACACACCACTGCGGAACCCTGCAAAGGATGTCGGTATTTCTTCTTCAGTTATTAATTAATTCATCTGTTCATACCATATTTTGGATGGACGTGTTTGTTTTATATGAACTTAACACTGTTACAGTCGTAGATGATGAAACACTGATATTTCTTTAAAAGACGTGTTATATATCACAAATTATGCTCTTAATCCAGACAACCTTTGCAGGCTTCAGAGTGTGGACTGTAGCTTCGGATGCGACAACAATTTTTGAAATAGGTGTATAATGAAAGGTAATATAATGAAATTTGTAACACCGTAAAAAAATGGGCAAAAAGCTCAAAACGTTAGTAGGTCAAGTCAACATTTTTTACGGTGTTACAAATTTCATTATATTACCTATTGTTTTATTGTACAAGTACAGAATGGAGATTCTTTTATTTTGTTATTTTAGGTCGGTTCGGTTGTCAATGTACACCGTTCTTTAGTTTTGTCCGTTACGAAGTCAAACAATTAAACTTCATTTTGTTTCTGTGCAGTTGGAAATACTTTGGGTTTCCTGTGTTACGAGAGAGTGAAAATTTCGGGATACAGCTTGTTTGGAGAGAGTCTTGAAGAATTATCTACCCTGATGCTACTAAGTTATAACAATTGGTAGTTTATAAAGGGAAAATTAATAAGCTGGGGCATTTATTAGAAAAATAACATAAAAATAAAAATTGGAAAAATATATAATAATAATAGATTAATTGAACTGCTGATTCAAAAACACTTGCCAATTTCAGAGGTAAATGGTTAATGGCGAATAACTCTTTTCATATAAAAAATAAACGAAAATGAAGAAAAATGATGTTTTACCCTGAGACATTCAAATGAATCGATATGATCAAAGGATAGCTCCAAGTCGAGGTTCGCGTTGTTGCGCATAATAAATTATAGTTTTGCTATGCGCAACAACACGAACCTCGACTTGGAACTATTATTCGTGGTCACTGAACGGAACTGTGAAAAGGACAATTGCTTAATTTTATTTAAACATGTTATTATTTTGAAGGCCATGTGTATGTTATCTTTAGATATTGAGTGATTCTCTCTATTAGTATTCTTTTCTATTCTTTTCTTTTCTATTCTATTCTATTCTATTCTATTCTATTCTATTCTATTCTATTCTATTCTATTCTATTCTATTCTATTCTATTCTATTCTATTCTATTCTATTCTATTCTATTCAATCGATTCGATTCGATTCGATTCTTTTCTATTCTATTCTATTCTATTCTATTCAATCGATTCTATTCTATTCTATTCTATTCAATCGATTCTATTCTATTCTATTCTATTCTATTCTATTCAATCGATTCTATTTTATTCGATTTTATTCGATTTTATTCGATTCGAATCACAAAAACGAATCCAATATTTGTTTTATTATACACATTTCTCGAGAAAATTAAGCAACAAAAGCTCTTCAACGTTGAAAGCAAGTTTATTTGAGCAAGAAATCAACTCGCCTGTGTACAGCAGACCCCACCCCTCCCCAGTAAAGAATACATTTGCTATTCTTTTGGCGAGTAATGCATTGCGGGCGCAATCTACAGTCTGAAAATTAACTTACCCTTGACAATCAGAGACAATCAGATTCTTCATAGTTATGAGCTTTGATATTTGCATATATAAATTACGCAGGTGATTGGATAAATTTGGGAACGCTGATTTCAGTTTCAGAATTTCGGACTTTATTTCGTAAATCACCTACAGTGTTTCTCATGCCTTCAGAAATACAGAAATAAAACGTTTTTCTTCAAAAGTAGCTGGCTACCTTTTGGAAATTATCACCTGTGTGTCTATATTAAAATAATAATTCTTCTCAGGCTCTGATAAATATCGTCGAATAATATCCTCGACTTTGTCTCGGTTATTATTCCGCGCTCGATATTCAACTCGCCTTCGGCGAATACTTGTTTAAAACAGAAATGAATAAAATTAATTGTGAACTATGAATATATGCAATGGATATTTACCTTTTTATGGTGACTGATTTAAATCCTCGAATCCTTTTTTCACACCTCGTAACCTGCATGGAAAAGGTACCATTTAATATCATTATGCAGGTGTACACTGTTTTGTCTGGTTTCGAAGCACTTCAAAAAAAGCATTAATTTAAAACACGACAGAAAGTAATTCCTTGTGGAAATACCTTAATCGTATTTTCGCCATTTAATTAGCTATGTTTGTAATTATATCGTCAACAAGACCGTGAAATATTCATGATATTGCAAACTAAACTTACAAGTCCTTGATGACGTCAATATTCGGTGTTACTATAACAACCTAAGATCGATCACTCGACGTAGGTCGATGATTTGAAGCACAGGATTACTGGTTAGAACGTCCTTGAACGATTGCATTTGTATAGATTCTATCCCTTCGAAATCTAAACTGATTTATTCTTGAATCAATAAGCAGTGTTTGTTTGATAGTACGAATGAGTGCTGAAAACGCGGAAGGGTAAGTAACTGCTGTACATGTGTTGTCGAACTCAAGTCGTTTCTTGTCAGCTTCCCGAAATTATCTCGTGTCAGGAAAGATAATAAGATATGTTTTTGTTGACAGTGTTTCTGCTGGCGATGCAGATGAAGCTATTACGAAAGAAGTTCTTCAAGTAAAAGCAACTGAGGAGGCAATAGCATATCTCGCAGAAATCGGTATGTAAACACACAGTATACGGAAAAAACGTGGAATCAATGGATTGTCAACTGCACGCTCAATATTTCATCAATGGCCAGAGGAATTCGCTTCTAATCTATTTATTCCCTATCTTATTTCAGTTTTACTGGATTAAAAATATAGCCGAGTACAATGTTATTCACGTTTGAAACTAAACAAACAAAAGTCTTTGTGTTTTGGTATTTCTCTGTGCAAGCAAAACTAACTCAAAATCAACCCAAAGTCAAACAAAAACACATGCAACGCGACCCTGGCAGCTTTCATGTTATATTTTATTATCATTGACGTTTATAGATTTCAGAAGATCGTTTTTAAGTTTACTTGGACATGTTTTTAAATGTGCCATTGATACAATGCATATTTACTGCATGTAATATCACTGTCTGGGGAGACATTTGTATGCATGATTCTCTAAATTGCTCATTTTGATTATCACTTTCCAATTGCTTTGAAACTTTATGAATTTGATTTATCCCTTTAGGTATTTGATCGTTTTACCATTCTTGCTTTAACTCATTTAAATGGAAATTAGTCTTTAAATCTCCCTCATAACAACAGAAATGAAAGAGACCCTCTAATTAACACTTTCATTGTTTCTGTCATATTTCCTCTAACAATTTCCCTTCAAAATACTTCCTCTGATTCAAATTGAATATTTTCCCAAAATGGCATTACAAATGGCACTACATAATCTTATATGGCCAAAAATGTAGATGTTTTAAGGTTTTTTCCCCTTTTTTAAATCAATTTTGGAATTTTTTCATTTCAGATTAGCACTGTTTTTGTCATACTTTATTTATTGACTTATGGTAATCTTGTTTAAGCTGCTATATGGTAAAATGTTGTAAGGCAATTATCTTTCATCAATTTTGATGAACTGTTTAGCTTTGTAAATTAATTGTCTTAAAATATTAAATTTACCAGCACTTGAACGCTTTCCTAATAATAATAAATATAATAATAATGATAATAATATCCAATGATGAATTTACAATCTATTATATAGATGTTTTCCCTTGTCTCCATGTTTTTCCATTAAAATGGTGAAAAAGCTTTTACTACGGAAGAGATTAACAAAATGTTCATCTCGTATAGACTGAAACTTAATCTCCAAAATGCTCATTGGGAAATGCAAGCAAATGTGATCTATTCGTTTTACCAACAATGTTTTGATTATGTTTACTTTCAAATTTGCTGTGTATTATAAGGATAAGTGTTCTTGAATATTTCCAATTAGTTTTGTTCACAAAATTTACACTAAGATAAGTATGTCTCCCACCAAGAGGTTACTTTGAAGGTAGCAATGACATTTTATGGTAATTAAGAACAAAATTAATTGCTCCCTGTAATCCTTAATCTACCAAATATGAACATGGTTGTATTCAGAGCAGTTGATTATCCAGTACATAAGATTTGTATATAATTCATCCTCTATATTATGTTTTATCCAGTGGAAAGCACTAGCTTCAATCATCGATCCAACCCATGTTCAAAATGAGTCATCTTCAATTAATATGTCAGCCTATCTCAATAATCTATGTCAAAATATAAAAGGATGAATGCTAATTCTGAAATCACAGATGGAGTAAGGAAGTTGTGGTGTCGTCTGTTGTTTCATTGTTTATTTTTTTTGTATTGTTATGGTTTGATATTGTTTGATTCCTAATATGTAGGATTTGTATATATTATTTATATGTTTTTTTATTTCAAAAATAGTTGTCACAAATATCAAAGCTACAGTCCACACTCTAAAGCCTGCAAAGGATGTCAGTTGCTGCAGTGAATGATGAAACAAATATTACCTCGAAAAATCATGTAATAAATAAAAAATCATGTTCATAATACTGACATCCTTTGTGGGCTTCAGACTTTGCGGCTTATGGACTGTAGCATGGGCTGCAGCAATGATTTCTTGAAATAGGCGTATATCCATCACTAATCGTTTGGTTTCATTTGTTAAATAGCATTTGACTTGCGTGAAATAAGTTTAATGTGTAGTTCCAGAAATAATCCATACCCCATCAGAATTTCCGAATTTGGGACAAATGGTGACCCCCTCCCCGGAATTTGAATATGAATGGCAATCCATGGTTTATTTGTTTGATTCTATAGATGATGCAACGTGGAAGTCATTACTGTTGTCTGACTCACTTGTCACAACGTCAGAAGCTGGCAAGGTAAAATATGCCAATTTCAAAATATAGAGCTTCATAAGAAGATTAAACTGCATGTCCAGCTGATAATAATAAATAATATAGTATTGTATACTTTTAGAATATTAAACTTGCAATTAATCAGATTTCAGGTGTTTTTTTTTTTTTAACCAAATGATGAATTCTGTGGTCATAGTTGAAAGGTCTTTAATATAGATTTCCGATTTAGTATAATAAGGCAAGTTATATTCCAAACTGAGTATCAGACCCAGGGGAGTGGGGGAAGGGGATGTTTAAGTTATTTTCTGGCACGAATCCATTCTTACCACAGGAAGCCCACACTTATTAATTTTGGCAACAGTAATCATTTTCAGAATATTGATGACAAAAACAAATAATGATGTAAGCTCACATGACCATTTCTACGAGCATCAAAGAATATGTTGGGCTTTCTGTTGGTAGAATGGATTTGTTCTCATCTATTCCACTGAATCAAAAATATCTAATGGATATTATCTTAAGTCACTAAAAATAGTATTTACTTTATTTGTATTTTTTGTAATTCTGTAAAGAAGTTCTTTTTAGGATAATTCTATTGAATGTGACAACATTTAAAAAATGTTTATAAAGAACTTATGAGCATAACCTAACCTATGATCCTAAAATGTTAGTATACTCTAAAAATTTTTGATGTTGTTTGTTGTCATTTTAAATTCTGTTGCTATCAGGAAATTGGAGAAATGCACATAACAGTGGAACCAACATTATGGAAAGATGAACCCTGTTACCTTGTTCATGCCAACAGTCATGGCGTTATTGATCAAGTACCTATTGGGACATCAGTGACAGCTTACGTAGATAGGTCAATGAGAACGTTAGAACAAACACACTATGAGTATGTAAAGGTAATGAAAGTTGAAACTTTTTGTGTGGTGTAGCGCACACAATAAATAAATGTTATTTATATGGATAATGGTGTTTAACTGAAAACTAAAACACTTGTAGATTTTCCATATTTTCACTAGTGAAGATATGAAAAAGTTATATACCAAATGTTCCCATATGTACATGCATATCCTACATATCCTAAAAAATTTTCTTTTTTTTGTCCATATAAAAAAGAACATTACACGTTGGCTTGAAGATATGAATTTTATTTTCTTGTGTTAAAAACAACATGTATTCACTCACTGTACATGTGCTTGCTCGTAAAATATTGTTTTCACCACTTGGAAATAAAGTTCATATCTTCGCGCCACCATGTAATATCCTCTATATATCAATTGTGATAATAGAGTTTACACCCAATTGAAAAAAGGTTGTCATTTGCAAACCTTACGTTGATCATTGATTATAGAAGCTGATACTAGGAAGGATTGTGGGACACAATAAATTAAATAATCATGTCATCTTCATAGGATCCCTAGGAGCTTGTTTTTGTATGCATATCATAACTTGCAAAGGAGCTATCAATTTTGTACCAACAATTTTTGTATTGGATACATTTATCTTTTAAAGAAATAGTCATGTCTATAACTTTTTCAACATATGCTTCTCTATTAACATTAACTTCAAAAACTCATTAATAATTCATGAGAAATTTTCAAAAGAAATCGTAACTGTGACGAGTGTTTTAACTGAAGATATAGATATACCCTTATTTACATAAACTTTAACCTGAATTTTCTCTAATAAACTTTCATAAATCCTTGATTTTTTTTACAAAAACACAAAATATAGGTTGGAGTTTTTGAAGTCGTTCAATAAACTCGCAGTTCGTGTTTTATCAGGTTTAAAACCACTTGGCTTCGCCTCGTGGTTTTAAATCCTGTTAAAACACTCCTGCTCATTATTAAACTATACATAAGATTATTAACATGTTTATGAATGTTTAATGATGCTTATGAAGTAGTGTTTACAACATGAGCGGCCGTGTTGTATCGCCGATACAACACGGACGCGAATGTTGTAAACTACTTAAAAAATGTCTAGGTTAGCTCTTTCATATTTTACCAAAATTTTCAAGATTAAAATAAATTTTGCCGTAAAATTACCAGTTAAAACTTATGCAAATCAGGATATACAACACTAGTGTTGTATCAGATTTACAACACTCGTCATGGTCATGATTTCTTTTGAAAATGTCTCATTAATTATTCATGAATTTTTTAATGATGTTTATGAATGATTATGAATGATGAATGATGTTTATGAATGTTTAATGATGTTTATGAATGATGAATGATGTTTATGAATGATGAATGATGTTTATGAATGATGTTTATGAATGATGTTTATGAATGTTTAATGGTGTTTATGAATGATGAATGATGTTTATGAATAATTTGACCTTCCATCTCTATACACATAATGGTAATGTGACATTTTGTTATTTGTGGTTGTTGTAGATTCCTGATAATCCACTGGATAGAAGAACATTTATTTCTCTGGAAGATGACGTTTACACTGTACGCAAGACAATGTCTCAAGGAGTTGTAAGTACAAATATCATGAACCTACTTTGATCATATTCTCACAAATAAAACCTTTCTGTGCACTAAATGCTAATTTAATTGAATCGTTTTCAGAATGCTTTTGAAGATAATGAACAAACAAATATAATAAAATAGAAACAGATGAATAGTTTGAATGTTAAGCAAAAATTAGAAAAAGAAAAGTTTTATAAAGTCATTTAAAAATTGATAGATTGCAAAACAGTCCCTACTTTTACTCGAAAACTCTCAGGAAATGAGTTGATCAAAGTTCAATAGAGTGAAGTTTTGGTTGCCAGAGAGTAAGGAGAGACATGACATATGAGAAGGGAGTCTCCCAATTCTCCTCTCCTCATTCTCTCTCTGCCAAAACTCGCTTGATCAAACTTTAACTCGTCTCCTTGGAGTTTTCATATATAAGTAGGGGTTGTTTTGCAGTCTAGATAATTGAAGACATGTGCTGTTTTACAGCTTTTATCAGTATAAATTTTGTTTGCAAAAAGTCTGTAAAAGATGAGAAGAAATTCGTATTATCTACCGTTCCTTTCCGTCGTGAAATAGCCAATTGCCATTCGCCCCTTCATCTTTTTTAAAATTAAGTGTGTACATGTTTAAAATTGAATTTGAAGATAAAATGTTGGAAAAGGATTACATCCATCTGATTTGAAGGAAAGAATGAGTAAATGAATAACTTTATTTACATGTCAATGCATTTAGTTTGTACAACTAATTGGGAACATTTTAAACAAAGCAAAATACAAAAAGAAACTCTATGTCATCTTAGTACAACAGATTGTTGACATAACTTAATAAAATCTTTCTATCTTTAGGAAATCAAAAAGTCAGAATTTCAGTTCACATCAGAGGAGTTCAAAGGGTTTATATCAGAAGGCTCCAACCTGCTACTACAAAGAGTCATGGTCAAGAAGGGTGTTCCTGACCAAATGGTCTTCCTTACTTTTGATTCAGATACTAATGTCAGAACTTCATCATATGTAAGTACCTCTAATCAACAGTTCTTGGTTTACAGAGTGCAGAGTGAATGTTGAACCATGTAATAAAGTTATAATTAAGTTGCAATATTCCAGTTTCGTGTTATCTAACACCGCTGTACTGTTTGTACAAGAGGTGAATTTGTGCAGGGATAACCTTGATTTAACTAAAATTCAAATGTGATTTCTATTGTTAAGCGATAGCATTTTTCCATGCTTTGTTTGGAATTTGTGAATATTTTAACACAAATCAAGCCTGTGCAAATGCACCTTTTCTCAAAAAGTGTTTTAAATAGTGACTTAAGTACAGTATACTAAAATTTGTAGTACAAAAAATTGACAGTGAAATCTTTTTTTATGGCAAACCCAGCATCTGATAGTGATACATTTGTGTGATAAGACTCTATTTGTTATCTTACAAGGTTTATCACAGAACTTGAATTGTCACTGACTTTAACTGTGGTTCACTTCACTCCCAAAACAACATTGTGAGAAGAAAGCAAGCCACATTAACGTTAAAAAGATATGGAGGCTAAATATATAGAGGATATAACATGGGCGCGCAGAGATATGAATTTTATCTTCAAGTGTTGATAAGATATCCCATGAGTGAGCGCAGCGAACGAGTGGGATATTTTTTCAACACGAGAAGATAAAATTCATATCTCCAAGCACACATGTAATGTTCTGTTTATTATATAACAGATTGAAACAAAACAAAAAAATATTTTGAAAGTTGATTGGTTGAGAGTGATATCACACATGTGTGATATCAATGATATCTTCATGACTAGGATAGGCTCTTTATCTAGTTGATATCACTCGGTATACCACTATATGTTATATAATAAAATGAAGTATATTTTTTAAAGAATATGTACTTAGTACAAATTAATGTCAACAGAATGACTTTTACCCTTGATAACATGCTATCTTTCGTGTCTGTGTAATCTCTTGATACATGTAGTTCATTCTTTCTTATTTGTTTAAATGTTTAGCGTTTTCTTGGTTATAAAAGTGAGTTCATTGGTACAGATGATAAGGTCCTACTTGGGCTAGAAAGATTGATCAATACCTCTGACGACACACCCCATACTTGGCACGCTTATTTCCTTGATACTGGGTATGTACAGTCAAGTTTATATCTCTGGTTTATATACTATCGTACACTGGTCGATAAACCTCCCAAATAATTGTATTTTATGTGATAAGACATGGAACTTAAGGAGTACCTCTTGACGATATCTAGATCTTTATCAAGTGTAAATTGATGCATGACTTAAAAATAAGCGTGACAAGGGGCTGCTTTAACCGTGTGTTGATTACATGGATAACCAACTAACATTGGGCTTTCTACAAGGGTGTTGGTTTTTGCGTGGAGTTATCAAAAATGCTCATGTAAATAGAAGTTGTTATGAAAAATACCATCCTACTGCAGTTAACTATGACCGGTGAATCCTTGTTTAGCGTTCCCATGCAGCTCTTTTTCTAGAGACCAGTAATCAAAGTCTCATGCATAGAGTGATACTTATTGCAAGTTATACTACCTCATGGATTTTATCGAGAGTGGCTCTTATTTTTAACGACCAGGGCCCTGTTGTTCAAAACTCCATCATAGTCTAATCCTGCACGGTTAATTAACTCGCAACAAAACCTAAAAAGTGCTTTAGTACTAATCTAGCAACCAGACCGAGTAACCAAAGTAATTTTCACCCAAGCTTATCTCATATTTAGCGAACATTTTCTTTTAGGCTCAGCTGCATTTAAAAATGGGTGAAGCGCGTTCTGAGCTACTCGACTTAGGTTTAGACAGAAAAGCATCTTGCTATACAAGTCGACTCCTTTTAATAGGTTTTTCTCAACATATATCATGAACCAGTTTGTAGCAGATGTTGGTTTTAAGAATTATTTATGATTCAGCGAGACAGAATACGTTATTGGATATTATTTTAATTTCCTTTAATATTTAAAATCTGTTTTTGCAGCCATTTAGCATCAAGAACACAACTCGGTTCTCAGGTGAAAATGACACTTGCAAGTCTACCAAAACAACAAATACAAGTTGGTAAGATTACACCTTTTTTTTTGACACTCCCCAGAAGCGATCTTCCGTTTAATTTACAACTGAGATAATATAAAATATAATGATTTATATGCTATAAATAGAAATATAAAATACAATTCATTAATTATACCATTAATATTTTAGATTTTATCTTATTTTTCGTTGTTTTGTCAATGTTATCCAGGCTATGTAAATGGAATATTTTGAGAAGTTCTTACTTTGAACTAAAATTCTAGAAATTAGTCTATGTATTTGTAAACTTTCGGATGAACTATACTTAATTCTTTTAATCGCTTCTTTTTTAGATAATAAATCAACGTCAGAAGAGAAAAAGCAAAAGCCGTTAAAATGGGACGAAGATATGCAGCTTTATTCCCGTTTTTTAGACAGAAAGGTAAAATATTCAGAGTATAGTCTTTTGCCGCGGCTATATAACCGTTATTACATTTTGTAAATACTGAAAGAGCTACCCTGTTTAAATAAAGGAATCTAGCTATCTATTCGTTCGCGGGCGTCATGTTAGAGGAAATCCCAGCAAACTATATATCATTTTCAAGCTTGATGAACACGGAAGACATCAACATATATAATCAAACATTATTTTCGTGTTCCGTATCCTTAAAATGTGTGTTTTTCTATCTTAGGCGGAGTTATCTGACGACCATGCAACCTACATGAGAAGGCATCCAGAACTCCGAGCACTTCTGGCCGACTTTATACAGTTTCTGCTGCTGAGAAAACCTGACGATGTTTGTGAATTTGCGTCAGACTTTTTTTCCGCCTTCTCATCTAGCAGTCCTTCGGGTCCATCCTTCGCTCGTTCAGAAACCTCAAATGTACCATAGAATTTATGTATTGAATTTGTGTTTTATTTATTCATAAAATTACTAACAAAGTGCCTACGTTAAATGCTATATATGTTAGCTGTATATACAGACTGTATTTGATGATAGTCAGTGTATTGTGACTATGACAAACATATAGTTAATTTGTAAATCAGAAAAAGGACGGACTTTTTTCGACATCCGATTTGTATGATATGTATATGTTTATTATACCTCTCAAATAATCCTCCAATCACATCTCAGTATTTTAGTCACGTGGTGACCATTATTTTGCGATATCGGACAGCAACCTATTGGACTCCAACATTTTAATTGTTTACTCGAAATATTGTGAAAAAAATATTTGTTCGGTATAATAAAACACCTATAGGATTCATCCTCACCCATGCATTATGGCAGATATTTAATGATCTCGATTTCAATATTAGGCTCTGCGGTCTCGACCAACATTGAATTCTCGACTTAATATTCTACCATAATGGGCTCGGTTGAATCCAATAAGTGTAAAATGTCTAGTTATAGAAGGGTAGCGAAAACATATAAACAAACAAACAAAAAACATTACTTGTCATTAAAACGTTTGTACTTTCTATTACAAGTTGAATTGTTTCTTAATTTTTTTCTAAGTATTTCTACTATAGTCATTGACAATGAGTAATTTATTATTATTATTGAATAGAATGGTTCATTTAGTGTATTTCCTCTCTGTTTTCTTCTTTATTGTTGCATGCATTGTACACAATAACGTTATGTTTCTTCGACTGTCATATAATATCAGCCATGATATATATTGAATACCAACAAGCTTCGAAACTCCCGATATTATATATACCACAGTCACTGTCATCAATATAATTGATAACTGATCAGTTTATCGTGAAAAAGAGAGCGGTTATGGGGGCCAATCCTGGTCAAAATAACGTCTTTATTTTTGTGTGTTCTCAACTTGATGATCAATAGATTGTAAATATTTTGTATTTTATATTTTGTATTTTTTTTTGTATTTTGTATTATTTATGCAGTAGTCCAATAATTGTTATTTTCATAGATTATTTTCTCTTATCAACCTAATCGAAAATAAATTGTTTTTATCAGAATGAAATATAGTACATAGCCTGCGATGCCGGGGGTCTGCGGGGTTGCGAGGAAGAGAGAAGCGGGCAGACAGTCTTTTCCTTTTTTTACTCTCCCTTTTTCTTCTCTCCCTTATCACGGATAAACTTTTGTGGTGTTTTGACCAGGATTGATGGCCCCCAAAGAGAAATGATTACGGACGTTTACGGATATGAACTTGTGTCATCTTCTGTTTTTTTTAAACCAATGTCTTTTTCGGCTTAATGATTCCACAAGATAGTGTCAACATAAGTATTTTTCGAAATGCGGGCAGTCTCCAAGCAAAGATAAACGCATCTAAGCAAACCTTGACAAATAGCATAACATCGGTGACTCGAAGAGCTATGTGAATATACACATTTTCTTCAAAGTTTTCTGGCGTTTTCAAAAGGAAGACATAGAAAACAATAGTATGCGAAACAGAAGAAAGCAGTAATACTGCAGACAAATAAAAACTCATAACAGCAAACTGTTTCTCTACTGGGGCCTTTTTCCGCTTTAGTGACGGCTGCCGGTTTGGTTGAGGTGGTTCTGCTACGCTAGAGCTTATGTCCTGGTTCACACAGTTTTCTCTTAGGCTGTTCGCTTCCAAAGATTTCAATTTGAAAATTGTTCTTATTAAAGTTTTATTATCTTCATTTTTCAAGCAATCTTTAGGCAAATTGACCATATTATGAGGAACCTCAGACACTACAGTGCAGGTAGTAGATTTGCTTCGGGGCGTGTTCTGAACATTTGATTGCATTGAATCTGTAGCGGGATAGAATTCTTTGAGTCTTATTGTATCCAATCGACTTAGTGCAGGTCTAGCTACGTGTTGTTGGAATGCTTTACGAATAAGTATATGAACGACTATGATAAGAAGTGAAATCAAGGTAGGATGAAGAATAACATCCCACAGCAGGAACTTACCGCGACTGACACCAGTAAACTGAATTAAACTAAATCCCAGAAAGTAGATTCCACTCACTACAAGTAGACGAATGACTCTTTTGGTTGTAACGATAGATTTGTATTTATGCGGGTATTTGATAGCGATGTACTGAGAAAGGGACATTGCCAGGACGGTAACGAACGATGTACTTATGGCGACTGTTGAAATTGTTCCTCCGACTATGTAGATAATCTTTGTAATTTCCAATTCCCTTGAATTCGGTCTGTAATAGTTTAGAATATAGTGGACTGCAAAAGCTGGTTCTACTAGCAAACCTGTGAAGAAATCAGCCACTGATAGTCCTGCTATAAAGGCAATGGTTGGTGTCTTTCTGAAGCACTTGAAAGTATCCCGGTACAAAGCAAACAGAAAAACGCCGTTCGTCACTACAGTGACTGGAGATAGTACAATTAGAACATAGGCGGACCAAAGCTCTACTTTGTTGTAAACATCTACAAGATGGCTGTAGTCTTTGGCTGTTAGATTCATCGTTTCACTGGTGTTCGTCCCAACTACGTGATTTACCATGTCCAAGCTTGATTGAAGCCGGACTAGTCTTTTGCTGTGCAGCGTTAGTTATCACTCTATATATAAAGCACTGGGATATATTGAACAAAGAGCTTCCGTTTGATAAAATAAAATGCAAATTGACGAGAGGAAGCACAGATAGAAAATAATCAGCAAATTACGCACTGCCATCAATTGATTTACTTCCAAGACCGACGAGTTTATTGCTTGAATATAGGGAGAAAAACGTGATTGACAAGCATTCGTCGCACTCTCCCGGCGAGTGTGATAAATTGACGCGATGATATATTTCATATCAATCTAGACACTAACAAAAACTCGCACCGTGTGGTTGCCTAAAAGCTTTCATCAAGAAAACGATTTCCTTTGTAAATCAACCTTGTGAAGCAAAGACCAAATGATAATTGTTTATTATGATCGCAAAGTTGAAGACTTGAAAAAAAGTTGAAGGCCCATTTTCAGTAGAGTTTACCGCAGTCTATTGTTTATTATAGATCTTTAAAGAAAACATCCAGTAATGCACTATATCACTTGAAAAATGATCATAACGCGTGCGAGCAGTGGGAAGTTGTTTTGATGACATCAGTGTGTTTTTACTTAAGAAGCTAGTGTGTTAATCGTCGTTTTGTTTCACCCAGAGTGCTCAGCTGAATATGTCATTTAAACCAGACAGAAGGCTATCTCCACAATGACATGAACACTCCCTCGGTGTGTACACTTACTGATTTTAGGATTAACATTACTGATTGCTAGATTACCATCTCGTTTAATATTAATCGTTTTTTTTACGTGTTGTAGGACGGAAATAGAGCCAAACCGAAGGAGTGAGCGGTCTATCACGGATAATTTAACGGATATTCTATCCATCCATTCACCCTCTCTTTCACCCGGATGAAGGATTCCTTCCTCAACGTCAGTATAAGTTACAATATATTTTATAGTTACCATTTTTACGTTCAATCATATATCCCAAAACAGACAAATGTCATATATCATAGGGTCTTACAGGGGGGTCTCTGGCACGGTTAACGGCCGGAAAAAATAGCGAATCACGGATGTCAAAATTTCATTTTCACGAATCATTTTCACGTTTTTCCGCCTCCGATTTTAGCCCTGCAAACTTTCTTCTAAAATTGTCCAGCAACAAATGATCGCTTGACATAGGAAACCTTTTTTTTGAATTTCACATATTTCAGGTCCCAAATCATTTATTTCAGTCTGGCTACCAGGACTGGAGGAAATTTTGAAAGGAGGTTTTACCCAATTTTTGTCTATATAAAACTCATTTCCAGCAACCCCTCCCCCCTTTGATAATTATTACAGTCCCTTCCTGACTCTTTAACATGTTTCGTGTGCATCGCGCCTTTGTTACTCCAATCGTTTCTATCATGTCGGTTTCATATCACGTCTAATGTGATTTATGCTATATATAACTTAAGTTACCTACATGATTTATGACATTGGTTAAAAATAGTTATTAGCAATTTGCTATATATACTTCTAATTTTGCATAATAATGTTGGGTGTAATTGTACAAACAAACCGTGAAACACACTTTAGTGTATTACTCTTTTTAAAATGCAGCTTAGTTCCATTCATCCTCGGGAACCCAGGGGCAATCTTCTGTCGCTTGTTCCTCGCTCCCAGAATAAATACCCCTGAACGTAGTCCGTTGGAGCTTGTTCCGGAAGTCAAAATTCAAACTTATTTAACGACTTTCTTTGAATGGTTATCTTGATTTTCATTGGTAGACCTAATAAGGTCGACCAATCAGGTATGAGCTGAATTTTGACATCCGGAACAGCTCCAACAGACTACGTTCCCAGGGGTATTTATTCTGGGAGCGAGAAACAAGCGACAGAATATTACACCTGGGTTCCCTAGGATGAGTTCCATTGTGTTATTTTGTTATTTGTTGACTATTACACTTTAAGTTCTACACTTTGTTTCATGGGTTAATCAGAACAACTCTAATAGTGAAAAAAACTTTATTCCATGCTAGTGATGACATGCATTCATTAGATATTGTGTGTGAAAACTAAAATTCGACACAAAACGAAAATGTGAAAAGTTCTATTTTAACTTACTTTAATTGCAATTATTGAAAAAGGAATTGTCACACAGAAAGGATTGCAGCACGTTTTATTTCATGCAATTGTTGATATCATTCAGTTAGACTTAGGAATAGTGACAACTGGGCAATGAGCATGATGAATGATGTAATCACTAACACTACCTAACATGGTACGCCTGATTAAACCCATTCCCCTGGAACCTATAACTATCATAGAAGCCTGAAACTTCTTGGCCTCGTGGCACAATGCATCACCAACTGAGTAGTTGACACCTATGGCCTCTACCTTTGCATGTTTGATCTGGAAAGAAAAAAAAAAAGGAGGAAAAATTCAGTCAGCAAAGCAGGCTACAAAATATCAGACACAATATATCAAACACCAACAGTTATTTTCAATACAACACACACCTGACGAGCACAACACATATACAAAGTTAACTGTTAATTGAATGATGGATTGATTGGCTGAAAGAATATTGATTGACTGTATGGTAAACTGATTGATTGGCAGCAGTAAATGATTAATTGATTGACAATTGATTGACAAGTGTGTGGTTGATAGACTGAAAAAAAGATTCTTGGCTGCCAGGTAAACAGATGTGTAAATGATTGATTGACTGACATGTATGATTGTTGATTGACAAGTGTAAATGATTGAATGATTGACAAGTGTAAATGATTGATTGATTGACATGTATGATTGATTGACAAGTGTAAATGATTGATTGATTGACATGTATGATTGATTGACAAGTGTAAATGATTGATTGGCAAGTGTAAATGATTGATTGATTGACAAGTATGATTGATTGACTGACAAGTATGATTTATTGACTGACATGTATGATTGATTGACATGTATGATTGATTGACTGACATGTATGATTGATTGATTGACAAGTGTAAATGATTGATTGATTAGCATGATTGATTGATTGACAAGTATGATTGATTGATTGACATGTATGATTGATTGATTGACAAGTGTAAATGATTGATTGATTAGCATGATTGATTGATTGACAAGTATGATTGATTGATTGACATGTATGATCGATTGATTGACAAGTGTAAATGATTGATTGATTGACAAGCATGATTGATTGATTGACAAGTATGATTGATTGATTGATTGACAAGTATGATTGATTGATTGACAAGTGTAAATGATTGATTGATTGACAAGTGTAAATAATTGATTGATTGACAAGTGTAAATGATTGATTTATTGATTGACAAGTGTAAATGATTGATTGATTGACAAGTGTAAATGATTGATTGATTGACAAGTGTAAATGATTGATTGATTGACAAGTGTAAATGATTGATTGATTGACAAGTGTAAATGATTGATTGATTGACAAGTGTAAATGATTGATTGATTGACAAGTGTAATTAATTGATTGACAAGTGTAAATGATTGATTGATTGATTGACAAGTGTAAATGATTGATTGATTGACAAGTGTAAATGATTGATCAATTGACAAGTGTGATCGATTGATTGACAAGTGTGGTTGATTGATTGATTGAAAAGTGTAAATGATTGATTGATTGACAAGTGTAAATGATTGATCAATTGACAAGTGTGATCGATTGATTGACAAGTGTGGTTGATTGATTGATTGAAAAGTGTAAATGATTGATTGATTGACAAGTGTAAATGATTGATCAATTGACAAGTGTGATCGATTGATTGACAAGTATAAATGATTGATTGATTGGCAAGTGTGATTGATTGATTGACTAGTGTAAATGATTGATCAATTGACAAGTGTGATCGATTGATTGACAAGTGTGGTTGATTGATTGAAAAGTGTAAATGATTGATTGATTGACAAGTGTAAATGATTGATCAATTGACAAGTGTGATCGATTGATTGACAAGTATAAATGATTGATTGATTGACAAGTGTGATCGATTGATTGACAAGTGTGGTTGATTGATTGATTGAAAAGTGTAAATGATTGATTGATTGACAAGTGTAAATGATTGATCAATTGACAAGTGTGATCGATTGATTGACAAGTATAAATGATTGATTGATTGGCAAGTGTGATTGATTGATTGACTAGTGTAAATGATTGATTGATTGACAAGTGTAAATGATTGATTGATTGGCAAGTGTGATTGATTGATTGACTGAAATAATTTTCTAGGAAAATAATTGCATGCTGTCTGGCATACCTTGGAGCCTATTGCAAGGAGTTTCTGCTCATAGTTTTGAAGGATATCTTGGACCTTTTTCTGGTGTTTCTCAACTTCATGATGCCATTCCTCTGTGGCAAGGGCATCTACACAAAACAAAAAGGAACTACTGTTTCAGATAGGACTAACTCACAACCAGTTTGAATTTCAAGCTGCATATGGTAAGTGAAAGCAAGGACTAGATGGTTCTGATTAGCCCAGCTTTTAATTACAGGTGAAATCCTCTAGCCACTGAACTACTGGTAAACCCTATAGTGGTAGTAAGGACTATATGATATCTAATTAGCCTAGCTTCCGACTACCAATCAAACCCTCTAGCCACTGAGCTACCATGGTAGTAAATCCTAGTGGTCAGCAAGGACTAAATGATATCTAATTAGCCTAGCTTCTGACTACCAATCACAACCCTCTAGCCACTGAGCTACCATGGTAGTAAACCCTAGTGGTCAGCAAGGACTATATGATATCTAATTAGCCTAGCTTCCGACTACCAATCACAACCCTCTAGTCACTGAGCTACTACAGTAGTAAACACTAGTGGTAAGCAAGGACTAGATAATATTTATTAAATTCTAAATAGATCATATTATCAACTGCGCCTTAGTCATACTATAGCATGTTGATTGCTTGAATCTAATCACATAGGTCCACTCATGCACAGCAAACCTAAGGTCAAAGGGTGTTAGATTATTAAATAATATACTTACGAGGTAAAGCAGGAGGATGAAGTTCTGGAGCATAAACAACAAGAAGGTCATCACCCTCATGTAAAACATTATTCACATACCCTGAAGGACAAGAAGATATATAGATATTTATGTAATAGATGCCAATTATTAGTAAAAAGTATGTCTTTTAAAATTAATATTTGGGCAAATTAATCCCAGCAGGGTGTTTGTTTATCAATGCCAGCAAAAAATATTTTCAGGACACAACTAAAGAAACTGAAACAAACAACAACAAAAATTCCAGCGAAAACATTTTAGAGGGACAATGAAAAAAACTGATAGAGAAACAACAAAAAAGCCAGCTATTTATGTTCCTGAAGACACATCGATGTGCGTGCAGAATGCTTCGAATGCAACCATGCATCTAATATAAATAGTCAACATAAAAACTCAATATTATTCAGAACGTGTTTGTAACACTGCCAAAAATAATTTCATTACAATCAAATATATAATAATATAACATCAATATTTTAGAATATTAATTATATAGTAAATACCAACTATAATTCATAGTCTTTTGTAAAAAGGATATTATTATTAATTATACTTTGCATAAATTAATTAATTTGTAATGGCTGATTACACAGATCTAAAACGCATATAACTGCACAAAACTAATGAAATACAAAAAAAGAAAAGAAAAAACGCGGCAGCTTATAGTAAACTGGTATTTATGAATCCACGTGGCCATACGTGCAGCCATTGATATGACATTTAGTGAATTAAGTTATCTAGAAGTCATCAATTGTAAACAGTCTGATATTACACCTTCACCTCTTCGAGTATGGATAAATACCTCATAACTCCACTCTATTTTGTCGTGTATAATATGATTGTACATTGTTTTGATGGATGTGTGATATTTGACACGATTCGTGGATCGTCTTTTGTCAACACGAGAATGCAAATATAAAGAACGGTCTGAAAAATTTACGTGAATTAAACTCCATATTTTGTTTGATGTAAAACATGGCCAGTAATAGTGAATTTGAATTATTCTTTTAAGCAGTATTGCTTGAACAAGGTTTGGATTTATACAATGCTTGGTTGCATGCTGTTAGAACCGCATCACGAGACGGGTCGTTAAACTCTTTCAGTTTTATACCGACTCAAAAGCAATATTCTAGCGAATACTTGGTTCTAGGATTACTCACAGTCAAAGGCCTTCTGTGCTTGTTCACTGCCATCCACACAAATCATAATTTTTCTATTCTTTATTCCTTCGGCCATGTTTACTGCTTGTGTTTATAACCCCGTACGTACGTGTAGAAGCTCATTCAAGTAGAATGAATTAAACGGGTCAAAGATGAAGGCGGATGATTGACAGGTCGATATATCTAACTACGCCAGACAACCACAGGAAGCCCACAATGCTAGATTTTCATATCAAGAGAACAAAATACAAATACAAAACAACAAAACGAGAACAAAATGATGACAGATGGCAAAGAGTAATTTTTATTACAAATTCTTTACAGATAAAATAATATTCCAAAACTATGCACTAAAGAGTAGTATTAAATTAAATAATTTACATTAAATTTTACATTTTAATATATGAATTAAATAATATGAATTAAATTAAAAAGCATTGAATTTTGTGAATATGTTATTGTATAATATATTAATTAATATTTGCTAAAAAAATAAGAAGTCTTAAAGTGCTTATGATTAAGGTTATGATGCTTCTTATAATACTTTAGTATTCACTCAACATATAACATAGTTTATTCTCCTTATATAGACTCATTCAAATACTAACCCTAAACTTCATTGAACTTTCGAAACAATATCCAAATATTCGAAACAAATAATCCATTCTTGTGTGATCATAGATCATATGTTAGTTTTGTTTGTTAAAACAGCTAAAACATGTTACTTAATATTTAGGAAAAGCACTACTTTTTAGCATGGTATAGTTCCTTCAACTAAAGTAAGCTGGTCTCCCAGGACATTTGCACTTTTTCCCCGTCTTTCCACCAATGCTGTGTTTTACAGGAATTTAAAACTACTCAAATCTACTCGCACACAAAGTCGAAAGAAGTGTGAGGCCACTGGGGATTAAAAGCTGCACATTACCCAACTGATCGAGCTCCACTTGTTGTAAATACTGTATGGTAAATGTATCAGTATGATATAACTAGGAAACTGTGAGTGTGTTGCAGGATAAAACATTTAGCCATTGTCTCAAGAGTATTGACAAAAACAAAAGTAAAATACATGATTAAATATATTTACTATTTTATCATAAAATACAGCTATGGACATATTCTATTTTTCAAGAAATGGTGTGCTTGATGTCTGTAGTTCTACTCCAAACAGCTTCTCCCATGGTGTCTTGATACCATTGACCAGAGCATCAATGGACGCTGCTGTTTCTGTCTTGATAAGCAAGTAGCTATCAGCACATTCTAGGGGAGCATCCTTCAAAGATACAATTTGAAAAAAAAAAAGCTGGTAAAATTCTATCATTGCTACCTTATTTATTATACAATTTAAGCAAAATAGTTAAGGCCGATTTACACAATACGATTTTGACCTTGAACTGTAGTATACGATTTGCCTACAACATGTAGTAGGTACCATTCACACGCGCATGACTTGTCGTATACGATTCGTATACGCCATTGCTAAAATCATGAGTGATTGGACGAAATACTAGTTCCAGTCCTAATATGGAACAAATCACATCATTTTCCAACAACAAGTCGTAGGGTTTTGATCCTTGGCTCAAAATCCTACTACAAGTTGTAGGTCGCGTGCATCAGTTGTAGGAAAGTCGTAGGGCATTTACATGGCACGAATTGGAGCTCATTTGAGTCGTATACTACAAGTCGCACACAACAATCGTGCCTTTATGAACACAAAATGATAAATAAAAGCTTATTCTTACATTTTCATTGTATGCAAAAATGTTTAAAACTTGAAAATATGCAATTTAAAAAAAATACATTTCAATTAAAAAACAATTGTCTGCAGCTTGAGTTTGTAATTCATACACACATGGGCACTCATTGATATATATAACATTTTACATTTGAAAAAAATAAATCACTAAAACAACTTGAGAATGGAAGTACTTTTGAAGACAATAATGAAAACACTTAATATACATAATTATGGTGAATTTACCTCTTCTGAAATTGAAATACCAATATGGCAAAGACTGTCCTCAAAAAACTCCTAAAAATGAAGAAATTGAAAAGGGGAAATGAATGAAACCAAACAACAAATTAATGGTAAAATGCAAATAGTCAGCCCACCATGCAATGTCAAATTCTTCAACAACCAACAAAAAAAGCAAGCAACCATTCAATCTTAGCAATTAGCCAGACAGCCAATTAACCAACCAAGCAAGCAACTTACCAACAAACAAATTATCAAACCAGCCACGAACCAGCCCACCCACCCACCTCAATCCCATCCAGGCACACAACAACCAACAAACAACCAATTAACCAAACATCTAAATATAACTAACCAATGAGGCAACTATAACCAACCAACAAATTAACAAACCAACCAGTCACCAACCCAACCACCATACAACCCTCCAAGCCATGCACCAAGACCCACCAACCAACAAATAAACCAACAAACAAACAACCAACAAATAAACATACAATCCAACCAACCAACCAACCAACAAATAAACATATAAACAAAAACAAAAAACAAGGAAGTTGTTGGGAATTAACACAATCTGCAGTCTTCTTACCAGTCCTGAAATGTCAGTCATTTTGTATTTTTCTATACAATGAAACTGTGGTTCTTTTGGTGTTGGTACATCAAGATATCTAGGTAATGGCCATTGGTGGTTCTCTCTTGTGACGGCAACATGTGTTCTTGTTACAATCATTGTGACTGGTTTGACATCCATAGCTGTAGTGAAAGAATAAACAAACAAGCTTTGATGTTTTAGTAAATCAATAAGTTTATTCAATGGGGGGTAATAACTACACTTTATTTGAGGATATAACAAATAAAGCAGAGCTTTTTTCCATGCTGCCCCTTTTAAAATTGTGATTAACAATTCATTTGTCATGATCAAGTAAATTAATAAATACTGTCAAGAAAGCTATACATTTTTATCATTTACACTCTACAGTATACAGAAAATTAAACTATAACTGAATAATAATCAAACTGTCAGAGTATCAAATACAAAATGCCAAGTTATATATTAGTGTAAATTAAGTCATGGTTCCTTCTCATGTTGATGTATAGCAAAATGAGGTCTACTAGATACTTAAAATTACTTTTGCCTGTGTGCTCCAGAACTTTAAATGCCATAACTGCTACATTGATGTGTGGGTCAGTATCACACACGTCATTTTGATAACAACTGGCTTGACCATCTTCATCTTTCTCATTGGAACTGTTCTGTTTGAATAACAATGATAAATATCACAGTATTGATTATGAAAGATAATTATATGTTTTGCTCGAGGCTTCAAAGTGGACAACTAAAATCCAGAGCGTAAACATCATTATCTAGACGGTGCTCCAGTGCTTTCCTTTGTTTTGTTTTTTAATTTCTTCTCCTTCCTTATATTCATTTCCTTTAATTTCTTTCTCCCTCCCTGATTCTTTTTTCTCACTTCCCTTCCCTTCCTATTTTTTCTCTTTTCTTTCTTTTGATCTCATTTTACTTTTCAATTTTTCATTCTTTGCATGCCGGGGTGGGAGGGGGATGGGGGCTCCCTTACAAAAGGGGGCAGGGGTTCTTGTCGTCCCTTTTAGGGTTTGAAATCAATGTTTTGTTCCTGCTTAGGGTTTTTAAGATGAGAATGCCCACCAGCCGAGTTTTGTGGTCCCTTTTAAGCCTATAAGATCAACAACAATGCTTCTTTTCAAAGATCATTTTTATTTTAATCCCCTTTCCGGTCCCTCTTAGGGGTGAAATTTCATCACTGCCACGCCCATCATCTCAAAATATAGGTTCCTTTTTGGTGTCATTTTCAGAATTTCCGACGAGGACCCCTGCTCTCTTTTCTAAGGGAGTCCTCTCGGGTTTGCATGTCCCTCCTTTCTTTGCTTTAATCCTTTTCCTTCACTTATTTTTCCCTCCCTCGTTTTATTTCCTTTTCTTCCCTTCTCTATCCTTTTTCCCCCTTTACCATCATAATATTTTGTGTTTCTTCATGGGCAAGTCAATGTATAACAATATATACAAAGGTTGGCCTTTCATATTCTAATTCTGTGAGTAACCTTACCTCTGAATTATGGCCCAAACCAAATTTATAAAACTGTTCCTTGTCCTCAAATTTACATTCTTTATATACATGCTCTATCAAACCAGCTCCAACAAGTGTCTGTGCTTTTTCAACAGCCTGAAATAAAGTGTCATTCACTCAGTTACTGCGCAACATAGCATCAATCCTAAATGTGTTTACTAATTTTATGCCATTTTATTAATTATTTATGTTTCTTTACTCTGAAGATGACTTCCACTCAGGTTGTCGAAGCGTCAGACATCAACACCATCACCTAGACGATCATACCTCATCTACATTCATTATATACCTCTGTTCTTGTGTTCGCCTCTCCATGTTGAATCATCCAATCAACAAAGTCCTTTCCAATAAAACACTGTGAATAGTGCCTCAGCAAACTCTGTAAACAAACAGTAACCATAGTGAGGACAGAAGAGTATTAGCTTTGCTTGTGATATTTAAAATAAAAAACTAAAGCAAGTCAGTTTGATTTTGATTTTATTGATGTTTCGATGCCATCCAGCATCATTTTCAAGAGTACATTAATATTCAAAATTAGAGTGTCTTATAGTTAGTAGAAAGTCCCATGATAATAGTGTTGACATAATTAACAAAAGATCTTTGCTCTAACAGAGTCTGATTAGATGTTAAGTGATAGTCTTATTTTCCGGATAAATAGCATCATGTGAATGAGCGCTTTTTAAGGATAGTAAAGCTGTTACTCAGATCAAGTACATCTGTTAGGCCATGGGCCAAGTATTTACCTTTCTGTCCTTGATCAGTGGTGGATCTGTAAAAAGTGTTAATTGCTCTAGATATCTTTCACCCTATTTGTAAATGAATAGTTATAGATATTAAATAATGTATTGTTTCTATATGGACATATTAAGGACGGGGCCTACTAATTAAAAAGTAATGTATTCTTCAAATAACTATGTGAGTTGTTTTAACCCTTCAGAGGGTTCTACAAATCTGTCTAAAAAAGGTGGGGTCACCGGGCAGTTAAGAGAAATAACGAGTCTTAAATATGGCTGACGTCACGATTTTACCGGCATCGACAATTTTTTTTTTCAAAGGATTTTCATTGAAACATCTCTTTGATAGCAGTAAACAATTAACAAGTAATTTTCTAATAGGAATATATATTTTGTAACATATTTTCAAAAGTTAATAGTGAAATATGATTTTTTTAGCATCGCGACTTGTATTTTACGAGGTTCAGAAAATTCGAATGTTTGTCTATTTTCCATTCAAAAATCAGTTGCTTTTTCGAAATTTTACATCAAAACCATTGTTTAACATGTTCTTAATAATTGCAGTTATAAAAAAATTGGGGTTACCGGGCGTTTTAAAAATTTATCGCGTGGTAAACTTTGCCGCCGAAGATCATCATAAGACAATTTCTTTCCGGTCCCCTCCCTACTAAGTAAAGAAATTCGTCATCATAAGTACATTGTGGGACTGTTTTTATAAAAACCGCTACCGTCGCGTCTCCCATCGTTAGATGGTTTTTTATTTGTATTTTGTCATCTTTTGAGGTAAGATAGCGCGTTAAAATGGAAACTATGTAGATGCGCAGTAGCCTGCGCAGTGGCAATAGTAGGCCCCGTCCTTAAGATAAATGAAATAATACCAGCAGCAAACTCAATATTTTGTACATACCATTGCGGTTAAATCCTCTTGATGAATACCAAGAACATGCAATCTTTAAACAAGTGTAGAAAAGAAATATTTCAGTTTAAGTTTACTCAACCAAACAGTGTGAACCTTGATATATTTAGCAAATTGTGATAGATCGAACAAATCAAATTTAAATATTGCGTCCTCATATTTGATCATGCTCGTTGAGCCTTGTGTTTATGTAGGAATACAATTAAGGTGATTTCACATGTAAAAAGCAGATATTAATTTACAGGGATCCCTAAGGACCTGTTGTGCATGGCCACAGGAAACAATAATATGCCACTCCAGTGCGTGCTTATGAGACACTCAAGGCGCTGACCCAGTGCCAACTAATTTGACTCTCTTAGTCTGGGTGAAAACCATGGCCTTCTGTGCCCAATGGCAGCAATCCATCTATCCACAGTATGATTGGTTGTTACTAACCTTATATTAGCAAGTGTTTGTAGGTTCTTGTCTGTAGTAACAAGTGCAACCTCCCCATTGTCTGATTTATACTGATTCAAATATTCTAAAGAAAATTTTTTAATAACAAATTAAAAAAAAAAAAAAATTAACATTACCAAACTTAAGGTTTATACCTTGTGTAGACGGTAACAATGAATATTATTGAGAAAAGCCATGACAAGACATTTCAGAATGGCATTACAACATAATATTCAAAACAATATGACAGAGAAAAAAGGCATGATTTTTTAAACATGAACAGTATTACTTAAAAAAAGTAATCATGCAGTATTGATAGTGGAGGTATATTGAGATCAAATTCAGAGAAGAAAAGGATGGGGATTTTATAATCCTAATCCCTTAATTAATTAGCTGTTAATATGTCTACTCCAATTTTTAAGGAAGTTAATACATAGATTTTAGCAGCAATTGATTAATTGTATTGACTTACTTAAAAATAAATGAGAAAATTCTTTACATCTTTCTGTGTCTCTAACCAAGAATGTAAAACTACCAGGCGAATCTCCATTCAATTCTAAACGGAAACTCTGAAAACAGTAGTGAAGAAGTTAAAACAAGTGCTGTCATTAATTATTATATAGCATAGATACAATACAGTTAGAACTGTAATATATTTAGCAAACAGATGAGAGTGGTTTGAGAGCAAAATTATAAAACCAAAATCATAAAATAATATGGAAAACATAAAGTACCAAGCCATACTTAAAATGGAATCCATTGAATCAAAGCATTAAATTAAGCAATATAAATTTAGTTACTTTAGGTTTTGTATACTTACATGAAAACTAAGTCCAAAGTCAACAAACTGAATGTCTTTTAATGAGTATGAGCCAATGAGAGACAAACACTCTTTAGCACTGAGCCTGCAAGAAAGAAAAATATTTAACATAAATCATCTATTATAATTATCATAATACAATTAAGTAAAAAGGATTTTTCATTTATTGATCTCCCAGTCTATTTTTTTATTTGCTTAATTAAGGTATCATGGGACAAAATGTTTGAAGAAAATGGACATTTCTCAAAAAAAGCATCAAATGATTATTCAATGTCTTGTTGATCGTTTAACAAAAACAAAATTGGTTTTGCTTTTTTCTTCGCAAGATATTCGTAAAAAAGATATTTTGCGTGACACACTAAACATGACAAAGCGATGACAGGACCTACCCATAGCAAGGTCAAACATTGATAACGGCGTTCACTGTTACTATATAGTATTTCCTTTAAAGTATCTTTTAAACATATATTTGCACTTAATTCAACATATTCGATAATAGTTTATATTTATCCATGCCAGTTAAAAGAAAAACTGTTTCATTAACCCCCAAAAAGCGAAGAAAGCGAACGTCAACAAAAGCTTTAGAAGTCGAACGAAAGAAGCAATTGACCATTATCGAATATAACTGCTTTGTCTTAGGCATCGCTGTTAATCCGGATTAAGTAAACAGAAGCAAAGTACATGGGAACAAAACCGGCTTTATCTTGCGTTGAGATTTTAGAATATTTACGAACTTTGAAGGGTACATAGTCCCACAATATTTAACCAATCGGCACAAAACCTAATCAGACCTGTGATTAAACTCATGAAATTCAAAACGGTGCCTCCGTTTTTTAAAATTTTATGCTTCATTCAAAAGTAATTAAGGATAAACTGCAAAATAACCTATGATTTTAGTACCTATAGATACAAAAATTAATAAAAAAATAACAAAGCGCTTAATAAAAAAACGTAGACACCGTTTTGTAGTTGATGAGTTTTTTTACAGGTCTAACTACATTTTTGGTTAAATATTGCGGGACTATGATCGTGTTGATTTTGACTAGTCGGATTTCGGGAAAAGTACAATATCATTAAAACGAAATTTAATTTAGTCAAACTAATAATAAAAACGAAATCTTTATTTATTAAGCTTTCAGAATATATATAGTTTTTTGGGAAAATATTTAAAGCTGCACGCACTATGCGACTTTCAAAAAGACACCTCGATTTTGTCCCATGATACCTTAACAAATAATATGCACACCAGTTAATAATTCAGCTAAAGCTGGCCTGCACGCTAGTACATGTATGCGCTGGGTGTAGTTACATGCAAAAGTATGATCATGGCATGATCAGTTTTGACTATTTTATTTGCATGCATATACTTGAATCTGTACAAAAGCCTTTTGCTGTTGAAAAGCATTAACTTTCAAACTTCTTCCATGGAAAATTATAACAAAAGGCTGCACATCAAAGAATGTGAATACATTAATGACAGTCACAGATTTGTGTCACTGGGTAAAAATATTGGTGTATGTTGTATAAAGCAATGTCAATCAAATCAAAACATGTATAAGTCAGACTTACCCAGCCGTTTCCTCAAATCTAAGTATATAAATAGCCAAGTTGGATACTACTAAAAGGGCAGTGGATTCTACTTGCTCACCATAAACAACAACAGGTGCCTACACAACAAACAATAATTATTAGACAAGCATTAATCAATAAATTAGAACCTATAAATAATTGCTCCACTACTATCAGTGATTATAATTCAACAACAAATTTTCCTCTGCTCTCATTGGTCGAGGGGCGATCACATGACGTGATAGTGCCTACCGCGGAAGGATACTATCAGCGCACAGTGCCCGCTGAGTGCTTTTCGTCCACTTCAGAAAATTTTGTTATTGAATAATAAAAACAATAGAGCATGTGCAGTTAAAATCTTGGGCATAATGCTGTGATAGTTGCCCTTGGAAACTAAATGTTCTTTAAAACAAATATTCGCCCGAGAACGTACTCGGTTTTTCTGAACATCCAGTTTCCACATGCAACTATCACAGCATAATGCCCTTGATTCAACTACTCTAACTTTTGTTTAAATAGCACTAAATCCTAACAAATGTCTAGCTCCCACTATGTAGTGAACAGATTTCAAAGTACATGTTAAAATACCATCATTTAATAGAAAAGGTGTGTTACTCTGTCAAGTTTTAAGATTTCACTTTCTGATAATAATTATTAATTGTGTTTGTGAGGTGACATCAAATGTCTTTGTGATTAATATCTTCATCTTTATTTTATCTACTCTTTCCTTAATTGCTTCTCTTGTCTAATCAGAGGTTGACAGTCTGACATCCAAACCTGAACCTAAAATATTATTAAATACAAAAGAACATACTGCAAACTCAAAACTCATAATTTATATCAATATTACTACAAACCAAATCATTTGGCATTCAGTATATCAAAATTTGCAGCAGAAGACTATAGTTATTTTATAGATCTCAGATATGTCAAACCATCAACCTTTCCAAAACAGGTACATAACATGACAGTCACCTTTATCAAGCAATACAACGACTCCTCCTGCCCTCCAGTGAACAAAGATACTTCAAAATAAAGTTTAAGGCGGTGGTCACAGTCCTTAAATTCATCTGGTGAGATGTCATATACTAGTTTTGATTCAATTTTAGGAGTTTTATCAATTGCTGAGTCTCTGCCTTGCCCATCGGGTAAACCAGATCCAGACATTTTGCTGCCAAATTTACTAAGCAGGTTCCTAATAACACTAGATGATGATGGGCTAGATGTATGGTTTTGTTGATTCCCAGACGTTTTCCTTTGAGAACTTGATTGTTTTTCTACTTCTATTTTCTTGCTTGGTGTTGATGAAGGACTTGATGATACATTTGGTTGATTTTTAGATGTCTTCCTTAAAGAATTTGATTGGTTTTCTAGTGAAGAAGGAGTACCATCTACCTCATCTGCAGTTGCATTTCTTGATGATGTTTTCAATGATATTGGACTATCAATGACACGTTTTTGTGGAGGAATGGACTTTGCTTTAGGAGTCTTCTGTCTAGCTTCAACACTATTATTTAATTGTTCTGGATTCTTGAGAGAATTACTAAGAACACTTGTTCTCAATGGTGACAAACTTTTTGTTTCGTATTGTTTGTTAACAGTAAATCCGACATCATTGTTAATGATGAAACCGGAACTTGAGTTCAAAAAGTAACTAGTTTTGTTTTCAGTCTCAGTTTCTAGGCTATCAGGCTCATCAACTGACTGTGAATTGTTACTGTCATCAAGACTCTTTTCAGTGACTTTAAACATTTCCAGTTCATTTTCTGATTGTTTTTCTTTATAACCATTCTCTGTACTAGTGTTGTAGATATCAGGATGACTGATAAGTGCATTCATGGGGCTTGAGTTGGACATCAAATCAGGCATCATCTTTTGTGGCTGACCTAACCTAAAAACAAGAACAGCTCGACTGTATTTGTAAAACGTTTAAGTGATATTACTTATCTGTTAATAGTGGTCAACACAAAACTACGGGAACATCTGATCAATACAAAAATTATTTCAGTCAATTTTTCAATTGGTCAGTCAATTCATCATTCATCATTCATTCATGCATTCAATTGTTCAGTCAGTCAGTCCATCACTCAGTCGATCAATCAATCAATTAATGCTATAGTCATTCATTTTTTTGTCAGTCACTACTAAGTCTTTTAACCATTCCCTCAACATATAAACATCATACATCTATTCCAAATAAGTTGTTGGGGCAAATGACATTTTCATGACCAATAGGAACTATGGATCTTTGATATTGATTATTTAAATGCCTCTTTTGTGATAGAGAGTAAATTTACTGCTGCACAATGCCAGCCCTACTTATAATTATAATCTATTCATGAAATGATGCTTGGCAAAAGATTCCAGAAAAAAACTTGCATATGTTACTGCATAACCACAATTTGTTTTGGTTATGCAATTGATATTTGCTCTGGCAACCTTTCTTGGAATAGGTATATCTAAAGAAAATGCAATGGCTAGAAGATGCTAGAAAAAAGAATCTTACCAGTCACTATCAGTTTGACTGCAAGTTGGAGATTGATCTTCTTGATCTTCTTTAGCCCCATCATTATTACTTCTAGTGTTTATTGGCATTTCTGGAGAATGAATCTCAATTATCTTGGTACTACCACAATCAGGACAGATATGATGACTGGTCTTAGATACATCCTCAGTGAAGTATGCTGAACACTTCAAACACTAGAAACACAATGCATCTGATTCAGTATTTAGCTTTGGTCACTTTGGATAGATGTTAAACAACAGAATTTGGACCAAAAAAATGCATTGTAGTTTTGCATAACAACAATTTAAAATAACATTGTGAGGTCTTAAATATATGTAGCATAGTTTTGGACACATACAGCCTGCAGTCAAATTCAAAATTATACCATAGACCATTTTGCAATATTTTGCAATATTTTTATTAGTGTACAATATTGCTGTATAATTCTGTTTTCGCCAGTAATGCTGATGTTTTAGTTTGAATGCTTCTTCAAATAACATCCAGCAAAGGGCTTTTTAAAATGTATTTAAAAATGTGATGTTGAAGTTTAGTTTAGAAAATGTTTCATTGCTGAACAGTATTTCACAATTTTATAGGACCTGGACGTGACAATCATTGTATAAGTTTTGGACCTGAACATTATCTTTTTAGCAATAGATTTATAATGTAAATGTGCTATGCTCAACTGGTTTGTGTACTCTTGATAAAGTCTGTTGATGTTGTGCTCTGACATTTCAACATCCTGAGCAGAAGTCATCTTCAGAGTTGTGATAGTTCTGAAATAATTCATTTTTACCTGCAAATGTTCTGTAACACTGGTATTTTTAGCTTCTTCGTTGGACTCTAATGCAGGATGCAGAAGTTGCAAAAATTGCTGTCAAAGTGTTAAATACTGGCATTAATATTAGTAATAGAATCATAAACTTATTGATCTTTAGTTAATAGTTTTCATATAACCCACTTTGAAGATTGAAATGAGCATATTATATGATTGTGTAAAATAACATGCTAATAAGGTGTAAGTGTAGCTTCAATGAGTCACACTCTCAGCATAAAATAATCAAAATAAAACAAGAGTGGCAACAATCTTCAAAGTGATTAAAGTAATTATAATCATTTTACTACGGTAAATATATATATATATATACCTCACAATCTCTGTCATCCATAATATAGTAACGTTCTTTAAGATCTCTGTTCAAGTAATCAAATTTTAGATGAACATAAAAATCTCCATCCTCTGATTCCTCTATTTTGGCAGAGATAAGACTGTCGGTCTCCAGCTTACAAATTACCTACAAACAAACAAAATTAATACATTATGGCTTACCTATAAACAATAAAAACAATCATTACATATTAAGTATGACACTTATTTTGATTCATCAACCTGAACACTACCAACAATGTCATTGCTACACGCCCTCAGGTAAAAAGTTCTTGCAGCTAAGTTCATAGCCTGCGTGCAGCCAGACGTTACTCGTTTACTCGTGCAGCCAGACGTTACTAATTTACTTGTAAGTCCCATCTGACAGACTTTACGGAGAAAAAATCCAGATGCAATGCAGACTACAAAGTTGTCAATCAAACACATAAAACAGGTGGAAATGTTTTAAGTAGAAAATAATATTGAGCAAATGTCTTTTGACAATCTGAAAACTTAAGTAAGAGTATATTTCAAATACATTTCAAATAATTGTTATTTTAACTGTATAAATTTAATGTTGTTTATGACTTGTTGTCTAGACAAATTGTGTTTGATTGATGAAAGAGAATCGCAAATCAATTCAAGAACTGTCTGTCAAAGCAATGAAATATGTGGTCATTTTGAAAGTAAAAACATTTCACTTTTTGACAAACATTTCACCAAAGCAAAAGATGAAAATAATAATGTTAATGTGGTTAAAAAATGTGGTTAAATTTACATTTCCATTGCCACAGTCTCTTTCTCGGATGAAATGATCGGTTACAGTCACAAGCAAATCTTTATCATCTTCATGATTGTCATCAGCAGTATTCATTGTCTTAAGAGTCACGATAAACGGTTGATGAAGGCCTAAAACAACAGAAACAATTTTACAGTATCAATTAGTGAACAACAAGAATCTAAATTTGACAACCCATTTTAAGACACTAAGTTGTTAATTTTGAGGTACAATAATAATAAATATGTATTAGATAGTTACTGACTAAGGTACATAGTAGTAATAATTAACATAAGATTATACAATTACTACTCAATGACCCAGACCATTGTTTTCTTTTATGCACAAAAGTTTATTATTTCTGGTTGCAATTGAGCATGTGTATAAAACATTTGGAGACATCAACTTTGTTTGGATTGTACATCCCACATGGATTGTGGACCATGTTTGGAATAAGAGAGCAGGTGGAAAAGCTATTTAATTTCAGTACGGCCTATAGGAATTCGAACATGGCATTGGAAAACTGTGGAACTACTAACTAAATAGTGCATCCACTTTCTTAATTATCATCTACCAATTCAACAGTGTTGCTAAATTATTAATACTGTTTGATCTCAGCAATAGTTGATAAAGTACAGAGAGAAAACTTGGGCATTGAATAGTTATTTTCATACCTTGATCTTGATAATCAGAATGTTGACTTGTAGTTGAGCTCTTTCGTTGAATTGGAGGAGGAAAATTGACATCCACAACAACTTCTTCTTGATGTATAAAATATGGTGAAGTACTTATTGATGATTCCATCTTCTCTTCTACAATCAAATCATCAACACAAAGCACTATTCACTATCAGTTGTAAATTACTGGTCAGTTATAACGCTGGACAAAACAATGACACAAAATAATGTTTGTTTGATGTACTGTTCTCCCTCATCCCACAAGGGTTTTATGGTTCTCCAGTGTTCCTTGCTCAGCAAAAATCAACACGTGAGATGGGTGTTGTGGTATGCAAATACTGAATACAGGGGTAGTGATAGAGTGTGAGTGCATTGAATACTTAAATATCAGCCGACACCTAGGGAGATTTGGAAACGACTCCCAGTATATCAACGTAAAACATAATTAATTTTATATATTAACTTGACCAATATAAAATTAATTAATGTGATTATGTATAATCGAAGTTAGCTTGGAGTGTTGGCTGGTCAGCGGCGGTTACATGCATGCGTATTGGCTATATGTGCACTCATGCTTGCTCATGCTGCTTTGCTGGTTAGCTCAACTTTTGTATTATATTAAGTTTCAGATTCATCTGAACAATAAAAAATTAAACAAATTACTACTATTTGATTCATTGATTCTTTTAAAAGTGAACATCATTGTTCCTTACAACTGTCTGCTCGAAGTTAATGTTTACTAAATAATGAGTTATAAGTTAAAGACTACAATAATAAATGATACTGACCTTTTGCAGGTTGTTGTTCAGTTGTTTGACCATGTAAAACATGATTTATAGCTGGCAGCCAATCTGCATGCACATTCATGGGAAAAATAATAGAAACAAAGAGATCAGTAATCAATTTCTCTATAATTTCTGATGGCATGTACTTTGAATCATTACTGCCAGTTGTTCTCTTTCTCTGCAGCTGGTACTAGTCATTCAAGCTAATGTAATAATGTAATATATACAATGTGAGCGGCCGATCTGTATCAGATATACAATGGCGTGTCGAAGACGAGATACAGATCTCATACAGATTGGATGTGAATATTGTATAGTACTTATGACAGTCCAACGGTAGTTCTTTTACATTTTACTAACAATGTCAATATAAAAGTAAATCTGTATGAGAAAAATTCAAGTTAAAACTTATCCAAATCAGGACAAAATCTGTATGAGATTTACAGAACTTGTCACAGACATGATTTCTTTTGTAAAATGCTAATTAATTATTCATGAATTTATATACAATTGTGTATATTTTATTTTATTATTTACAAGTGTTTATATACAATTTATGTACAAATGAATAAGTGGTATTTTAATTAATTAACCACAAAAACAATAAGCAGTTCTAAAAACTTACGTTCTCCACCTAAGTCCCTTGCTTTTTCAAGACGCTCTATATCTTGAGAGTGTTCTAAAGATTGCTCTCCTTGAGCTGAGATAATACAATATGTTTATTTGAAAATACTTTATAGCACTATACCGGTAAACAAATTGAGCTACTTTATACTTACATGATACTACTGAGCTTGAGAAAGCACTTTCATCCTCAACATCTGTGAGTATTGATACATTTCTTGCCTTCACTTTCTTGCCTTTCTTTTTCTACAAAACGAATTTATCCAGCAAAGTTTATCTAGAGTTTTACAAAGGCACTAACCAGATGTCAAAGCCACCCTTTTTGAAAAAGGTGCAATCCATATGAAATAACCACCTTTTATTATTTAATAATTTATTGTCAATGAAATACCTATATTCTTGTTTCTAAAAATCACATGTGAAGATATCATCACTATGGTTACACAGCTTTATGGAAACTTATTGTGTCGAAAAAAGTTTTATTTTATTTTCATTGATAAATATTATATAATAAACAGAACATTACATTGTCACTTGGAGATACAAATTTTATCTTCTCATAATGAAAATCATTTCAACACTCAAAGATAAAATTTGTATCTCCTCGCATATTAAAATGTTCCAACAATAAACAATAAAGTTATTCAAATTAATCACTATTTCCAACACAGATTTAATACTTGTAAGTATTTTTACACTTAGTGCTGTACTTCATTGCTAATTACCTTTGTAACTGCTGTTGCTAATGGCTGGTTGTCAGTCATATCCTGTGTTGATTCAGTGAACACTTCTTCATTCATAGTCACATTGGTTGATAGATAGGTCAATGGAGACACAGGATCAACACTACACCCTACAAACTAGATATGACAGTAATCATATATTAAGTATTTTTAAAAATGAAAACTGTCAGTTTTACATTTAAGATGCCACTTGATGTATATAGTTATTCTATCAGTACTCAATGGAAACTTTTAGTTTTATAGTCAAACAAGCTCACACGTTGACCCCTCGAGTTGATTAATGATTTGAATGTTTGATTATTGATTTCATTTTTCAGTTGAATTTTGCATCGTCGAAAACGAAGAGTGCAAAATTCAAATCAAATTTAAATTGGTTAATGATTAACACAGGAAAACCAAGAAAGCTTGCCCGCTAGGAATCTTTTCCATGTTTACGTGCCAGGAAGGCATTTATTGAATACCATTCGACAAGATATCGTTTTACTAAGCAATAGTTGTTTATCTAACAAAGATATTTGATTCCTTCAATCGAGAATATTTAACTGGAAGTCTAGAAGACACTTGAAGCAGAAAATACCAGGAGTTTACTAACGATAACATTCGTCAAGTGATTGAAATTGAAGCTCGAAAACTCCAGCGTTCATGGTCATGAAATTTGAGAGAGACTTCTTCTCCAAGGTTTTTACCCACCTTTGTTTTGTCTGATTTATTTTATCAAATCACAAGTCAAATTTCGAACTGATTCTTTGTTTGAATATTGCAATATTCGGTTAATCCCATTTGCACAAATAAAACAAATAATCGACTAATGATTTGATTAATCGACTCTAGGGGTCAACGCGTGAGCTTGTTTGACTGTAAGTTTAAGATGATGAGGTAGCAACAGCATTTGTTTACTGTGACTCTGCATGTAGGATGACTGAATCAATCAAAAGCTGGCCATTTTAATAAAATATTAAAGAAAAACAGAATGACGTTAAATGCAATGGCACTGAGAACTATATGCCTGAACCAACAAAATATTGGAGATCTATTTCTTGCAAGCTTCCGATGCAAGGATAAAGTGCAAAACCCAAAAGTTTGGGTTTCAATGCATTCATACTCACTGTTTGCTCCAAGGGGCTCAACAGTTCATTGTCAAGAAACACCTATAAATGTACAAGAAAAAAGTTTGATCCAAACCATAACTTTTATGTACATTGATCACACCGTAGCAGGGATTCTGGCATTATGCGGAGGAAAAATCAAAATTATGCGGAATTTTTTCGGAAGATTATGCGGAAGAAACGATAAATTATGCGGAAAATTATGCGGAATGACGTAATCGCTTAAAACTTAAAATAAAACTAATTCAATTACTTTAGCTCTCCTATTTCGGTTCTTTTTTACACATAAATGTCATATCATTCGTTTTTTATCAATAATTCAAACTAATAACAACACTATAACCAAAAGAACTAACGATTTCCGTTAAACGTTCCGCCATCTTGGAAAACCGCCATCTTGGAAAACCGCCAAACAGCATGGGCCTGGGCCGAGATACAGGAAGCCCAATACTATAGAAATAAAAACAAAATGGCGTCGCTTTGACGGCTGGTTTGTAAGCCGTGAAAATGAACAATTTGTACTTCGTACGACTGTAACAAAACGGCAAAAAAAAACTATTCAAGCATGCAAGGGAGATAACTAATATATATCTATTGTTTTATCTATTTAATTTGTTTCATTGGTGCATTTTTGGTGCTTTTATCAATTTTTTTTTTTTGGCAAATTATGCGGGATTATGCGGAAAGTAGTCAATTATGCGGGTCCGCACCTCCGCATAATGCCAGAATCCCTGCCGTAGACAGTATTTACCTTGTACTCCACATCATTTCACATCATACTATACTTGGTCACCAATACTACAGAACATCTTACACTATACCACATTCCACTATCATGCCATTAATTACACAACATCCCACAATACTGCACTATACTACATCACACCACCATGACATACAACACCACACTATACCACACCACACATGCATCACAGCACCACACAACATAAATTCTTGTCACTAAACCACCAAATTTCAGCAATATCAACACACAACTATCTATGACTTATCAACTATTTTTTCCCACAGAAGATCACCATTGAAATGTAACACCAAATATAATTGCCTTGCCGTCAATGAAGCTATTTCCAGAATACTCACCTCTCCCCTTCGTGGATATGGTGACATGTAGGACACTGTGCGCATACGGTAATCATCACAATAACATACAGGATTGCCAGTTAGTTGAAGCTGTCAATCAATAAATAATGAGACTTAGAAATACAAGACAATTATTATTGTCCAGTCTCCTAGTCAGGGGCGGCGCATAATGTCACTACCAGTAAGTTCCAAAATAAATGTCCCTGTCCTTAGCCAATCTCTCTATTTCATATTTTTAAAAGCTCCCTTCAATAACTAGTGCATCATCTCAATGTTCTATTTTGATGGCAGGTTATTACTAATTATGTAATTATTTATTTTTTGTCATAGCTTTTTTCTTTTTTAATTAAGCAAGACATTTTGACTGCAAAATTGGCAGCCTTTATCAGTTGGAAAAACAAAAGTCTCTTTACAGTACTGTAGGTGTAGGTGTACTTACAGATGTCAATTTTTCCAAATGTGCCAAAGGAACTAGTTCTTGGAAAGATGCAATGCAATTGTTAGACACATCTAGAGTCTCCAGTAAAGTAAAGTGCTGAATACCTATAGTAAATTAACACACAACGATCAATCATATTATTTGAAACTCTCTATTCTGTTCATGTTTTATTCATCGTTGATCCATCAGTTGAAATATGAATTAGCAAACACATGTTTCACACATGTGCATCACTTGGTATTTTAAGCCTTTTTTAATACTCTGAGATGTAACATTTTTTTTTATTACATGTCAATTATGTTACTTTGTAAGCAAACACATGAAGATGGTAGCAATAAAATTGATAATGCATTAATATGCATAGGAGCAAGGATGGCACAGTTGGTTAGTGCGTGACATTCTTTGCGAGAGGTCCCGAGCTCGATTCCCAGTGACCTCACATCCTTATTTCGACTTCTCTCCTTTCCGTGTAGCTTTAAGTAGCTTTAAATACCCATAAAACAGAGCACTGATGGAGAGAGGGGAGTAAAATGAGCACTGTTGGCCTCAAGTTTATCAGTCAATGACTGTAACGAGTTACTAATGTTAAATAAGGTTACTTTACTTTACTTTTACTTTACTTTATATGCAACAAATTAATTCACAAACAAAAGTGACCAGTATTCTCTTGTAGTATGATTTTATAATGTGACAATGTAAATGGGCAATGGTAACTGACTAATGCAAGACACACAACAAGTGACATACCTTTTAAATTTTGGATGTCATTGTTCCTGAGAATAAGAACTTTGAGTGATGGTGTGATATTAAAGGAAGAAGCACATGGGACCTTGTTTAGCTGATTGTAACCAATATTGATGCACTTCAGATCAGACAAAAACTAAACAATTAAAAAAGAACAAAAATGATAATATTAATATGAATCATTTAAATGAGGCTAGTCATTTAGACATTCAAAGCTGTATTGAAAGATGACACTTTTCATTTCTTCAAATAGGATGAGATGCAGCCGACCAAGATAGGCATGGTTGGAAAAATGTTTATTGATACCCTGAAAAGAAAGTTTCAAAAACAAACAATAATATTTTTAACATTACCTTCCAGCTATCATCATTTTCAGGAGATTCAATACTATTGTGACTCAGATTTAACAATTTCAAAGCAGGTAAAACTTTCTGTAAGAGGAAATCACATGCATTATTGTAGAGTATATTTTTATATAATATAATAACAGATATATCTTGATAAATTACTGTAACTGTATGAAGTTTAAGACTCTACAGCAAACTTGGATGTTCTTTATACATTGTATGAAATACAAACTTGCAAAATGTCTATTCAAGGCAGACTGAGCTAAGCAATTTCAATGTTTATCATATTTACATGTATGACTGTCACAACAAAGTTGACACTATCTGGGTGTGAGAAGTCAACCAAATTAAGCAGGAATAATCTTCTGAGTAAAGCAACAATTAAAGATAAAAAAATATTTACCAGAGAGTCATCAATGCTGTTGATGCTATTATAGCTGAGGTTAACTTCTTCAAGTCTTTCCCAGGCAAAAGGTGTACTAGAGAGATCTCCCCCACAACAGATAAACACCTCCTGGTACAATAAAACATATTGTCATTAATAGATGTAGTGTGGAAATGTACTAGCTAACAGGTAACAGGTTCCCATTTAAATCTGTACTTTCCCATTTAAATCTGTACTTATGCAAATTTTGTTGATGTGTGCTAAACACACAGATCAACCAATCAGAGAAGTTCACTTCAGAAATAATATACTCTGATTGGTTGATCTGTGTGTTTAGCACACATCAATACAATTTGCATAAGTACAGATTTAAATGGGAACCTGTTAACTATACATTATCAGCCTGTGGATAAGTAAAGATATTATTATTGTATACATAATTATACAGTATGTGTGTGCAATTCCGGACGGTTTTTGAATAAAGTGCCATATCATTCGTTAAATGCATTGTTTAGGAAATATATTTTCCCTGGAGATGAGGTAACATCTGATAAAGATTTATATAAAGTATTTTAGTGATTTTTAAAAATGTTATGGATATATTTGTAAAGTAGTTTGAGTGGTGCAATTCCGGACAGTTGTGTGCAAAGCCGGACACTATTAAAGTAGGTTCTGTTTAATCAATTCTTTGAAGTTATTTCCTAATTTTCGAATGCTTATGATAGATTTTCCATTTCCACAGTCAAATTTGAGATTAAAGCATAAGTTTGTGTTAATTAAATCATGAATTACGTTGCTTGATTAATACGTTTGAGCACTAAATTATTTCACACATGAGTAATTGCTTTCGTGCTCTGGATTCTGCAAATGAATATAAATGTCCTATAAATGAATAGTGCATGGTGATTAAGAGTGAATGTCAGTAAGAACCGAGCAAAATCGAACTTTAGCGGCCACACTCAAAAAATGGATTTCGCTCATATTCCGTTTAAACGTATGAAATAGGTTACTTTTAAACGTGTCAAGGTTCGTTTTTCGAAAAACTGAGTATTTTTCGAAAAAATCGGAAAAAAACGATTTGGACCGTTTTCGGTCTCAAATTAGCGAAATTCAAGCGTGGAATATACAGTCCAAAAACTTCCCTCGTGTCCAAAAGCAAGGCCTGCCAGCGAAACTCTGTTTTCGTGTATGGAACAAACAGATATTCAACGTTAATTTCAGAGTAAAATATTGTCGTTTCCTTGTTTTATAAAGGAAAAAATCGCTCATCAATCAGCACGACTTTGCAGGTCAAAATAAATTACATTTTACTACCATTTTATCATGGACATTTTCACCATGTGCACGTGCTCAGATTACCTTCATATTCTAGCTACTCAATCTTCAAATGATAAGCTTTAAATTGATGTAAAAATATTTCTGGGCTTTCACTTTACGGTCCTGTACGAGTAGCTTGAAGTTGACACATTTTGCATAAATTTCGAAGACTGATACCATTAAAAAGTAGAATTTATACGTTTACAAGCTTGCATACTTCCTAATAACAATAACAAAAGTATAAAAATGATACACATAGGATTCTTGTACTTAATATTTCATTATTAATATCCAACAAGACACTATTAGATTATTATGCTACTCGTAGTATTTCGTTATTTAATACTTACCGCCGGTCGCTAATAGTAAACAATTGTTCTCTCATGTACTTTAGATTATTTTGCCGTTTCAAATAACTCCACTAAGCCAAATATAATTTTAGAATAACATCAGTTCAATAACAGTTTCTTCGTGGGAAAAAAGGCCGTTGATATTGCTTTGGAAATAAAACTATTCTGCTTGCGGTAGTTTTCATGTTTTGGTTGGTAGACAAACATACAACTTTTGTCTAAGGGGGTAGCCCTGGGTAGATGGATTTTTTATTCGTTATTGGGGTACTATAGGGTTTTTTTCTTCCACATCCAATGCTATAATGTACATGCAGGATATTGTAATATACAGCTAGTAAAACATGTTTATTGCCTTGGAATTCAATTCATATCCCGGGGGGACGTTTGGGTAAAACTATCCACGTCCGTCGTATCGTTTGGGAGCAAAAAATCAGCGTATTTTTTTTATGGTATTAAAATTGAAATCTAGAATCTTCGCATTTCTTTGTATATTTTAGGGTATGCAAACGGACTTTGCTTGGCATAGTCGCACGATTTTTGTTTTATGGTTTATCTGGTATCCCTTAATAAGGGTCAAACATCGTCTATGCCACACCCTTTTAAAAGGACTAATGGGTGCCTTTGACAATTCCCGACGAGCATTATCCATACCTTTCCCCTGATTGATACACACATAAACATGTTTTTAAAAGCTGTAATTATTGTTCACGTTAAGCATATGCAGTTATTGATTACGACTGACTTGGAGATTTTCTCAATATAAGGGGCCTTTCTTTTGGATCGACTTGATGTCGTCGATAGCAATTTCAAGGTTTTCGCAGATTTCCTTTAGCATCTTAATAGACTTTGACTTGACTTTGACTTTATTTGATTTCAACAGGAAATTACAACTAATATACACATACCCGCAAATAGCGGAGCTAGTCGAGGCTACCCTGCGTTACATCCGGCGGGGAATAAACTGGATGTAACGCAGGCTAGTCGAGGCGGGTAATGTTAACTTAGTATTTACAAATATATATCAGCTTTTTATAAATATATTAAACACATGCGCAATGTATTTTTATTGATATTGATAGGGGATACAAAAGTTATTTTATTAGAATAAATATATGGAAGAAAAATAATAAGGATGAATAACGAATGAAAAAAATATATACTATATAATATTATTCTATTTATATTAGAGAAAATGGAAAATACTATATTAATTTATCTAATTAAATTATATTGAAAGAGATTGGAGATTTCAATATCATATCCGAAGTTAGAAAATTTCGACAACGTCGAAGTGGCAACAATTTTACGTACAACGGCTGGGTAATGGTTTTAGTAGACATCTAAGTGCAATTATTATACATTTTACTAACTACATTGAATCTGATTGGCTGAGAGCACACGGCTAAATCTGAATAGCATGTGAACTTGACAGTGATAATTGCATTGTCTGTAGTTATCACTGTCAAGTTCCCAGGCTCTCTCCGTTCTCAGGGAGTTAATGTGAAAATGTCAGCGAGATTTGCTTGTTATTGTCTCTTTTACCTGATTATAATTGCACTTTTACTTTAAAAAATGTATAATAAAACAATTATTGAATTCGGTTTTCGCATGATATCGTAAATTATCAAGACCTCGAGTCAGTATTATCTGCCTCAGCCAGGAGGCTTCGGCAGATAACACAGACTTCGGTCTTGATAATTTACGATATCTTACTCAACCTCATCCAATAATTGCTTATTATTACACACAATGAAATATACACGACACATGACATGTCAAATTGATTTGCCGTTTCTAGTAAATAAACTTTAATACAAAAATGTTTAAAAACAGCGGACTAAAATAGAACGTAGTGTACATATGTACATGATCATCATCAAACCAAGAAAACTTCAACATATCATTTTAGAAGCTTTCTCAATTTTTTTAAAAAGCTTTTAAAAAAGCGTTTTCATCGTTTTCACTCAAAACAATTTCCCCTGTCCTACCCCGTGAGGTCGCAGTTGTATGATTTCGTAATACAAAGCAATATTGACGGCTCTTTTCCCACGAACAAACCTTTATTGAACTGATGTTATTCTAACATTATGTTTGGCTTAGTGGAGATTATTTGAAACGGCAAAATAATCTAAAGTACATGAAAGAACAGTTGATTACAATTAGCGACCGGCGGTAAGTAATAACGAAATACCGCGAAATACTACGAGTAGCATAATAATCTAATAGTGTCTTGTTGGATATCAATAATGAAATATTATAAGTACAAGAATCCTATGTGTATCATTTATATACTTTTGTTATTGTTATTAGGAAGTATGCAAGCTTGTAAACGTATAAATTCTACTTTTTAATGGTATCAGTCTTATCGCATCAGGCAATTCAGTCCAATGGTCACTCGAAATTTATGCAAAATGTGTCAACTTCAAGCTACTCGTACGGGACCGTAAAGTAAAAAGCCCAGAAATATTTTTACATCAATTTAAAGCTTATCATTTGAAGATTGAGTAGCTAGAATATGAAGGTAATCTGAGCACGTGCACATGGAGAAAATGTCCATGATAAAATGGTAGTAAAATGTAATTTATTTTGACCTGCAAAATCGTGCTGATTGATGAGCGATTTTTTCCTTTATAAAACAAGGAAACGACAATATTTTACTCTGAAATTAACGTTGAATATCTGTTTGTTCCATACACGAAAACAGAGTTTCGCTGGCAGGCCTTGCTTTTGGACACGAGGGAAGTTTTTCGACTGTATATTCCACGCTTGAATTTCGCTAATTTGAGACCGAAAACGGTCCAAATCGTTTTTTCCGATTTTTTCGAAAAATACTCAGTTTTTCGAAAAACGAACCTTGACACGTTTAAAAGTAACCTATTTCATACGTTTAAACGGAATATGAGCGAAATCCATTTTTTAAGTGTGGCCACGGGTTGCTCGGTTATTACTGACATTTACTCTTAAACTATCCAAAAGATAATTTTTGTTTGCAAAATCAACCTGCAGTTGAATTGTATATTTTTAAGCGACATTTTAACCTACAATTCAAAGTTACGGGTGATTGCTAATCTTGTTTATTTTATCGTCCGGAATTGCACAAACCTTAGACAGTTAGTGGATTTTAGTAGTATTTCTAAAACCGTCTCCTACACTTATTTAAAACTATTAAAAGCTCTTCTTTTCACACAAGATAAAACATTGTTTGCAATTGAAAACGTACTAATTATTTTGGCCTTATTATTTGAATCTGCAGAAAAATCACCATTTTAAGTTTAACATGTAATTTGGAGCACATTAAAAACTGACTTATTGCGAATTTGCACATTCACATGCGATGACAAATCGCTCTTTTTCCTAGCTGAAAATATCTCGATTGTCACAAAAACTTCTTAAACAATAGAATACATACAAATGCTTAATTCTATAATGTTGTTTTCATTTTTAAACAAATTCGATCTCTTTTTTAACGCTTAAATGCCAAAGTGTCCGGATTTGCACACTGTCCGGATTTGTACACACATACTGTACTGCCTATATGTAAGAACATTTATTTTCTATATAATAATGGAGTTTGCTCAATAATTCAATTTCATCAAAAAATTGATGAAAATGAAGATGATTTGTGATTGGATGCTGGTGATGATGATGATAATGATGCTGGTGATGATGATGATAATGATGCTGGTGATGATGATGATAATGATGCTGGTGATGATGATGATAATGATGCTGGTGTTGATGATGATAATGATGCTGGTGATGATGATGATGATGTTGCTGGTGATGATGATGATAATAATGATGGTGGTAATGATGATCATAATTAATAATGTTTTTCATAATTATTTTGTATAATTGCACATGAAAATCCTTTTTCCCTTGGAAAAGACAATGTCAGAATTACACAACCATCTTAATATTAATATCTTCTAAAGGTAAGATCTTGCAACACATTCTTTAGGTTCTTGCAGTAATGATAACCATCTAAGTAAGCCCATCACAGTTGTTGGTAAGACCTTACACCATATCCTTACCAATCTTACAGTAACTTGCATCGATATAATAATAAATTGAATGTGAAGTGTTAACTTACACTTAGTGCAAATACAGAACGAAAGCATGTCAGTCCTTTAAGCTGTTGGCGAAGACTTTGTAATCCAGTGATATAACCAAGAGGGATTTTCTTAATCTAAAACAAAACAAATATAGCGGTTTCAACCAATTAAAAAGGTTTTCCATTATAGGATCAAAAGCAATATTAATCTAAAAATTTGCAGCATTCATTTAGATTGTAGAATATTGAGAGCCAAAGTCTTTAATATAGTTTTCAGTAAGTGTACCTCCAGAAACTGTATGCTTTTAAAATGAGAAATATTCAACAAGACATCCAATCGTGGAGAAGGTCCAGGAACAATCTAAAAGAATCAAAGTGTTTTAAATTAATAATTACTAATAGTCAGTCAAGATTAATTACAGTAATAATATTAAATTGTAATTACTACACAGCTTAGCATACACCTTTCATTTGCCTTTTTCACTTTTGGAGTTATTACATGTGTGTATGGAAAGCAAAAAATGACTTTGCACAAATCTTTTCCTCCTCTTTGTTGTAACTTGCCTTCTTCTCCCCTTCCTTGGCAAAGGAAGACCACCAAAGAAAGGCTGATTGGTTGCAAATTAACTCTACAAACAATCAAGTGTTTGCTTGCTATATACATACATTATCATTATCATCAAATACATTATCATTATAGCATACCTTAAGTGAAATTGCTTCTTTGGTCAGAACATCCAAATAGTTCACACAAGACTGAGAAGATTTTTGGTAAACTCTCTCTGTGGTACTTTTTCTAGGATCTATGAAGAAAGGCAGTTTGTGTACTCATAAGTAAATATAGGAGCATCCTCAAGGAAAGATTCCGAGGAATGCAGAACCCCTGGTTTGCAAACAAACATTTTCCCTTCCTGTAATTCAGTTTACGACTGCTAGAGGTTTGAATAAAAATATCATTATTAAATTATCATAATTATTATCATACAATCTTCATACGGTGATGATCTTCCCTACATATCTATAAGAGAATAGAGTATGTACATATGCCTGATCTAGTTTGTAGCGACTGGAAAATGTTCCGTTACATCATGCAAGTACTAAATGGAAACTAGCGGGTAAACTAGTATAGGATGTGTCGGTGTTTGATATAAATGATAGGTAATATAATGACATTTGTAACACAGTTCAAGCTTTAGCCCTTCAGCATGACACATCAGTAAAGTTATGTCAACGTTTTTTTATGGTGTTACAAATTTCATTATATTACCTATATCATGCAAGTAATCACAATCTCTCTCACCTGAGTGAAGTTGCACAAAACACTTGTTAAGAAACACCACTGAATTGCCGGTCAGACAAAGTTTGCTTTCTCCTTTTTTAATGTTTCTTTCTGAATAAGAAAATAGATATAATAAAATCGACTAAGCTTTAAGTATCAATGAGAATGGTGGTGATCGTGATCTCAAGAGCACAACTATTTTGATGAAGCTCACCACAAATCATGTGACTAGAAATATCCCAAATATACGACGTATTTGATTCCTTTGAAAACCAAAACCAAAACCATATGTAACATTTCACCATACATATGGTTGTTTTATATAGACTGGAAAGTGAAGTAATCAACACTTAAGATAAACAAACAATCAAATAAACGATGGAACAACACCAAGCCTGACAGTGCATCATGGTAGCCGATCGTCGTGACAGGTGACGGCCTAACAATCAAAAACAAAGATGATTTACTGACCGTGTTGATGAAGTAGAGTAGCCAACTTCGTCAATAGTTCGTCTCCACTAGGATCCTGCATTCTGGAGCCTCATTATTAGAGTATTATTAGTTTATTTGTGGTTTTATAGGAAGAAATATCCATGAAATGATTCACTTCCGAAACTGTTTTGCATCGACATCTAAACGAGGCTCGATAAACTATACCGCATTGTTTTGATTGCAGGCTCACTTCAATCATACACAAACATTTTACACAAGTTGACCGTGTTGTGCGGTCCTTTTTCGCTAAAATGTCAAAAGCTTTGAAGAAAATCGTTGATGAAGCCAATGAACATGGTTATGAGGAACTAGATCTTTGTGATCGTGGTATTTCCAGCGTTTCTGACATCCCGAATCTGAGTAAGTTTAGATGATGATTTTTACAACCATGATTTCAGTTCTCGCCGGATGCTCTTTTTAAGTCGATATTTTTGCCTTTTTAGGTTTTCTAATTAAATATTTTTACTGTATTATGTTTCAGCAAAACTACGAAATATTACTCGACTTACTTTAAGTCATAATAAAATCGCAAGTAAGTATTTTTAAACGAGAAATCTGTCCGTATTTGATTGTCAATTCTGTAGTGCATTCCATCACAGGGAGGGTTAGAAACGTCACATCTGTTTACGAAAACCAACGTTATCAATATATAACTGACCACCTTTCCACTGCTTTTGTAATCTTACTTTATGTTTTATATCGTTTTGTTGCCTTTAGGTATGATCACTACTAGACTATGGATGTTTGTGTTCATTCGTGTACAATTAAACCCCTTAGGGTGGTAGGGGTAGGGGTTATTTTAGAAATATTGTCTTATTTTTATGGCCTATCTTTTTTTAATAACCAAAAAATGAATTTGATCATTGTCAATCAAACTAAAATCAAATTGTTTTATTCTAAACTATTTATTTTTAAATAAATATAGAATATCTACTGTACATAATTTAGCTCTCCCTGCAACTAATAATGGTGTTATTTATGTTGCAGCTCTACCTTCTTCAATTGTCGAGCTACAAAATCTTGAAACATTGAATCTCTTCAACAATCACCTTGAGGTAAATTATATTATATAAGATGCTATACAATATAATATTATATATTGCTTTGCAATATAAAATTTTAAATAATTCCCTCTTTCTGAATAAAGACCTTTTTAGATTTAAACTAATTGATTCACCGAGTTGTACTTTTTGTAAATCTTCCATTGAAACAATGGAACATCTTTTTATTGATTGTTATTTAACAAAGAATTATTTTATTGAAATAAGAAACTGGTTACATACGGGGAATATAAACCTACCAAAATTAAATATAAGTAATATTATCTTAGGAGGAGTTAACGATAAAATGGAAGAATTTCTATTTTTGTTATATAAATTCACAATAGTTAACTGTAGAACCAGAGGAATGGTTCCCAATATAGCAAATTTCAAATCAAAATTGCAAGAATACGAAAATATCGAATACGAAATTGCAAAAAGTCATGGAAAAATAGATATACATCTAAAAAAGTACAATAAATTGAAAAAACTATTGCCTTAGATAGAACAAGTCCTATGTAGCAGACGTAGAATTGTGTTGTAGTTGTGTTATATGTATGTTAATTAAATGCCATTAGTATAGTAATATATAGTTATTGAGTGATTGTGTTTGTTTGTGTGTATATATATATAGTTAATTATAAACTTATTTCATTGAAACTTCAATTATTGTAAAAACTTTTATCTTCTCGTGAGTCACAATTATTGTGGCTCTCTTTACTTGTAAATATTTTTTGTGTGTGTCTTCTAGTGTGTCACATTTATTGCGACACTCTTTAAGTGTAAATTTTGTGTGTCGTTAATTAAAATAAAATTAAAAATTAAAAAAAAAAAAAAAAAAAAGATGCTATACAAATGTTGTGTAAAAATTTAGCCCCATCTCTTATTTTACAAATAATGTAATACCTCTTATAATATAACCCATTTCTATTTAGGATTTGCCTATTTCACTTGGTTCTTTGCCCAAGCTTAGACATCTAAATCTTGCGTAAGTATATATTAATGTTGTTTTATAACCACATATCAAAAAAAAAAAAAGAATCCAAGAATCAGAATTAATTTAGTACATATACTACTGTCATTTCCTCATTCACTCATACACTGTACTTGTTAAGCGCACCAAGGTTGTAGGATGCGCTACATAAACTCATTATTATTTCTATTACTTATTCCATCTACTGTATTCACCATATAAACAGTTGAAATTGATTGATGTTTCTGATATTGTTCCTATTTTTCAATGTTAGTTTTCATGGAGCTCAATCAATCCTTCAACAATTATTGGTTTGTGTATGGTTTCAGGGTGAACAGACTCAGTACTTTACCCAAAGGACTTGGAACAGCCTCTGCTTTGCAAATCCTTGATGTAACATATAACAACCTTAATGAACAGGCACTACCTGGAAACTTCTTCATCATGAGTATGTTCAAAATTTATTAGTGATAGTCTTTGTTATATTTATAGATCTATAGGGTGGTATTGGTGACGGTGTGACATTGTTGAGATGTTAAAAAAATTGAGATTGAATTGTTAAAAATAAGTGATTTAGTTGTTTTCCACACTCCTCTCACCGCTGTGGTCTAGGTTTGCATCCAGCTGAGGCATGCATTATATGTATGTGAGTTGTTTGATATGTTAACGTTGTTCTATCCAATGCCACAAGGAGTTTTCTCCAGTTTTCTTCCCTCCAGGGTAATTAGTATTAAATAATAATATTCATTAAATTGTTATTATACAATCTTATGTAGGTTTTAAATTGTTACAGGCCAATTGAGAGCTCTTTACTTTGGAGACAATGATTTTGAAAGAATTCCATCAGAAATATCACAACTAAAAAACTTACAAGTGGTAGGTCAACAATTTAATAATATGTTATATTAAATTTTAAAATTATCCTAGACAGTATAGTAGTTTCACACTTGCTGCCCTTATCAGCATGCACTCTATGGTGTGCACATAAAATCATTGCTATTTAGAATATTATTTGTACAATAATTCTATTAGTTATAGATTGTATGGTAACCTGGAATAGCTGTTATACAGTTATATGAGAATGGCTTCAAGTTGAGTCCTTTGGGCCAGGTTTTTGTTTTTGCCCAAGTCCACTGCTGTGACTTGAATCCATTGTTCAAAAACATTTGCATATACCGGTAATTATAATAAACAGGTTCCCATTTAAATCTGTAATTTTCCATTTAAATCTGTACGTATAATATGCAAATTGTGTGTATGTGTGCTAAACACACAGATCAACCAATCAGAGTATATTATTTCTGAAGTGAACTTCTCTCATTGGTTGATCTGTGTGTTTAGCACACATCAACACAATTTGCATAAGTACAGATTTAAATGTGAAAGTACAGATTTAAATGGGAACCTGTTAATAACAGCTAATAATTCCTAGCCGATTGCATGAGGGACAGATCATATAAGATAGGCAAATATAAATTGACAATTGTTTTATTATTCTGTCCACTAGTTAGTGTTTCGTGACAATGATCTGGTTGAACTTCCACCTGAGCTTGGTCAACTGAAAAGACTGAGAGAACTGCATGTACAGAACAACAGACTTGTGACTTTACCTCCTGAACTTGGTAAGAAAAAATACCAATAACAGTGTGAAACACAAAAGTATTACATCATTTATATAATTTGCATTGTATTTTGCATGATAAACTGTCATGTTCACATGAGAAACTGGCTAGTTAATAAGGTGTAAGAAAGCTTGTTTAGCAGCAAAAAAGCTTCAATAAAAGTATGCAAATACATTCAAAGTGGTCATACGTTTGTGCTTCATGCTGTAACAATCTTGTGGTACAATATGAAATTAATGTTTTGAGTATTTGGGAATGGATGAGGGTGCTCTAACAACTGAGGTATTAGACATTCAAATGGTGAGAAAGGACTACATTGTAAATAATTATGCAAACAGTGTTGCTATTATAATTCTGATTCAAGGAGTGCAGTAGCTGGACTATAACGATCATAGTAATTATGATATGATGCTGATGACAGCGTGATATATGACAACTACAGTACTATGATTACATCATGCAAGATTATGTTGGTTTATGATGATAATAATTACCATATAGGAACAAAGTAGTAAAGCATATCTTATCTTGATTAATTATTAAATCCATCAAATAACAACAAAGATATCTATTTTAGGTGTTTTAAACCTTGGAAGTCCCAGTTATGTCTTTAAAGTAGAAGGCAACTCGTGGATCCAACAGATTGAGGACCAAGTAGTCTTGGGTGTGTCGCATGTCATGGACTATATAAGAACACCTGCTTACAAAGGGTTAGTCGCAGTGGCAGACCTAGAATGTTATATATATATAACTCTTGACAAATAAGATTTAATAAGATGATACTCTTGACAAATAAGATTTGGGAAAATGGCATCCATGTTCAGTCATTAAGGAGCAAAAAAAGGGGGAGGGAGGGGAGGGAAGGAGGGAGGCCTAACTTACATTGTAAGGATAATTGTTTTCATACAACAACTGTACATGAAGTATCAATGGATGCTCTTCTTTATACTCACTGTAATTCTTGAGAGTTTGAGAGATTTCATGATTATAAAATTTAAAATACTAATCATGACAATTAAACATTGACAAATACTATGTGAATTTGATACATATTGAACATTCCTATTGGATATCAAAGTGTCCTTGTAAAGTTGTCTTCGATATGTTGTCTTCGATATTCTTAACATTTTGATTTTTTTTTTTTTTTAGAATCTATGAAACTCATATGAAGTCACCTCCTGCCCCACCTCCAAAGAAAGAGAAAGAAAAGGTTTTGAAGAAAAGCAGGAAAAAGAATTAGAACTTAAATGATTATTACTATGTATTGTATAATATGTTTCCAATGGCAAGGAATGTCTTTTTTCTATAAAAAAATATTTTTCAAGAATATAGAACAATGATAGAAACACAAAAGGATGTCTGTGTTATTCTATTAATTCTGGTGTTGATAATTAGCCCAAAACAGATAAAACAATTTCAGTGATGAACTGTTTTGTGTTTATATTCCGTGCTAATTTAACGAGATCTTTTTGAATTGAATAGATAAGACTAAAATATAAATCCAAATCAAATTTATTTCAATTTTACCATAGGGTAAAATAGGATTATTTTCATAATAAATATATTTTGTATAATAAATATAGAGTGTGATGTTCATTTTTAAATAGCTTTTTCAATATCCACCAATTTGTGGTGTATTACAAATCATGCAATCACATTGGCTACGTTGCCATGGTCGGTCTATTAGTAATAGCCAATGGTAAAAAAAAGAGTTAGCAAGCTTTTGAAAGAAGAAACGATGACAGCTGGATTGAGATTATTTAACTCCCTTTGTCCAAGTGGTTGGGGTGCTTGGCGTACCTTTTAGGGTTAAAAATATTTCCTGTGCGTACCTTTCAGGGTCCTTTTAGGGTTCTGGCTCAAAAAACTGTTACCTAACATGGCTCGTATACCTGTAAGGGTCATTTTTACTCTGCTTTATTGAAAAACAGAAAAATGAAATTCACTCATATTTACTTGGTGCGAATGTGGTGCAAATATGGAAAAAACAGAAAAATGAAATTCACTCATATTTACTTGGTGCGAATGTGGTGCAAATATGGAAAAAACAGAAAAATGAAATTCACTCATATTTACTTGGTGCGAATGTGGTGTGAATATGGAAAAAACAGAAAACTCAAATTCACTCATATTTACTTGGTGCGAATGTGGTGCAAATATGGAAAAAACAGAAAAATGAAATTCACTCATATTTACTTGGTGCGAATGTTGTGTGAATATGGAAAAAACAGAAAACTCAAATTCACTCATATTTACTTGGTGCGAATGTGGTGCAAATATGGAAAAAACAGAAAAATCTAATTCACTCATATTTACTTGGTGCGAATGTGGTGTGAATATGGAAGAAACAGAAAAATCAAATACACTCATATTTACTCAGTGTAATGTGGTGCAAATGTGGTGTGAATATGGAAAAAACAGAAAAATGTTTACATTAGATAAATAAATAGTATAATGAACAATATGTAATTTAATAAACTCTTTACTTTCTTAATGAAAATTTACCCTGTTGTTCATAGAGTTTTAATTATTTTTGTTTGCCAGGTGATGACCAAAATTTCATTAAAAACACTTTATTTGTACTTTCAAGTACACACAATAAACCACATAATTAAACGCCGGTTTGATAATCATTACTAGTTAAAGGATTATATGTAAAGTTCTTTATCAAATTCATGAATAATTCATGACCTATTAGTCCAATCGTGGTTGTCCATTGTGGTCACATGTTCAGACCTTTAAATCCCAATAAAGGATTGATGTTTTATGCATCAGTTTTATTAACTTTGATAAAGATCTGATGAATAAAACATCCAATCTGTATCAAAGTTACTTAATAGTGCTGATGGCACAAACACCAGCAAATGTCTCATCGCACCATCGACCTTTGAGTGAATTAGATTTTTCTGCTTTTTCCATATTTGCACCACATTTACACCACATTAACACCGAGTAAATATGAATGAATTTGATTTTTCTGTTTTTTCCATATTCACACCACATTTGCACCACATTCGCAATTATGATCATATAGGAGTAAATTTGCAATTTTTCTGTTTTTCCATATTCACACCACATTCGCACCACATTCCTACCGAGCAAATATGAGTGAGTATTAGTTTGTTTGCATAAACACGCATGACATACTATGCTTCAATGTAGTCAACGCATGCGCATAGCTACTTAATGAGTCCCACAAGTGTTAGAGTATGGACTTGTGTGTAGTACAGGGTACTTCGTGTGAAGAATTTCTAACTAGGTCAAAGCGATCAATGCAGGAATGGTCTCGGTGATTGTTATAATGAGGGACCATTGCTCATGATTAAATTCATGTGTGATATTTAGACTAATCGTCTCTCATAGTAAATTGGGCAAAGATTACGTTTTTGAATTATCGTTTTTACTTATGTAATAAAATGTGTAATATCATGATTACCTCGGTATCCATTGTTTCCACAGGGATGTTTAATGTCTAACATCCCTCTGGATGAAGGATATTTAGTCTAAATATCCCTCATGATTATATCCATATCTCTATTTTAAAAGTGTGCTTTTATAATTGGAAAAGAACACGATGTCTGCAAGTTATGTCTATACTTTTGTCTTTTTGTTTTATTGTCATTATTCAGGGAGGTTAGCCTCATACACAGGTTACTCCTTTAACTGTTTAGGTCTTTCTCTCTATTCATCCTTTACGCTTTTCCTCCTTCAGTTCGTAACGGTCCACAGGTTACTCCTTTAGCTGTTTAGGTCTTTCTCTCTATTCATCCTTTACGCTTTTCCTCCTTCAGTTCGTAACGGTTTTATTGATGTCAAACATAAAAAATACCTTGATCAGTTATGTGGGTAGTCATTTTTAGAAATCTGCCATATGTCAAAATAGAACTGCACCTCCCCTTCCTCCCAGTTAATAAACGACCTGCCCCATAGTTGGTTGCACTAGTTGGTTGTCACTAGAATGCATCCTATACCACCACTCATGCAACATCTTTACCAGATTATTGAATGCTGTACCTGTTTTATTAAAAGAACAGCGTACCTTAAAAAATTGCGGTATCATTGAGTTAATCAACTCATTTAATTATGTGGTTTTATTGTGAGTACTTTAATGAAACTTCAATCATCACCAAACAAAAATAATTAAAACTCTTGGAACAAGAGGGCAATTTTTTATTAAGAACGTAGAGCTCGAGTTTAAATTAATCAAATGCGAACGCGGCTTTACTAATAGAACAGTAATCGATTGTCAACATGAGCAGTATATCTGATCTTGATATGAAAACCCTCTAGTCATCTGTTGCACTAGCAGGCGAACTAGCATTTCAGAGTGTGATTATTGTCAGCGTTAAAGAATATGGTTTTATATATCATTGTGGTCGTGCTTTTCTGGGCATTCTTTGTGTTGAACGTAACTGGGAATTCCCTGGTGATTTACCTCATCTCCAAGAAACAACGCACTTCTACAGACTATCTACTGCTCAACATGGCTATTGCAGATCTTATCTTTGGTGGTTTTTCAGCGATTTCACAAACGCTGGTGTTGCTGTTTGGGCGTTTCTATGAAAACCAAGTTTTCTGCAAGATTGTTGTCTCTGGAAATATCGCTTGGTTGGCTTCTGTGGCATCTACTTTTACCATGATAATATTGTCCATCGAGAGATATTTTGCCGTATGCCGTCCTCACAGTTTTAAGAAATGGTTCTCAATAAGAAATGTTACATTTATCATTACTATGATATGGCTCTTTGCTATTGCTACTCTGATTCCTCAGATTGCTGAAAAAACATGCCATGGCTTTGAAGAACAAATATATAAAAAAATGCATTCCATTGTTGCGATAATTGTTTCAATATCTATAATATTGTTCCTATCCGTGTTGTCAGTGAAGATCTACGTCTCACTGTGGTGCAAACAGACTGCAATTCAACCCACAGAACTAGTAAGAGCAATAGAGGAGAGAAAGAGAAAAAAGAAAGTCACATTGTGTGTATTGGCCGTCATTGTAACCTATATCATCTGTTATATTCCGCATTACATCTTATATGTAATAAATGTATTTAAAAACGACTCTAAGGTGGCATCGTTTTTTTCAATACCAATACTGTCTGTGGCTATCAATGCTGCACTTGACCCTTACCTGTTCAGCTTCCAGAATCCAAGGATGAGAACTCTGCTCAAGAAAATGCTCTGGTGTAAACCTGATGAGCAGGAACTTCCACAAGCACCAGGTTAAGAACTTTTCAAAACTGTATGAACTGATAATAGACATTAATTCTGAATGTAAGATTATTTTCCTTCTTTTAAATAAGATATATATAGATAGATGCTTTATTAAAATAAATTACATTGCAGCTAAAGCTGAATTGCGTAAATATAACATATAATAATTATGTAACATTGGATAATAAGATGAAATATGCTTGAATATATACATATTTACAAATATACATAGAATATTGATATAATTCGTATAAAACTATATAAACTGTATAATTTAATTTGCATTGTCGTAATTTAATGCCCCTGCTATAAGGAAGCTAGTTTTATAACGGTTTGTTTTGCATATAGGGACTGCAAAAAGTCTCTGCTTCCGCAGCAAGATGATTAGTTCCTTTGATCTAAAAGGTAGCAGATGGTGTAGTTTATCGTCCTTGTTAGATACTATTTTCTGAAAGAAGTTTGTACAGATCCTTTGTCTACATTCATAAAGAGTTTCTAGTCCTGAAAGGCTTAAGGCTTCACTAGTACTGTAGTGCAGGTGGTAGCCGTAGATTATCCTCAGCGCTCTTTTCTGTATTCTTTCCAAGGAGTTACTCAAGTAATCGGGCAGGCTGTAGTGGAAGACTTGACATGCGTATAACAACACTGAACGGACACATGCTGTGTAAAATTTTAGCAATTCTTCAGTGCCGACACTTGCTCTTTTTAACTGTGTAATGAAATAAAGCCTTTTAGCGGCCTTACTTATAGTTTCAGTGATGTGTGAGTTCCATTTTAGGTCATTTTGTAGGGTAACACCCAGGATCTTTTAAAACAGGCGTTACGGGTCTTATTTCGTTTCCATTGATTGTTACGTTATTTCTTGTTGTCGGTGTTTGTGCAAATGATATTCTTAGCTCTTTGCTTTCTTTTTGTATGTAGTAGGAATTTATTTTCTGTGGATCAAGTGCAGATTTCGTTAATGGACGTTTGGGCAATGCTTGGTTAATGATATAGGGGTTAATGTCATAACTACACAGCTTTGCCATCGGTAAATTGTGGTCTATCAGGTCGAAGGCTTTCTTAAAGTCCATTATAAAAGCACGTGCGTCATTGCTTTTGCCATCAGTCACACTTGTCCAGCTGTGTATTAAGGTAATTAGAGCGTGAGTTGTTGACGATTTCGAAATGCAACCAAACTGATCTGCGCCAAGGCGACGGAGTACTGCGGGTTTTATATGGTATTGTAAGATTAGGTGTTCAGCAACTTTAGAGAGCGTTGGTGTAAGGGAGATAGGTCTGAGGTCGGTTTTAACATCGTTGATTTTAGCAGCTTTTGGGATAGGAGTGACATTAGCGTGTTTCCAAATGGTAGGTAGGGTCCCTTCAGTTAGAGAGGAATTGATGATGTGGCAGATATAAATGTTATATAAATGACATATAGGTGTGAATCACTGTCTTCAGCACCTTGTGGTTTTTGTCTTGCTCCAGTAGATAGTTATATGGAGCGGAGTTTAAAGACGTTGTTAAATGCACTTACAATAGTTGAGAAAATAAAATTGTTGGTGTGTTCACTCATACTTGCTCGGTGTGAATGTGGTGCAAATGTGGTGCAAATATGGAAAATCAAATTTACTCATATTTACTCGGTGCGAATGTGGTGCGAATGTGGTGCAAATATGGAAAATCAAATTTACTCATATTTACTCGGTGTGAATGTGGTGTGAATGAGCTGTGAATATGGAAGAAACAGAAAAATCTAATTTACTCATATTTGCTCGTTGCGAATGTGTTGCAAATGTGTTGTGAATATGAAGAAAACAGAAAATTCAAATTCACTCATATTTGCACAATGCGAATGTGGTGCAAATGTGTTGTGAATATGGAAAAAACAGAAAAATCAAATTCACTCGTATTTGCTCGGTGCGAATGTGGTGCAAATGTGGTGCAAATATGGAAAATCAAATTTACTCATATTTACTCGGTGCAAATGTGGTGCAAATGTGGTGCAAATATGGAAAATCAAATTTACTCATATTTACTCAGTGTGAATGTGGTGTGAATGAGCTGTGAATATGGAAGAAATAGAAAAATCAGGTTCACTCATATTTACTCGGTGCAAATGGGGTGTGAATATGAAGAAAACAGAAAATTCAAATTCACTCATATTTGCACAGTGCGAATGTGGTGCAAATGTGTTGTGAATATGGAGAAAAATTCAAATTCACTCATCTTTGCACGGTGTAAATGTCGTGCAAATGTGTTGTGAATATGAAGAAAACAGAAAATTCAAATTTACTCATATTTGCTCGGTGCGAATGTGGTGCGAATGTGGTGCAAATATGGAAAATCAAATTTGCTCATATTTACTCGATGTGAATGTGGTGCAAATGTGTTGTGAATATGGAGAAAAACAAAAAATTCAAATTTACTCATATTTACTCGGTGTGAATGTGGTGCAAACTGAATGTGGTGCAAATATGAAAAAATCAAATTTACTCATATTTACTAGGTGCGAATGTGGTGCGAATGTGGTACAAATATGGAAAATCAAATTTACTCGCATTTACTCGGTGCAAATGTGGTGTGAATATGGAGAAAACAGAAAAATCAAAATCTCTCATATTTGCTCGGTGTGAATGTGGTGCGAATGTGGTATGATTATGGAAAAAAACAGAAAAATCAAATTCACTCATATTTGCTCGGTGCGAATGTGGTGCGAATGTGGTGCAAATATGGAAAATCAAATTTACTCACATTTACTCGGTGCAAATGTGGTGTGAATATGGAAAAAACAGAAAAATCAAATTTACTCATATTTGCTCGTTGCGAATGTGGTGCAAATGTGTTGTGAATATGAAGAAAACAGAAAATTCAAATTCACTCAAATATCACTCAGATTTGTATTTGCGCTTTATAAATAAAAATTATATAAAAATTATTATATGGTGACTGTCTGTTATAGTGGCGCGCGCTGTTACCGCGATGCGCGCTTTTAAAATACTACGGTGCTAGGATCGTTACACCAGCAGATTCCTCTTTTGTTTTGTTTTGTTTTGTTTCCTTTTTTCCCCCCTCATATCCATCAGAGCAGACGATATAAATCTTTGCCTTTCCATTCGCGCTGGGGGGGAAACAAGCCTGAGAACGTTTTCTTATAACCCACTTATAACATGCAAATGGGAATATGTGTTAAATAACATGCTAATTAGGTGTGTGTGTAGCAAAGTGCTTCAGTAAGTGGCTTAAAATGTTGGAATTGGTTTAAATAACTTTAACAACAGTCTTTTTGCTCTTTTTATATTTTGATTTGTAGCTAATCGAAAGGCCCGACATGTTGAATAAAATACGTCAGAGAGCGAGCTTGGACCGATTTGTTGTGCAGGAAGATAGTTTGTCTGTTTTTTCCATATTCACACCACATTCGCACCACATTCCTACCGAGCAAATATGAGTGAGTATTAGTTTAATTGCATAAACACGCATGACATACTATACTTCAATGTAGTCAACGCATGCGCATAGCTACTTAATGAGTCCCACAAGTGTTAGAGTATGGACTTGTGTGTAGTACAGGGTACTTCGTTTGAAGAATTTCTAACTAGGTCAAAGCGATCCATGCAGGAATGGTCTCGGTGATTGTTATAATGAGGGACCATTGCTCATGATTAAATTCATGTGTGATATTTAGACTTAAAAAATTCATGAATAATTTATGAGACATTTTCAAAAGAAATCATGACCATGACGAGTGTTGTAAATCTGATACAACACTAGTGTTTATATCCTGATTTGCATAAGTTTTAACTGGTAATTTTACGGCAAAATGTATTTTAATTTTGAAAATTTTGGTAAAATATGAAAGAGCTAACCTAGACATTTTTTAAGTAGTTTACAACATTCGCGTCCGTGTTGTATCGGCGATACAATCGCGCGCCTTCGGCTTGCGATTGTATCTGCCGATACAACACGGCCGCTCATGTTGTAAACACTACTAATCGTCTCTCATAGTAAATTGGGCAAAGATTACGTTTTTGAATTATCGTTTTTACTTATGTAATAAAATGTGTAATATCATGATTACCTCGGTATCCATTGTTTCCACTGGGATGTTTAATGTCTAACATCCCTCTGGATGAAGGATATTTAGTCTAAATATCCCTCATGATTATATCCATATCTCTATTTTAAAAGTGTGCTTTTATAATTGGAAAAGAACACGATGTCTGCAAGTTATGTCTATACTTTTGTCTTTTTGTTTTATTGTCATTATTCAGGGAGGTTAGCCTCATACACAGGTTACTCCTTTAACTGTTTAGGTCTTTCTCTCTATTCATCCTTTACGCTTTTCCTCCTTCAGTTCGTAACGGTTTTATTGATGTCAAACATAAAAAATACCTTGATCAGTTATGTGGGTAGTCATTTTTAGAAATCTGCCATATGTCAAAATAGAACTGCACCTCCCCTTCCTCCCAGTTAATAAACGACCTGCCCCCTAGTTGGTTGCACGCACTAGTTGGTTGTATTAGAATGCATCCTATACCACCATTTGCGCAACATCTTTACCAGATTATTAAATCCTGTAGATATTTTATTAAAAGAACAGCGACCTTTAAAAACTGCGGTATCGATCATTGAGTTTTGATTATTAAACTCATTAAATTATGTGGTTTTATTGTGAGTACTTGGAAGTAAAAATAACGTGTTTTAATGAAACTTCAATCATCACCAAACAAAAATAATTAAAACACTTGGAACAAGAGGGCAATTTTTTATTAAGAACGTAGAGCTCGAGTTTAAATTAATCAAATGCAAACGCGGCTTTACTAATAGAACAGTAATCGATTGTCAACATGAGCAGTATATCTGATCTTGATATGAAAACCCTCTAGTCATCTGTTGCACTAGCAGGCGAACTAGCATTTCAGAGTGTGATTATTGTCAGCGTTAAAGAATATGGTTATATATATCATTGTGGTTGTGCTTTTCTGGGCATTCTTTGTGTTGAACGTAACTGGCAATTTCCTGGTGATTTACCTCATCTCCAGAAAACAACGCACTTCTACAGACTATCTACTGCTCAACATGGCTGTTGCAGATCTTATCTTTGGTGGTTTTTCAGCGATTTCACAAACGCTGGTGTTACTGTTTGGGCCTTTTATATGAAAACCAAGTTTTCTGCAAGATTGTTGTCTCTGGAAATCTACTTTTACCATGATAATATTGTCCTTCGAGAGATATTTTGCAGTATGCCGTCCTCACAGTTTTAAGAAATGGTTCTCAATAAGAAATGTTAAATATATCATTATTATTATATGGCTCTTTGCTATTGCTACTCTGATTCCTCAGATCGATTGCTGAAAAAACATGCCATGGCTTTGAAGATCAAATATATAAAAAAATGCATTCCATTGTTGCGATAATTGTTTCAATATCTATAATATTGTTCCTATCCTTGTTGTCAGTGAAGATCTACGTCTCACTGTGGTGCAAGCAGATTGCAATTCAACCCACAGAACTAGTAAGAGCAATAGAGGAGAGAAAGAGAAAAAAGAAAGTCACATTGTGTGTATTGGCCGTCATTGTAACCTATATCATCTGTTATATTCCGCATTACATCTTATATGTAATAAATGTATTTAAAAACGACTCTAAGGTGGCATCGTTTTTTTCAATACCAATACTGTCTGTGGCTATCAATGCCACAAGCTTCCACAAGCACCAGGTTAAGAACTTTTCAAAACTGTATGAACTGATAATAGACATTAATTATCTGCCTTCTTTTGAATAAGATATAGATAGATAGATGCTTTATTAAAATAAATTACGTACATTGGGACTGCAAAAAGTCTCTGCTTCCGCAGCAAGATGTTTAGTTCCTTTGATCTAAAAGGTAGCAGGTGGTGTAGTTTATCGTCCTTGTTAGATACTATTTTCTGAAAGAAGTTTGTACAGTTCCTTTGTCTACATTCATAAAGAGTTTCTAGTCCTGAAAGGCTTAAGGCTTCACTGTAGTGCAGGTCGTAGCCGTAGATTATCCTCAGCGCTCTTTTCTGTATTTTTTCCAAGGAGTTACTCAAGTAATCGGGCAGGCTGTAGTGGAAGACTTGACATGCGCATAACAACACTGAACGGACACATGCTGTGTAAAATTGTAGCAATTCTTCAGTGCCGACACTTGCTCTTTTTAACTGTGTAATGAAATAAAGCCTTTTAGCGGCCTTACTTATAGTTTCAGTGATGTGTGAGTTCCATTTTAGGTCGTTTTGTAGGGTAACACCCAGGATCTTTTAAAACAGACGTTACGGGTCTTATTTCGTTTCCATTGATTGTTACGTTATTTCTTGTTGTCGGTGTTCGTGCAAATGATATTCTTAGCTCTTTGCTTTCTTTTTGTATGTAGTAGGAATTTATTTTCTGTGGATCAAGTGCAGATTTCGTTAATGGACGTTTGGGCAATGCTTGGTGACTTCCTGCTAACGATCTCGTAAAAGGTTGTGTCGTCTACATACTTAATGACGTCCTCAGCGGATGGTATGTTTAAGTCATCACTATGAATAGCCAAGGTCCAAACTTGGTACCTTGGGAGACACCAGCCTTGACTGTTCAGTTTCCATTGCGACAGACAGTCGTTAGTGAGTTTGATCCTTTGAGATCTGTTAGAGATGAAGTTTGCGCACTACACAGCTTTGCCATCAGTAAATTGTGGTCTATCAGGTCGAAGGCTTTCTTAAAGTCCATTATAAAAGCACGTACGTCATTGCTTTTGCCATCAGTCACACTTGTCCAGCTGTGTATTAAGTTAATTAGAGCATGAGTTGTTGACGATTTCGAAATGCAACCAAACTGATCTGCGCCAAGGCGACGGAGTACTGCGGGTTTTATATGGTATTGCACGATTAGGTGTTCAGCAACTTTAGAGAGCGTTGGTGTAAGGGAGATAGGTCTGAGGTCGGTTTTAACAACGTTGATTTTACCAGCTTTTGGGATAGGAGTGACATTAGCGTGTTTCCAAATGGTAGGTAGGGTACCTTCAGTTAGCGAGGAATTGATGATGTGGCAGATATAAATGTTATATAAATGACATATAGGTGTGAATCACTGCCTTCAGCACCTTGTGGTTTTTGTCTTGCTCCAGTAGATAGTTATATGGAGCGAAGTTTAAAGACGTTGTTAAATGCACTTAATGTGGTGCAAATATGGAAAATCAAATTTACTCATATTTACTTGGTGTGAATGTGGTGTGGATGAGCTGTGAATATGGAAGAAATAGAAAAATCAGGTTCACTCATATTTACTCGGTGCAAATGTGCTGTGAATATGGAAAAAACAGAAACATCAAATTTACTCATATTTGCTCGTTACGAATGTGGTGCAAATGTGTTGTGAATATGGAAAAAACAGAAACATCAAATTCACTCATACTTGCACAATGCGAATGTGGTGCAAATGTGTTGTGAATATGAAGAAAACAGAAAATTCAAATTCACTCATATTTGCCCAGTGTGAATGTGGTGCAAATGTGGTATGAATATGGAAAAAAAAACAGAAAAAACAAATTTACTCATATTTGCTCGTTGCGAATGTGGTGCAAATGTGTTGTGAATATAAAGAAAACAGAAAATTCAAATTCACTCATATTTGCTCAGTGTGAATGTGGTGCAAATGTGGTATGAATATGGAAAAAAAACAGAAAAAAAAATTTGCTCATATTTGCTCGTTGCGAATGTGGTGCAAATGTGTTGTAAATATGGAAAAAACAGAAAATTCAAATTCACTCATATTTACTCGGTGTGAATGTGGTGCAAATGTGGTGTGAATATGAAGAAAACAGAAAATTCAAATTCACTCATATTTGCTCAGTGTGAATGTGGTGCAAATGTGGTATGAATATGGAAAAAAAAACAGAAAAATCAAATTTACTCATATTTACTCGGTGTGAATGTGGTGCAAATGTGTTGTGAATATGGAAAAAACAGAAAAATCAAATTTATTATATTAACTCGGTGTGAGTGTGGTGCAAATGTGGTGTGAATATGGAAAAAACAGAAACATCAAATTTACTCATATTTGCTAGTTGCGAATGTGGTACAAATGTGTTGTGAATATGAAGAAAACAGAAAATTCAAATTCACTCATATTTGCTCAGTGTGAATGTGGTGCAAATGTGGTATGAATATAGAAAAACAACAGAAAAATCAAATTTACTCATATTTGCTCGTTGCGAATGTGGTGCAAATGTGTTGTGAATATGAAGAAAACAGAAAATTCAAATTCACTCATATTTGCTCAGTGTGAATGTGGTGCAAATGTGGTATGAATATGGAAAAAAAACAGAAAAATCAAATTTACTCATATTTACTCGGTGTGAATGTGGGGCAAATGTGGTGTGAATATGGAAAAAACAGAAAATTCAAATTCACTCATATTTGCTCGTTGCGAATGTGGTGCAAATGTGTTGTGAATATGGAAAAAACAGAAAAATCAAATTTACTCATATTTGCTCAGTGTGAATATGGTGCAAATGTGGTATGAATATGGAAAAAAACCCAGAAAAAACAAATTTACTCATATTTGCTCAGTGTGAATGTGGTGCAAATGTGGTGTGAATATGGAAAAAACAGAAACATCAAATTTACTCATATTTGCTAGTTGCGAATGTGGTGCAAATGTGTTGTGAATATGAAGAAAACAGAAAATTCAAATTCACTCATATTTGCTCAGTGTGAATGTGGTGCAAATGTGGTATGAATATAGAAAAAAAACAGAAAAATCAAATTTACTCATATTTGCTCGTCGCGAATGTGGGGCAAATGTGTTGTGAATATGGAAAAAACAGAAAGATCAAATTTACTCATATTTACTTGGTGCGAATGTGGTGCAAATGTGGTGTGAATATGGAAAAAACAGAAAATTCAAATTCACTCATATTTAAAATCATATTTACTCATATTTACTCGGTGTGAATGTGGGGCAAATGTGGTGTGAATATGGAAAAAACAGAAAATTCAAATTCACTCATATTTACTCGGTGTGAGTGTGGTGCAAATGTGGTGTGAATATGGAAATAAAAAACAGAAAAATCAAATTTACTCATATTTGCTCGTTGCGAATGTGGGGCAAATGTGTTGTGAATATGGAAAAAACAGAAAGATCAAATTTACTCATATTTACTTGGTGCGAATGTGGTGCAAATGTGGTGTGAATATGGAAAAAACAGAAAATTCAAATTCACTCATATTTGCTCAGTGTGAATGTGGTGCAAATGTGGTATGAATATGGAAAAAAAACAGAAAAAAACAAATTTACTCATATTTGCTCGTTGCGAATGTGGGGCAAATGTGTTGTGAATATGGAAAAAACAGAAAATTCAAATTCACTCATATTTGCTCAGTGTGAATGTGGTGCAAATGTGGTATGAATATGGAAAAAAAAAGCAGAAAAAACAAATTTACTCATATTTGCTCGTTGCGAATGTGGTGCAAATGTGTTGTGAATATGGAAAAAACAGAAAGATCAAATTTACTCATATTTGCTCGTTGCGAATGTGGTGCAAATGTGTTGTGAATATGGAAAAAACAGAAAGATCAAATTTATTATATTTACTCGGTGTGAGTGTGGTGCAAATGTGGTGTGAATATGGAAAAAACAGAAACATCAAATTTACTCATATTTGCTCGTTGCGAATGTGGTGCAAATGTGTTGTGAATATGAAGAAAACAGAAAATTCAAATTCACTCATATTTGCTCAGTGTGAATGTGGTGCAAATGTGGTATGAATATAGAAAAAAAAACAGAAAAATCAAATTTACTCATATTTGCTCGTTGCGAATGTGGGGCAAATGTGTTGTGAATATGGAAAAAACAGAAAGATCAAATTTACTCATATTTACTTGGTGCGAATGTGGTGCAAATGTGGTGTGAATATGGAAAAAACAGAAAATTCAAATTCACTCATATTTAAAATCATATTTACTCATATTTACTCGGTGTGAATGTGGGGCAAATGTGGTGTGAATATGGAAAAAACAGAAAATTCAAATTCACTCATATTTACTCGGTGTGAGTGTGGTGCAAATGTGGTGTGAATATGGAAATAAAAAACAGAAAAATCAAATTTACTCATATTTGCTCGTTGCGAATGTGGGGCAAATGTGTTGTGAATATGGAAAAAACAGAAAGATCAAATTTACTCATATTTACTTGGTGCGAATGTGGTGCAAATGTGGTGTGAATATGGAAAAAACAGAAAATTCAAATTCACTCATATTTGCTCAGTGTGAATGTGGTGCAAATGTGGTATGAATATGGAAAAAAAACAGAAAAAAACAAATTTACTCATATTTGCTCGTTGCGAATGTGGGGCAAATGTGTTGTGAATATGGAAAAAACAGAAAATTCAAATTCACTCATATTTGCTCAGTGTGAATGTGGTGCAAATGTGGTATGAATATGGAAAAAAAAAGCAGAAAAAACAAATTTACTCATATTTGCTCGTTGCGAATGTGGTGCAAATGTGTTGTGAATATGGAAAAAACAGAAAGATCAAATTTACTCATATTTGCTCGTTGCGAATGTGGTGCAAATGTGTTGTGAATATGGAAAAAACAGAAAGATCAAATTTATTATATTTACTCGGTGTGAGTGTGGTGCAAATGTGGTGTGAATATGGAAAAAACAGAAACATCAAATTTACTCATATTTGCTCGTTGCGAATGTGGTGCAAATGTGTTGTGAATATGAAGAAAACAGAAAATTCAAATTCACTCATATTTGCTCAGTGTGAATGTGGTGCAAATGTGGTATGAATATAGAAAAAAAACAGAAAAATCAAATTTACTCATATTTGCTCGTTGCGAATGTGGGGCAAATGTGTTGTGAATATGGAAAAAACAGAAAGATCAAATTCACTCATATTTGCTCAGTGTGAATGTGGTGCAAATGTGGTATGAATATGGAAAAAAACCAGAAAAATCAAATTTACTCATATTTACTCGGTGTGAATGTGGGGCAAATGTGGTGTGAATATGGAAAAAACAGAAAATTCAAATTCACTCATATTTACTCGGTGTGAGTGTGGTGCAAATGTGGTGTGAATATGGAAAAAAACAGAAAAATCAAATTTACTCATATTTTCTCGTTGCGAATGTGGTGCAAATGTGGTGTGAATATGGAAAAAACAGAAAATTCAAATTCACTCATATTTACTCGGTGTGAGTGTGGTGCAAATGTGGTGTGAATATGGAAAAAACAGAAACATCAAATTTACTCATATTTGCTCGTTGCGAATGTGGTGCAAATGTGTTGTGAATATGAAGAAAACAGAAAATTCAAATTCACTCATATTTGCTCAGTGTGAATGTGGTGCAAATGTGGTATGAATATGGAAAAAAAAACAGAAAAATCAAATTTACTCATATTTGCTCGTTGCGAATGTGGGGCAAATGTGGTATGAATATGGAAAAAAAAAAAACAGAAAAATCAAATTTACTCATATTTGCTCGTTGCGAATGTGGGGCAAATGTGGTATGAATATGGAAAAAAAACAGAAAAATCAAATTCACTCATATTTACTCGGTGTGAATGTGGTGCAAATGTGGTGTGAATATGGAAAAAACAGAAAATTCAAATTCACTCATATTTACTCGGTGTGAATGTGGTGCAAATGTGGTGTGAATATGGAAAACCCAGAAAAATCAAATTTGCTCATATTTACTCGGTGTGAGTGTGGTGCAAATGTGGTGTGAATATGGAAAAAAAAACCAGAAAGATCAAATTTACTCATATTTTCTCGTTGCGAATGTGGTGCAAATGTGTTGTGAATATGAAGAAAACAGAAAATTCAAATTCACTCATATTTACTCGGTGTGAATGTGGTGTGAATGACTGTGAATATGGAAGAAATAGAAAAATCAGGTTTACTCATATTTGCTCGGTGTGAATGTGGTGCGAATATGGAAAGAACAGAAAAATCAAACTCGCTCATTTTTACTCGTTGTAATGTGGTGTGAATATGGAAAAAAACAGAACATTCAAATTCACTCATATTTACTTGGTGCGAATGTGGTGCAAATGTGGTGTGAATATGGAAAAAACAGAAAATTCAAATTCACTCATATTTGCTCAGTGTGAATGTGGTGCAAATGTGGTATGAATATGGAAAAAAAACAGAAAAAACAAATTTACTCATATTTGCTCGTTGCGAATGTGGTGTGAATATGAAGAAAACAGAAAATTCAAATTCACTCATATTTGCTCAGTGTGAATGTGGTGCAAATGTGGTGTGAATATGGAAAAAAAAACAGAAAAATCAAATTTACTCATATTTGCTCGTTGCGAATGTGGGGCAAATGTGTTGTGAATATGGAAAAAAACAGAAAGATCAAATTTATTATATTTACTCGGTGTGAGTGTGGTGCAAATGTGGTGTGAATATGGAAAAAACAGAAACATCAAATTTACTCATATTTGCTCGTTGCGAATGTGGTGCAAATGTGTTGTGAATATGAAGAAAACAGAAAATTCAAATTCACTCATATTTGCTCAGTGTGAATGTGGTGCAAATGTGGTATGAATATAGAAAAAAAAACAGAAAAATCAAATTTACTCATATTTGCTCGTTGCGAATGTGGGGCAAATGTGGTATGAATATGGAAAAAACAGAAAAATCAAATTTATTATATTTACTCGGTGTGAGTGTGGTGCAAATGTGGTGTGAATATGGAAAAAACAGAAAATTCAAATTCACTCATATTTACTCGGTGTGAATGTGGTGTGAATGACTGTGAATATGGAAGAAATAGAAAAATCAGGTTTACTCATATTTGCTCGGTGCAAATGTGGTGTGAATATGAAGAAAACAGAAAATTCAAATTCTCTCATATTTGCACGGTGTAAATGTGGTGCAAATGTGTTGTGAATATGGAGAAAACAGAAAATTCAAAATCTCTGATATTTGCTCGGTGTGAATGTGGTGCGAATATGGAAAGAACAGAAAAATCAAACTCGCTCATTTTTACTCGATGTAATGTGGTGTGAATATGGAAAAAAACAGAACATTCAAATTCACTCATATTTACTTGGTGCGAATGTGGTGTGAATGTGGTTCAAATATTGAAAAACTGTTATTGGAAACAAAACGCTTTGAAAAATAATTACTGATATGAAAGAAAAAAAAAACACACATAAAAAATAGAAAAAGAAAAGAATGGGACGATTCCTCCGAGACATTCTATGAAGCCGAAGCAGCGAATCGATTTAACGTGTAAGAACAAAACTTTTTGAACTTCGCCACCTTGCAAAAGCTCCTTCATCAACGTGCTGTTCAACTCTTAAAGATTAGCTTATTCTTTGTAATTACGTCTTTTTGTTACTGTTGTTGTTCAGTGTTTGTAACAATCAATGTATAGCGCTTATAACAGATTTGTATTTGCGCTTTATAATTAAAAATTATATAAAAATTATTATATGGTGACTGTCTGTTATGGTGGCGCGCTTTTAAAATACTACGGTGCTAGGATCGTTACACCAGCAGATTCCTCTTTTGTTTTCTTTTGTTTTCTTTCCTTTTTCCCCTCATATCCATCAGAGCAGACGATATAAATCTTTGCCTTTCCATTCGCGCTGGGGGGAAACAAGCCTGAGAACGTTTATACGTTTATTCTTATAACCCACTTATAACATGCAAATGGGAATATGTGTTAAATAACATGCTAATTAGGTGTGCGTGTAGCAAAGTGCTTCAGTGAATGGCTTAAAATGTTGGAATTGATTTAAATAACTTTAACAACAGTCTTTTCGCTCTTTTTATATTTTGATTTGTAGCTAATCGACAGGCCCGACATGTTGAATAAAATACGTCAGAGAGCGAGCTTGGACCGATTTGTAGTGCAGGAAGATAGATATCAAAAATACTTTTATCAAATTGAAAATATGTATTTTATTGGCTTTTCTTTCATTATAATATTAATAATGTGTAACGTTGCCTAATTACTTCCATCTATACCAATCACCTATTCTAGAATGAGGAAAATGAAATAGTTTAGGCCACTTGAATCTTTCTGATTCTAACTTTGCATTTAAAACCCTGAAAACAAAACCAACAAAGAATATCAATATCGTCAGGGGCGGATCCAGAAGGGGCGGATCCAGAAGTTTGTCAGGGGGCCGTCCCAATTGCAAATGAAGGGCTCTTAATGTGCAAGGTGATGTCTGATCCCTAAAAGTCTTAAATAAAATAAGGTAATTACGGCGCTAGGGGAGGGGGGGGGGGGTGTCCAGTGCCACTAGAGACACCCCCTAGATCCTCCCCCAGTTATTTAGCGCAAATGAACAGGACGGAAAAGATAAGTCCTGACATTCCCCTGTGACTGTCACACCACAGTTAGCCCATACAAGTAATGTAAGGTGAATGTAAATCTTTTACTCAAAATGAAAATAAAACTTGTGTAAAATGAAATGTCGTTTATGTCGCTTTTGGTCTTTAGTAGCGATTTCAAGCCATTTTTGTGATTTTCTTCTCTTCTTGATATGAGGGGGACATGGGGGATTGCGGTGAATATTGTTTGCGGTGTTGCGGTGAAAAAATTGTCAAAGTGCGGTGTTGCGGTGATGTAAATGCCTTCGGTGTGCGATGTTTGCTTTTCCAAAGCTGTGGTGTCCGGTAATTTTTAAAGCTGTGGTGTTCGTAGTGTTTGGTGAAAAATATTGTGATGTAGTGTTGTCGAACACTTTTTTTTGCTTTGTTACGGTGTTGAGCTGTGCATTTGTTACCTGTCCAGTAGATCCCAGTCCTCACCGCCCCAACTGAACTTAAATCGCTCCACATCTTCTCCTCCAAATCGGTCCCAGTCTTGTTTATAGACACCTGCTAACCCATATCCACTTAAACCCCAATATCCTATACCAAAAGAAAGCAATACATTTATCAATAAATAAGAAAATAATGGACACAGATATCGTTGGTCTTTGTTGGAGCTCCAAGATTATCAGTATTCTGGATTACCCTTCTTTGAATCTCAGGACATCGTCTTCAGTCTACTTGGTTTTTGACAGGTGGTACTCAGGGGTAAAAGTATTACTCTTGATCACAACCACAATTGAGTCGAATGATGCGCAATAACCAACTCGAAGCAGGCCTTTATTTTTGCATGTACGGCGGGCTTCGATCTTTGATACAGACGGTTGTGCTTAAATTTGTACATGAATATGTGTTTTGGACAATGTTCAACGTTGACTTAATCTCACCTTGTGGATATTTCTCTGATTTGGCACAATTGAGCCTGAGAATATCTGGAAAAAACCCAGACTTCCCTCGGATGGTGTGCTAAACAACATTAATAAATAGTAAATTGATGATGACAGTGAAAATGATAGTGTGATAATGATGATGATGATGTTGATTATTATTATAATTATTATTGATGACTTGATGATGACAATTTTTGATGATGATGATGGTGATGATGATGATAATAATGATTATTGTTGATAATGATTATTGTTGATAATGCATGATGATATAATAATGATGATAATGATGTTGATGGTGATGATGATGATGATGGTGATGATGATGATAATAATGATTATTGTTGATAATGATGATAAAAGAATGATGAGAATGATGTTGATGGTGATGATGATGATGATGATATTAATTAATTATGATGATAATGGCAGTTATGATGATGATAATGATGACGACAATGATGATGATGATCATGATAATCCCTACCTTTCTAATAATATCAAAGAAACATGGTGGTATTGTAAGGTGTAGATCCATTAGAAATAGTATACTATTAGGATCCTATAGACAAAAACATGAACTATTACATAAGGCCGCTGCTTCGTCTCGTGATTCCATAGCATGACTATTTCAGACTAAATATATGTGGTTTTGGGCTTCCATGTTGACCGTTAAAATTCGGCATTCTCAAAACTTCCGATAATGGCCTCCAAAACCCAAGGAAACTACAAGAACACCTACCTAAACTCATCATGTTTAATTATCGAAAAAATAATACTCCGACGAAGGGCTAAAGCTCGAAACGTCAGTAAAGTAAGTCAACATTTTTTACGGTGTTACAAATTTCATTATATTACCTATCGTTTATATCAAACACCGACGCAGCCTATACTTGTTTACTCGCTAGTTTCCATTTATCGAAAAAATAGTTTATTACTATAACTAAAGCAAATATTTCAAACGGAACAATGTTTGAACGTTATTCATTGATCTTCAAATGAGTCCGTTAAATAACACAGGAAGCCCAAAACCACATATATTCAGTCTGGTATGGCTGTGGTAATACTATTATGAAAACAAATAGTATGGAAGTTTGCTTTCCACCGAGCTGTGTATGTTATGTAGTGGAAGGCTGTAAACTTAAACCATACCTTAACCTTTGCAGCTCCATCATTTATTGCCTGTGATTTGTGAAAGGAGCCCGTCATTTCTAAAGCTGTAAAACTAAAGGAGAAACAACCATTAGAAAACTAATAGCATTTTAAAAGACAATAGTATGGAAAGCTGGCCTTTTCCTTACAAAGATTACAAAGAATTTATTAAGTCCATACACTTCCTGCGCGAATCAACGTACTTTCTGAGCCTTTGGCTAAGGAGACTATAAAGAGGCAGCCCATATATGTTACGATTTCCAGAAAACAGGGTTTAGGGGCTTTAGGGTTTTCCTGATACGTCTATAAAATTGGAGGTTACGCTATACACAGGCTTGTTTGGAGGTAGGGCGATCTTAGCTATGACCGGTGGTGTAATGAACTTTTTGTTTTTGTGGTGTAATGAACTTTTTGTTTTTGCAGTTGGTGTAATGAACTTAGAAAATAGACAGAAAAGAATAAATTGAAAATACTAGTAAAGAGAATAATACAAAGTGTTTGTGCGCACAGCAATGTGGGAAACGTAGAAATATCGAGAAAACATGCGCAGTAAACAATGTAGGAAACTTCTAACTGGACGTATTTCCACGGCTTCAATTTAAGTCACGCTCTAGCGATGCACTAGACATACCTGTCACGCAATACACTGTTCTCTAGATATTCCTTGGCAGAAAAGTCTGTACTATTGAAGTCTATCAAAACAAGATGGAAATTTTTCTCGGGTGTGTTCACGTAAATCTACAGATTGTAAAATGTAACGTGAATTTGAGAATAAAAAATGAATTCATGGATCTATATAAATAAATAAATAGTTGATGAATAAATAAATAACGAATGAATGAATGAATAGATGGACAGTTGGATGGGTAGAAGAATATAAATAGATACATAAGTAATGAAATGGATAACTTATGATAAATGATACCTTTATAAGTTCATCAATCAGGTACTTGACCCAGTAACCATAGTTTTTCACTAAAAAACATTAATAGTAATTATCAATTAGACAACAGAAATTAAAGTCGCGCGCCGGCCCATGGCGTTATAGACGCACGAGAGAAAACATAAAGAACTCTTAACAAGCTAGAGTCGCACTCGACTACGCCTCCTGCCACTCTTACTTTTTTATCATTCTTTATATGTTTTCTCTCGTGCGTCTATAACGCCATGGGCGCGCGACTTTCTGTTGTCTAATTGGTAATTATTTACTATGGCCTCCTCGGTTAGTTTTAGATGCTTTTTTCCCCTGTAATAATATATTATTTCGCAGCCTTTGGAGTTGCAAAGGATGACGGTATTTTATCTCAGATTATTCAAATAATTTATTAGTTGCACTGCATGATGTGTTTATGGTTATTATGGCAAACGTTTACACTGTTAAGTGATGAACAGAATATTTCGGATTGAAAAAAATGAATAATAAACTGAATTGAATAAAAACTATGATGAAAATACTGACATCCTTTGCAGCCAAAGGAGTGTTGGCTGTAGCATGAAGTATCTTTATATCTAGCTTCACATACTATCACCAGTTACAGAACAGAGCATTAGCTACAAAGCCATCCAACTACGAATGTACACTCTCGTTAGGGGAGGATTCAGAAATTTGTCAGGGGGTGTCCCAATTGCAAATGAAGGGCTCTAGGCACCGCTACGGGGTGTCCGGTGCCTGAAGCCCCTGCATGTTACCTGGTAAAATGATGTACACCTTCGCTGAACTATTCCAGTGAAATCCTTCAGGATAGCAAAGGTCCGTGGTCAAGTTGCTACTTTCGGCGAAAGGTTTGTTGAATTTAAAAACATATTCTGAAAGTAGCACAGATTGGCCTAAAGAAATATGTCAAGAGAAATAAGTAGGAAAAAGAAAGAAGTAAGTAATGTCAAGTAGTATTAATGCAAATCCTATTACAATAGGCCCTTTCATGGTTGTCATCGAACAACCGCAAACACGGTCGAAGAATATGCAATAACATGCAATGCTTACATCCTTCTTAAAGCCTGCGTAGGCGGGCTACCTTTTACGACTGATCAATTCTAATAACAATGATAAAACCACAAAGACATGCCATTTAAATCAAAATTCCAAAATATTCAAAATTAAAGAAATATTCAAATACCTTTATCAACAGTTTCCAATTCCTACAAGGAAGAGAAAATTATTAGAATAACGTCAATTTAGGCATTTTCGACAACATTAATACAAATTAAATCTACCATTCTCGTACCCAGACCGCGTTTTAAGATAATGCAAACCTACCAGTTCAAGCAGGTAGCGGTTTCCTCTTAATTCATCTGTTTTTCTTTCGACATTCACAACTTTCTTGAGTCTGTATTTCTGTCTATATGGATGTTAGACAAAAAGTGATTATACTTTACAAAACGAAAGGAAAGAAAGGAAAGAAGAAGGAAAGGAAAGGAAAGGAAAGGAAAGGAAAGGAAAGGAAAGGAAAGGAAAGGAAAGGAAAGGAAAGGAAAGGAAAGGAAAGGAAAGGAAAGGAAAGGAAAGGGAAGGGAAGGAAAGGAAAGGGAAGGCAAGGCAAGGCAAGGCAAGGCAAGGCAAGGCAAGGCAAGGCAAGGCAAGGCAAGGCAAGGAAAGGCAAGGAAAGGTCAATTGTCATACATTTTGATCAAATGCTTATCCATTGAAATATTTACAAAATGTTCAATTCCTTACCCTTTGGAAGAGGTTAATTTCTTCATGTATTCATCGACAATTTCATCAACTTCCTGATGGTAAAAATGTTCATAAAACGGTTGGCATGGTTTATTAATGCAATACTCCAGTCGTATCCAATCATGTTGTAGGTTAATACCGAAAAAAAATGGTTTGAATTTCTTAACAAATCAGTGCGTGCGACTGTCCACATCCACCCTGGTTATCAGCTGAGGTTTGACTAATTTTCTCCCTGCCACGTATTATTGATTTGATTCAATCACTAATATTAATACATTATTGATACTGGATTTATCGAGTTATAATAATTTTACCTGTTTACCGATAACCCTATTCCCATGTCTATCTGACAAAACGCTGGTTTTATCCTCGGGATAAACATCTGTCAACCAGTTGAGTGCCTGTAAAATATTTCGTGAAATCATATGGTTATGCAGCTTACAAATATAGTTTAATATAAGTTAAATCGTATCAAAGATATGCCTATTGTTCTGTTGCAACTTCAACCTGTTAAAAAAAGAAAAAATCTCGCGCGATAAGAAAAAAAGTATTTTGTTACTTCTCACCTACAATACCATATATGGTAATGGCATTGTTTTCAAGATTGCAGGTATTTCTGATACGATTAATTATAAAGTTCCCATATACGTTTCACGATTTTTCACTAGCTATGAAATGGGGGTCCGGTCCCGGGGATCCGGTGACTAAAGAGACAACCCTTTAGATTCGCCACTGCTGTTTAATCTGGCTATTTCAATTTTGTAGAGAAGCAAGAACATGTGTTTGCATGGTACGAAAGACCAAGGAGAGAGTGGAGAGGGATTATATCAGTATATGTTTCTTTCACTTGACTTATGGATTAATCCGAGCTTTTGCACTAAGTACAAGTACTACTGGATAATCAAGACAAACGGCATGAATTACACTTACAAGGATCTAGTTCAATTGATCTTCCCCGGGGCACAGCATTTAATATTCTTAAGCTAATGTTTATCAGTTACCTTTCAGTATCAAAAGGTATACCAATACTTCCTTAGAAATATACAAAGTACTAAAAATGACAAGCCTTCTCGCATTCCTCTTTATTACTTACATAGTAAGTTGCTCCTTCGTAAGTTCTTAGTCTATGTTTTGGCATGTACGATGGCTGATATGGACATGCATGCAGAACACTCGCCACCTCATTGTGAACAACCAATGGATCTAGGACAACATGTAATTGAATGTTATGAGCGACCCTTGAGTAATAGTGGTGTTGACGGTGAGCGTGGTTAAGGGTGTGCGTTGTGAGTTGTGGTAGTTTATAGGGGAAGGCAGGGGTGATGGTGGTTGTATGTGTGCGTAGGTGGGTGTGGGTATTAAGAATTTATTTTATCAGTCTAATTATTTATTAATTATTAGGAGGGCCACTGGGTCATCAGTTCTTTTTGTGTACTGCCATGTGATACCTTCTATAAATCAGTCAAATTGACTGTATCTGATTGTGTCATATTGTATCAAAAACATACATCACACATTAAAGATCATTACTTACATCGCACACAAATATCATCTTTTTCTAACAAAAGCTGTTCACTTGTTATTAACGGCATCTGTCGTTAGGTAAATTGAAAAAAAGAACACCAACATTGAATTGCATGTTTCTACACAGTAAAATATTCAAGCAATAAGATATAACAATATAAAGATAAAATACAAATTACAACCTTGTAGTAACGAAGAGAACTGACAACAACTCAACTATCAAATATCATCCCTTCCCAAGCACTGACCCGATGCTGGACAAAACCGGTTAGAGGCATAAAGCTTTGTGATTCAACTACGCATGTCAACCATTACGTCACCGTAAAATGATTTCATTGGTCCATAGTCTATTAACTATGATTGGTCTAAATTTAATCACTCAGATAGTCTGAGAAAAAATGAGTAAGTTTATATATAAGAGCAGATTTCGTGTAACTGTGAGTAGTATCAGAAAGAGAGTTGACCGCCACCGTGAAATTTATTCAAAATGGGAATAGAAAAAATGGCGGGGAAATTTTTGGCGCGAATTTTTCGGCGCGAATTTTTCGGCGCGAATTTTTGGACAATGCCTAGAGAGTTGGATAAATGAACCATGGAATGCACTGATGCATCATATGGCGTGATCGAATGACTTGAAAATTAGCAACATAAAAACATGGACAAAAACGTGAAATTTATTCAAATGGCAATTGAAAAAATGGCGGGGAGATGTTTTGGCGCGAAATGCAGGGTGATCGGAATAATTATTTTTAGCACTAACAATTATTATAGAAACTATTTAATAAATCAGAACGTTGAATTGTATACAGTTATAAAGTGGTTATGGATCCTTTAGCACTTGTGGAGAAACTATTCATTACCACATATGCCGATCGAATTTGTCAAAAACTTGTTCAAATCAATGAAGAAGTATGTTACGATTGTCTTTTTATCAACTTGGAAAACAGCAGAAAAGATTGTGTGATGATGACTGATGATGAAAAAATAGAAATTTTCTTCCATCAAGCAGTAAGTACCTTGAATATTGAAAAAATCAGCACTTCAGTTATGGATAATCTAAACCCCTATGATGTAACACCATGCACAAGGGCAAGAATATATCAGTGGTTAAATGGACGCCTACCAATATCATGGGACATTTATAGAAGAATATTTGAGACTGTTAAAGTCATGCGAATGTAACAAATGAAATTACAAAAAATAAGCATATTGAAAGTGTTATTTTTAGAAATAATCGTCACACATTATTTTAGCCTTAACTGACGTCATACGTGCAGCTATTTATTGGGGCATTGAGTTTCAGAAAATCATAATGTTGTTAACCATCATTCCGTTGATATACTGTTGGATACGAGACGCATTAGAGTCTCCACTGTGGTACATCAAAGATCGAGTAGATTTTGAAGACAAATATGGCCAAAGTTTTGAACAAGACGGTATTCATGACTGACGAGCCGGAACAAGTGTCACAAATCAAGATTAATCGGATATTCACTTATTTATATGTGGATTTATGCCGAAGATTAATCTACCAAGATTTTGAATGTGAAGGTTGTGAAAAAAACTGGCCAAGTCAACGTGACCACGTTTGTTGCATCCTTAGTGAATATGAGATATTCAATCAACACTATGATGACATTAAGAACAGAGTGGACTTTGAATTATTCCACCAACTTCACGGATGGTTAGCGGAGATAGCGTGCATACCAATTAGTTTAGAAATCACACAGAGTATTAATCAATTAATCAACATGTCATCGGAAAACATTTGTTCAATGAATATGCGGATTGAAGGAGCTACAGATAAAGATGACATTAGGATCACTGAACTTGTTCAAGACTTGAGTGAACGGATAGTGGAATGTTTACCTTTAGATTTTGAAATCTATCCATGGTTGAAGGACTACTTGAGAGACTAGAAATATGTAAATAACAATCAATTTTAATAAAAGAGAATATGTAAATTACTAAACTAGAATTGAAACTTTGAATAAAAATGTTAACACTGCCTCATTTGAATCATTTGTGAAAGGGAACTGACTCGTCACATACAGATATGGGTTGTGGGTGTCTCAAAGCCATCCCTGATTTGAAACTTGAAAATATTTTTCGAAAAGTTCGTTTTGTTCTTGCCTGTTGTGGCGGCAAGATAGTTATTGAAAACTCGCAGATTGATGGAGACCGACCAACTCCTCGAAAACCTGTATTACAACACAAATCGAGGAGGAAGCCTGGGAAGTGTAGACGGATTATTTCATGTTGCCAAAAAGAAAAATAAGAAGATTACGAAAAAATATGTGCAAGAATGGATGAGAGGTCAACGAGTTTACTCCCTTCACAGACCTATGATTAAGAACTTCAGGAGAAATCGTGTTTTTGCCAAAACAATTGATTCGTTGTGGGAGATAGATTTAATCGACGTGCAATCACTACATAAATATAACAAAAATTACAAGTACTTAGTGACGTGCATCGATGTCTTGTCGAAATACGCATGGGTTGTTGCAATGAAAAACAAATCGGCCGATTCTCTACTTGAAGCGTTCAAAACAATACTAAAGGAGTCTGGTCGCAAACCAGAAAAGATTCACACAGACCGTGGAAGTGAATTTATAAACAAGAAATACCAATCCTTTTTAAAGCAAAAAGGCATCGGGTTCTATCACACATTCAACGAAACAAAGGCCAGTGTTGTGGAGCGTTTCAACCGAACACTGAAAACACGCATGTATCGATATGTCACATGGAAGGGAACCCTGAAATACATTGACGTATTACCTGAACTGGTGGAGTCCTATAACAACTCCTATCATCGAAGCATTCAAAGAACTCCAGCGTCAGTGAATAAAGACAACGCAAAACACGTCTGGTTTACATTATACAAAAAGCAGCCAAGCAAGAAAGGATATTCATTTCAAGTTGGCGATGAGGTTCGCATTTCTAAGATGAAGAAAACGTTTGAAAAGGGATATTTACCGAATTGGGGTGAAGAAATATTTACCATTTTCAAACGTATTCCACGCAATCCCCCCGTCTACAAATTGAAGGAATTCGATGGAGATGAGTTAGAAGGAACATTTTATGAACAGGAATTACAACGAATCAAAACAAAGGGAAAAGAAGAAGTGTATAAAATAGAAACAATTTAAAAAAAGCGTAAACGAGGAAAAAATATTCAGTATTTTGTAAAATGGTTAGGATACCCTGAGAAATACAATTCATGGGTCAATAAAACCGACGTTGAGTAACGTGACTGTGTAATTGAACCATGACGTATCCACTTAATAAAGTACTTAAATAGGTGTTGTTGTTGTTAATTGTTCACACTTGAGGTTTGTCTGCCATGGAGTCGCGACAATTCTACGTTACGTTGCCTAGTAACAGTTCGATGACTATTTTTCCAAATAACACACTAGCAAAATATAAAGTGAAACTCCCGGAGCATATTAATTTAACGGGATCGTGGGAGGTTGGATTGGCCTCAATTACCTATCCTCACACCTGGTATAATATTAGAGATGAAAATAGAAGGTATTACTACGACAATGGAAGGGGTGCATGGGACGTCGGCCTTATCCCTATAGGATATTACACAACAGTTGACGATCTAATTAACCAAATTAAGCAGGGACTTCAAAACGATGGTATTACAGGCATTTCACTTAAGTTTGATGATATATCGCATAAAGTGACCATAACATTGGATAAAGGAAAAAAACTGTATTTTGAAAACGACCTTGGCGTGATATTGGGGTTTGGTAAAGAAGTTATTCTCAGTAAGAGCATTACAGCACCCTACGTGAGTGACCTGGATGTTGGTCTTCAATCTCTTTTTGTCTACCTCAACATCGTGGACAGTCAGATTGTGGGTGATGTCCGCGCTCCCTTACTGCGCATTGTTCCAGCGCAGGGTAGAGATGGGGAAATTATCACCATTAATTACAACAATCCTCAGTTCTTACCTCTTGCCACTAAGGAATTTGAGACGTTAGAAGTTCTTATAACCAGTGACGTGGGAAAAAAGATCACTTTCGAAAGAGGCCGCGTAGTGTTAACATTGAATTTCCGTCGGTCATCATACCTCTAAAAATAATATGAGCAAACAACGAGGAGGGGAAATGACAGTATTTCGCGGAGGACGTTTTCAGAGGGGATATGGACTTGGTTCATTGTTTCAATCGTTGGCTCGAAGAGCCCTCCCCTTTTTACAGAAGGGTGCACAATCGTTGGGTCGCGCAGCCTTGAAAGCCGGAACAGATATTACCCAAGATGTTTTAATGGGAAAAAATCTGAGAGAATCAGCCCAGTCACGGTTACAACAGACAGCAAAAAACTTGAAAGAGCAAGCGTTAAACCGAATCATTCATCAATCTGGGAGTGGTAGAAAACCTTTAAAACAGAAAACCTCTCGAAAAAAACTCAGTTCAACTCAAGCGGTCAAAGGGAAAAGAACTAAAACGACTTCTCAGAAAAAGCGTAAAGCAGCGCAAATCAGAGGTGTGGTGAAAAAGTCAAAAATAACTCATCTTAAAGATATTTGGGGAAAGTAAAGATGGCGTTTGTTCATCCTCACTCCACACCCTGCACCAAAAGCGAAGTAGATTTGTTCACCGTTCCATCCACACAAGTAGCCCTAGATAAAGGGCAATGGATTGATCATCAACCCATCTCCAGCATTACCTCATCATCCCCCATCGAGTATCAGATTGTGGGAACAGACAACTACTTGGACTTGGCCAAAACTATGATCTTTCTTCGACTTAAAATTACTAAAGCCGATGGAACTGATCTGGATGATGGAGAGAAAGTAGCACCCGTCAATTTGTTTTTACAAAGTTTGTTTAAGCAAGTCGATTTATACCTGAATGGTATCCTAATCACCCAGTCCACGGGTACATACAGTTATAAGAGTATGATGGAAACACTACTGAATTATGGACCTTCAGCAAAACAATCCCACCTCACAGGGAGTCTCTACTACAAAGACACTGCAGGTTCCATGGATGTCGCCGATCCCACAACCGGAGGCAAGAATGTCGGTCTTAAAACGCGGTACAGTTTCACTGAGAAAAGTCACACCGTAGATATGTTTGGAGTTTTACATTGTGACATGTTATTTAGTGAACGACTCCTACTTAATCATGTGGATGTGACGTTCAAGTTGACACCCAACGCACCAGCATTCTGCCTCATGTCGGGAGAAGCCGGTCCTGATTATAAGATTGGTATTCAGAGTGCCGTATTGAAAGTGCGTTCCGTTAAAGTGAGCCCCACCTTACAACTACTCCATCTCAATGAACTGAAAAAGGGAACCAATGCCAAGTACCCCATCCGCAGAGTTGATTGCAAGACCTACACCATCCCTACAGGAAACCCCTCTCTCTATAGAGATGACTTATTTAACGGACAGGTGCCTAAACGAATTGTACTAGGCATGGTGGATTCAGACGCCTTTAATGGGAGTTATACTAAAAATCCTTTCAACTTCAAACTGTATGGAGCCAATTCCGTCAAACTAAATGTAGACGGGGAGATGATTCCATTTCAACCACTCAATTTAAAACTTACACAGGCCAGTCAAAGAAATTTCATGGAAGCCTATCAAACTTTGTTTTCTGGAACAGGGAGATTGTTTGCAGACTCTGGCATTGACATTTCACGTCAGGATTATAATAAAGGTTATGGGTTGATAGTCTTTGATTTAACTCCAGACCTTTGTAGCACTTCAGATCATTTTAACCAGAGACAGAAGGGGAACGTTTCTCTTGACATACAGTTTAGCACAGGCCTACCTAACGCCATAAACCTTGTTGTGTTTGGAGAATTTGAATCCATCGTGGAGATAGACTATTCAAGACACGTAACCTTTGACTACTCCGCATGAATACCCAAGTACTAAAAAACATTCTCAATAGAGATCACATTGCCGGACCTGAGTTTTGTGGAGTCTACGCCGAAAACACTCTCCCTGGACACATTAAAACCTATCCCTGTGGTTTTATTGCCAATACAGACCCTAAGAATAAACCTGGACGGCACTGGGTGGCGTTTTACTTTCCATCTCCAGAAGAAGGCGAATTTTTTGACAGTTTTGGACATTCTCCTACATTTTACAGTCCTTATTTTGTGAGGTTGTTAAACCGAAATTGCAAACAGTGGACATTTAACCAGAGAAAGTTGCAGAGTGAGAGGACGGCAGTGTGCGGAGAATACTGCGTGTATTATCTGTTACATCGGGCGCGTGGTGCGAGCATGAATTCCATTGTAAAACGATTTAGTAATAATCGAATAAACAATGACCAAAAGGTCTATGAATTTGTATTAAAATTACTGAGACAATAAAAGACAATTGAGTTCAAATCGTTTATTCTTCATTCATACTATTTCTACATTAATCATATGGAATCCATGATAGTTGTTTTCTTCCCATTGGAGTGGCTTTCAAACGTCCCCTCTGCAATGCAGGAGATATGGGCCTTTTCCTCGGTCGAGTGGGTGGGGTCGGAAACAACGATGGTTCGTCTATTTCGGGCGTGGTGGGTAGTAATCTCCTCCCCGACTTGTAGGAAGACATAAACATTCTCCTGTTGTCATTTCTGATAAATTCTTCGGGAGTATTCATTCTGGCTAAGACTTTAGTAAAATCATCCCTCCCAGTAGGCGAAAAACCTTTTCGAGAACGCAATGCATCGTTGACAAGATCGGTTATACTAGACCCCTCTATGGGTTTTCCCTCCAAGGAGACCACGCCCCTATCATCCCAACGGACGGTATTGGGGGATTTCTTCATCCACTGCAACAACCCTTCCGCTTGAGTCTTGAATTTTTTGGGCACCGTTCTCACTATTTCGGCGTCTGAAATCGACTGTGATTGTTCTTGGGTTTCCTGTGGTTGTTGGGCTCCCTGTGGTATCGAGGTTGAGGGCATAGACTTTGCTGTAGGTTGAATTCTTACCATGGGGACGTGACTTTCTCTTTGTTTTTGTAAGTTGAGAAATCGTTGAAACAGTTGTTCATGATTCTTGAGTTTGAGATCATCCGGGAGTGAGTCACTGTTCAAAGTTTGAGTCATATTTTGACTCAGTGCGCCCATGGATTTAACTAACGGCGGTGTACGAATGTCCGAATTTCGCTGAATAAGATCCATCACTTCCTCTGGAACTAGAACCATTTTTCGACTGTGCTTCATTTAGTTAAGAGACTGCCCAGGGTAGATAGGACTGGAGGCAGGAGAAGGGTTAGAAGATTTCCGCCGTGTTGATTCAATTCCTTTCTTTTCGTTGTTAGAGATACTTTTTTATCTGCTAACGCGTGTAACACTCTCCGGTAACGTTTGAGTTTCTTTTTCTGAGATGCGTTGATGGGTATCACGCCCCTCACTAAATTGAGTGAAATTTCCGCTAAACACTTGACAAGATCCACGTGACAGTTTTGTAGGATGGCTTTTCTTTGTTTCTTATTTGATCGTGCTAAAACGTTTAATAGATCCAAGTTGTTTCTCATACGCTGAGACATGACCAAATGACTCAAAATGTCCAGTTGATAGGTTTATGTACGTTTCACGTATGCCACCTGCAACTCCCCGGGGAAAATCGAAGTTCGCAGTCTTATATTATCAGGCGTAGAGGGGTGTAAATCAAACAACAAATAACCGTACGGAACTTGAACGGCATTATTGTAACTTTCCATGACGTATTTTGTAGCGCTCGGAAACGCTTGTCTGGCTAGTATCGACACCCCCAATGAATCTCGTGGATGTTTAAACGCCACGATGTAGTGTGTGTTGAGGGAGATGGTTCTTGAATGTTTTCCAGGTGGGAAAAGATTTTGAACTAGAAAAATGGTTGAAATATTGTGGTGATGACAACCTTTGGTTATTACATTCACCATGGTATCTTGATTGGTGCTCTCATTCATCAAGTCACCAATAACCAATAATCCAGGTGTCTTATCAAACAGGGTATAGATATCGTCCGGAAATCCCTCCACAAACTGAATGTTTGGAATTTCTCTCTCCATGGCTACGAATCTAGGTTGAAATTCTCCATAACAATAGACGATCTTTTCAATAGTATCGTTAAACACCTCATTCACATGACGCAATAATTTATCGGTCCACACTGTTTTTCCGGAGCATGTCGGCCCCACGATTTGGATATTTGTTGGATTTTTAAATGTTACATCCATACTGGCCAATGGCTGATTCTGAACTAAATCATTTTTGATTGACGGGGGGTTTATATTCTGAATTCGCGCTTGTTCCAACCAAGGTTTCCGTTCATCAGAATTAAATAGGTGAACTTTCGCTAAATGATCAGATAGTCTCAATAATTGAGTTGTACCACAACCGGGGATGGGACAGTCTTTTCGTTTCCGTTGCACCATCCTGAATGATTCTAAATAAGTCACCCCCTTCTTTTTCTTTTTAAACTCCGGTTCAGAAATATAGTTTAAACAATTCTACCATTAAAACTTTATTTAAACTTTTCATATACACAAAATTTATATTTCTGTAAGAATCATTTTACGTACATGATCCAAATGGTATATAAAAAAAAAAATTATTTCAAAACGAAATAGCCGACACGACCGTCACGACCGTCACGACCGACACAATCAACGCATGTTCGCATTTATAAAAGAATGAGATTTGTTTTTTATCATTTCTTTCTCGTTCAGAATATGATAATAGATTAAAAGATTTGATAGTTAAGTAAGCCTTTTTTTTTTTTATCCTATCAGGCAAAGGTGAACATGGGGTTATCACGAGATTATCATACGTTTAAAAAGAAAACTGATCACTCTTTGACTTTTCAATTTACTTAACGTAAAGGTCAAACAGAGTCACCGATATCCACGATAGGGAAATATAGCTACAGTAAGATTTTTATTTACTGTGATTTTCATTTGAATTCAAACCATCTTTCCCCGGTTGATTATACTTTTGCCCTAATTTATTATCAACAATAATAATAAAACGTTTTATCCTAAACAAGTATCTACATTTATTATCTGATTATATAAAATTTCCCATGAGAATGACATTTAATGATAGTATGTAAATAGAAGTGGAAAATTGAAACATATGATAGAAACTTATCAGACATAGGCGAGACAAGAAATACAATCTTCACAAGTAAGAAGTAAGTGCGGAGATAATCAAACACCGATCGTTTACTCTGCTTTATCCAACGCCAATATGGTTTTGCTTAGATTCATGTTAATTCTCCTAATCGGGTTTTGTGCATGTGAGGGTAGTATCCGGAATATTTGCCGTACTACCAACGTAAAGTGCTTGTGTTTAAGAATGTTAAAGTTGATTGATTGTAGTGGTTTAAATTTAAATCAACAACCAACATTTTTCACACCGATCTTCTCCTATACCAGAATCTCGCTTAGAGAGAACAAACTACAACAAGTCAATATATCGGAAATGGCGAACATGCTACCAAGACTGGAAAGTATAGACCTTAGGGATAATCCTTTATTGTGCATGAGTTTGATCAAGCAGAAGGGATATACAAATCTCCAAGTTGAATCAGACTGTTCCTTTCCTTCAACACCAAGACCATCCTTTTCACTCCGTCCATCCGTTCTTCTCAAATCGTCTCCATACCTTCCTTCTTCAACAAAAGCAGTGAATACATTTACAACATCTGGTCTATATTCATTATCATCAAGAGCCTCGCCACAACAGTCTACATTTGTAACGTATGCTAACCCATCGTGGGAACCATCATCTATGGTCATCAAATCATTAACACCCTACTCCCCTTCTTCTACAAACGCTAGGAACGCTTCTACATCATCATCAGTTTTTTATCCACCATCGTCAACAGCATCTGGGGCGTGTGCTAGCATATTTCCGACATCGTCATATCATTCTTTTTCACCGTCATCAATCCCAACTACAGACCTTCCGCTTTATCTGTGGCTCCTTCAATCCGCATATTCATTGAACAAATGTTTTCCGATGACATGTTGATTAATTGATTAATACTCTGTGTGATTTCTAAACTAATTGGTATGCACGCTATCTCCGCTAACCATCCGTGAAGTTGGTGGAATAATTCAAAGTCCACTCTGTTCTTAATGTCATCATAGTGTTGATTGAATATCTCATATTCACTAAGGATGCAACAAACGTGGTCACGTTGACTTGGCCAGTTTTTTTCACAACCTTCACATTCAAAATCTTGGTAGATTAATCTTCGGCATAAATCCACATATAAATAAGTGAATATCCGATTAATCTTGATTTGTGACACTTGTTCCGGCTCGTCAGTCATGAATACCGTCTTGTTCAAAACTTTGGCCATATTTGTCTTCAAAATCTACTCGATCTTTGATGTACCACAGTGGAGACTCTAATGCGTCTCGTATCCAACAGTATATCAACGGAATGATGGTTAACAACATTATGATTTTCTGAAACTCAATGCCCCAATAAATAGCTGCACGTATGACGTCAGTTAAGGCTAAAATAATGTGTGACGATTATTTCTAAAAATAACACTTTCAATATGCTTATTTTTTGTAATTTCATTTGTTACATTCGCATGACTTTAACAGTCTCAAATATTCTTCTATAAATGTCCCATGATATTGGTAGGCGTCCATTTAACCACTGATATATTCTTGCCCTTGTGCATGGTGTTACATCATAGGGGTTTAGATTATCCATAACTGAAGTGCTGATTTTTTCAATATTCAAGGTACTTACTGCTTGATGGAAGAAAATTTCTATTTTTTCATCATCAGTCATCATCACACAATCTTTTCTGCTGTTTTCCAAGTTGATAAAAAGACAATCGTAACATACTTCTTCATTGATTTGAACAAGTTTTTGACAAATTCGATCGGCATATGTGGTAATGAATAGTTTCTCCACAAGTGCTAAAGGATCCATAACCACTTTATAACTGTATACAATTCAACGTTCTGATTTATTAAATAGTTTCTATAATAATTGTTAGTGCTAAAAATAATTATTCCGATCACCCTGCATTTCGCGCCAAAACATCTCCCCGCCATTTTTTCAATTGCCATTTGAATAAATTTCACGTTTTTGTCCATGTTTTTATGTTGCTAATTTTCAAGTCATTCGATCACGCCATATGATGCATCAGTGCATTCCATGGTTCATTTATCCAACTCTCTAGGCATTGTCCAAAAATTCGCGCCGAAAAATTCGCGCCGAAAAATTCGCGCCAAAAATTTCCCCGCCATTTTTTCTATTCCCATTTTGAATAAATTTCACGGTGGCGGTCAACTCTCTTTCTGATACTACTACTGTGAAACGTTCAGTGCTGTGTGTGTGCCTTGCCTCGACCGTCATGTTTCTAGAAATTTCCCATCTTTGCCTTGCACCTTGACCGCGTTCGTGCCGTGAGTTTTTCATAGTCATACAATATCTGCTCTAATGATTATTGCTTCTCTGAATGCAAGACTAGATACATAACTTACCGTTCTCAGCTTTAATGGTTTATGATCCTGTAAGATGCATTCTTTATGCTCAAAGAGCGTTGGAAAATCTTCATCATCATCGGCTGCAAAAAATGCATATGACGTCATGATATACCTTTCATATGTGACATCTCACAATTCTTTGCAAACCACGCAACATTTAAGTGAGAACTCTAGAACCATGAACACTTGGATTTTGCAGTTTATTATTTTCTGAACATTCTACATCTTCAAAACCTCTAAAAATGAAGCAGTGAGTTCAAATAGACAAAGTGTTCATAATAAATCTTATTTCCAATCTATTTGCTCATGGGATGTGGGTTAAATAAGTTCTAAAATCTCAAAGTGTTCACGGTTCGAGTTTCCTCACTGTAAGTGTTTTCGTGCATAGATAGCAGTCCAGTTCAAATGACAAAATATTGACTTAATTTTACTATAATTAAAATTCCACATTTGTTGCCCAAGCCTTTTCTCTTTATGTTTTTCTCTAGCGACTAAAGGCGCTGTTACACTATGCAATTTTCTCAGCAACTTGTCTCGCAATACCGTTGCAACACAAGTTGCTGAAGAATTGCACCGTGTAAAGTGGCCGTCTCGCAATTTTTTTTGTTGCAGACAGCTTTGCACAAAGTAGAGTTCAGTTCTACTTTTCGCAACGGAACTCAGCAACTTGCAACGTCATTGCACGGTGTATCACCCCTTCAGCAACTTGTTTCGCAATTTCAAAGCATTTCTTTTCAAGGACGCATGCGCACATTTTCAATTTTCTTCCCTAGTCCCCCAGAGCACCATTAATTGTGAAAAATCATTGCAACTTGCTACGTAACATTTTCAAGCATTGCGAGACAAGTTGCTGAGAAAATTGCTCAGTGTAACAGCGCCTTAAAGAGTTGTTAGCGTAACGCCGAGAGGACACGATATTATGTCACGTGATCTGTGTATGTACTTACGTAGGTAGAGTGAAAGATGTCCAGATTCAATAGGGACAAAATCAAACGTTCCCGGCTTCTGCCACTGAAAACATTAAGATTCAATTTTGTTTTAGAAATATGTGAGCATGCGGCTCACATAGATCCATAAGGGTAGCAGCAGATTAGGCCAAACAGTAGTGTTTGAATAGTTTATATTTTGTGACTTTTAGTCGGCATCACTGAACCAGGAACATCAAATACAAATAAATCAGCAATGTAACTCGTTACAACTTAACTGGTACCCTTTGATAGTGAGTAAAAGTTACTAAATATAAACTATTGATTGCACATTGTAATTTAACTGGCTACCTACAGTGGTAGTTCTTCAACCGAGGACACCCAAACAAATTCAAATGAATATTTTGGGGGGATTAAGCAAAAAATTATTTTAAAGAGTTCTCACAGGCTAAGATGCATGTTTCAAATAATCTTACAGCAATGGATATGTGTCCAATATGCTTTTGATTTCGATGAAGAGCCTCAATGTAGTAGTCTTGACCTTTCTGGAGACTGAAAGAAAACATTAAAAACAGGAGGAAATGAAGAGAAGAGAAGAGAAGAGAGAAGAGAAGAGAAGAGAAGAGAAGAGAAGAGAAGAAGAGAAGAGAAGAGAAGAGAAGAGAAGAGAAGAGAAGAAAGAGAAGAGAAGAGAAGAGAAGAGAAGAGAAGAGAAGAGAAGAGAAGAGAAGAGAAGAGAAGAGAAGAGAGAGAAGAGAAGAGAAGAGAAGAGAAGAGAAGAGAAGAGAAGAGAAGAGAAGAGAAGAGAAGAGAAGAGAAGAGAAGAGAAGAGAGAGAAGAGAAGAGAAGAGAAGAGAAGAGAAGAGAAGAGAAGAGAAGAGAAGAGAAGAGAAGAGAAGAGAAGAGAAGAGAAGGAGAAGAGAAGAGAAGAGAAGAGAAGAGAAGAAGAAGAGAAGAGAAGAGAAGAGAAGAGAAGAGAAGAGAAGAGAGAGAAGAGAAGAGAAGAGAAGAGAAGAGAAGAGAAGAGAAGAGAAGAGAAGAGAAGAGAAGAGAAGAGAAGAGAAGAGAAGAGAAGAGAAGAGAAGAGAAGAGAAGAGAAGAGAGAAGAGAAGAGAAGAGAAGAGAAGAGAAGAGAAGAGAAGAGAATGGTGTCCGTACACACTTCTTACCTAATCTCCAGGGATTTCTGGCTTGCCAACAGATCATACTGTCGCAGAAAGTTTGTACTCTGCGCTTCAAGTGATGTTGGCTGAAACCAAAATTAAACCCTGTCAATATATATATAATATATGTATCATCATTACGTTGTTTGTCATTGATTGTCTTTTTATATATTATATATAAAAGTTTCTATACAGGCGCTCTTTTGGAGGTTTTCGGGATTTGGGGTTCCTGTGTTACCGTGTAAGGAAATGGAACCGAGCAATAAGGAAGCAAAGGTCCCCAAGTTTCTCGCGGGTACGTAGATATAACATAAACCCCAAATTCCGTCTGTTTTTCCCATAAATACACAAAAAGAATCTCACTCGAAAATTACTCTAAAATACTATTTATATACTATATATATTGTTATACATTTTAAATCAAAAACCTTTCTTCATATATGGTATGGAATTAGAAAAAAACGTTGACAGTAAGACTTACATCACCAACATAAGCAACCAATTCTGCTTTTTTAGGGCTCGAATCTTTGCTTATCCAGAGCTCAGAGTTATCGTCAGAGCTCACAGCAAACCTGTAGATACCTAAAACAATAAGATACATGTTGGAATACCTAAAACAATAAGATACATGTTGGAATACCTAAAACAATAAGATACATATTGGAATACCTAAAACAATAAGATGCTCGAGCTGAAGTTTAATGGATGTAAAATGGCGATATTGTCATCTTTGGTGGTTTTATGCTTATGTTTTTATGAGTTAAGTATACTAGTTTTTTCATTTTAAGGAACTTAAAATATCCATTTATCTTGTGTACGAAATTGTTATAATATAATAATAATAATAATAATAATAATAATAATAATAATAATAATAATAATAATAATAATAATAATAATAATAATAATAATAATAATAATAATAATAATAATAATAATAATAATAATAATAATAACTTTTTAACGTCTCAATCTTCTAGCTGGACGCAGTGCGCCCTACTAATCGGGAGACTCATTCACACTTACTACCTCTACGTTTAATATTTTGCACACAACTTGGCTCACATGTTCATTTTTGCTGAGGGAGGAGAGAAGAACACTTCAAACAAACTCAACTCACATATATTCCATGCCCGAGCTGGGAAGCCAGAACTTTCACCGCTAGGCCACCCTAGGCCACCCATGCAACCCAAGTACTTATTTATATTCGGAGTATATACTAGTTTTAAATTTTAAGGGAACTTAGGAGAAGATCCCTTTATCTTGTGTGCGAAAGGCTTGTTATTGTGCCTTATACTGGATGCATGTTGTTTGAGCTCGTCATTATGAAGACATGCAATCATTAACGCCGTAAGGAGGAAACAGCCTGATTCCTAACCTTAGGTGCATTGTGGCAACAGCCAAATATGAGAGAAAAACCCTGCAATTGGATTGCTTGCTCTCCGTAATTGTCCCGGCAGTACTACTCTCATCAACCTTTTACAAATCAATTTTTTGCTAATCAGAAAAGATACAGATATAGACGAAGATAGACACTCCCAGTGACTTCAGTGACTATTTACAATTTCTTATGATAGGTGTGGAGGACTTATCGGACTGTTACAAACAGTTTACAATCATGAGTGTGTGTTAGTGTATGCCTCCTAGATGTGGATTTCCAATGTGTTCTTATCTATTCGGTGTTATGGTGGGTTTCCTGTGTTCTTATCAATTCGGTGTTATGGTGGGTTTCCTGTGTTCTTACATGTTCTATTCGGTGTTATGGTGGGTTTCCTGTGTTCTTACCTGTTCTATTCGGTGTTATGGTGGGTTTCCTGTGTTCTTATCAATTCGGTGTTATGGTGGGTTTCCTGTGTTCTTATCAATTCGGTGTTATGGTGGGTTTCCTGTGTTCTTACCTGTTCTATTCGGTGTTATGGTGGGTTTCCTGTGTTCTTACCTGTTCTATTCGGTGTTATGGTGGGTTTCCTGTGTTCTTATCAATTCGGTGTTATGGTGGCTTTCCTGTGTTCTTACATGTTCTATTCGGTGTTATGGTGGGTTTCCTGTGTTCTTACCTATTCGGTGTTATGGTGGCTTTCCTGTGTTCTTACATGTTCTATTCGGTGTTATGATGGGTTTCCTGTGTTCTTATCTATTCGGTGTTATGGTGGGTTTCCTGTGTTCTTACATGTTCTATTCGGTGTTATGGTGGGTTTCCTGTGTTCTTATCTATTCGGTGTTATGATGGGTTTCCTGTGTTCTTACCTGTTCTATTCGGTGTTATGGTGGGTTTCCTGTGTTCTTATCTATTCGGTGTTATGATGGGTTTCCTGTGTTCTTATCTATTCGGTGTTATGATGGGTTTCTTGTGTTCTTATCTATTCGGTGTTATGGTGGGTTTCCTGTGTTCTTACCTGTTCTATTCGGTGTTATGGTGGGTTTCCTGTGTTCTTATTTATTCGGTGTTTTGGTGGGTTTCCTGTGTTCTTATTTATTCGGTGTTATGGTGGGTTTCCTGTGTTCTTATCTATTCGGTGTTATGGTGGGTTTCCTGTGTTCTTACATGTTCTATTCGGTGTTATGGTGGGTTTCCTGTGTTCTTATCTATTCGGTGTTATGGTGGGTTTCCTGTGTTCTTACCTGTTCTATTAGGTGTTATATATCCAAATATCCTCTGACTGTATGCCTTCTTCGTTGTTAACTCAGTTCCATAGGTAGTTGACTCAAACTGTCGAAAGCATTTCAAAAACACATATTTAGATTTTATCAGAAAAGGTCATACAAGACTGGAAGCAATGAGGTGATACCCACATCAAATTAAGCCGTGTGTTCAAAATGAATATTTTTTATTGGAAGCTATGTGCTGCTAGAATAGGATTTTTTTCTACTAATAGTGAAAAGGGAGAATGGTTTTTACTATATGTAAAAGAATAAAGTACTCAGTATAAGTTTATACGGATAAATTTGAATACATAGAAATGAAGGGGAGTGTACATTTGTGTGTAACCCGTCACATTTATTAGCTGACTTTAGCGGTTATTGCAATATTGCACCTACTTAGCGGTCTTTTACCAAAAAAATGCGATTGATATTCAGTATATAGGCAAATAGCTATACGTTTGTGGAGATAAATCAGTAAAGGAGAGTCTTACAGATTTGTTTTTGATGATTTTATTTCCCATGACTATGTGTAACCATTTAGCGTTAATTTCTGATATCAGTAAAATTTGTTAAAAATAATGTGTTAAAACTGGTTTATTAGTTGTCAAATTTCAATTGAACATGAACTTTACTTTATCTTCGACAACTTAGTGCAAATTTGATGCTGATCAACCTTGATGATCGGGAACAGTGTAAAATTCAATTTTTTGTTTACAGATTCGACACGTCAAAAAAATGAATTCAATTTTTGTCAACATTTCGTATTTCGTGTATTTACTATAGTTACAAAGCCTTGATTTCTATAATACTTCAGGATGTATTTGTCGTTTACTTGTTTGACATATTTCTACCATAAAAGTCAGGCTAGCTCTTAGCATAATTTTATGATTATAGAAGAAACTTTGTTGAGTTATTTTCGACAAGCGAATACTCATTTGCATATGTCATAGCTTGGTGCAAAAACATATTATTGTTATTGCATACAGATCATGCGATCTGTTAATTTGAGAATTATTTCACATGTATTTCATGTTTAGAATGAATTTCGCATCAATATCTATCATTTTATTACAAAAAAGTACACATTTCAAATTGTCGGGAAAATCGTTCTTGTGACGCTATTTGGTATCACCTCATTGCTTCCAGTCTACAACGTTTGAATCAGTGGCGGATCTAGGGGATGTCCCTAGTGGCACCGGACACACCCTAGCGCCGCAATAACCCCTATTTTATTTAAGACATTTAGGGAACGGACACCCCCTAATACCTTAAGAGCCCTTCATTTGCAATTGGGACACCCCCTTGACAAATTTCTGCATCCGCCCCTGAGAATACATCTTACCTCAGGTCTCCGTGGAAAACTTGTATATATTCTCAGTCCACCATCGATTGTAAAGCCACACGTACAACTATCAAACCAACGATGAACATTGAGTTTACCTTCATACTAGCAAAGAAAATACAAATGATTTAATATTTTAGCAAATAAAAACTCATATCAAATTGTTTTTGTAGATAACCTTCTTTTGTTTGAGCTCTTCTGGTTTTTGACAGTCTTGAAGTACAATACTTTCTTGCTGGGTTTGGTAGTTTGGATCTTGTAGTGAAACAGGACATGAAAGTATGTTAGTCGCTACGTTTTGAAGTACAAAACAAACAGTTATGTTTCAAGCAATAAAAGCACTACATATTGTATTTAAAACTAAATAGATACCAATTTCCCTTACATACAGCTATTATTAGCTATTATTAGCTATTAGCTATTTCTAAATCGTTTTTTCAATTAAAGTTACAGTCCACACTCTGAAGCCTGCAAAGGATGTCGATATTTCTTTCTCTTCAAGCTAGTGTATTATTTTTATCGATTTATTCATAGCATATATATTTTGTTTGTTTGTTTGTGTAACAAGTTGTTGAAGTGGTAGATAATGAAACAAATATTTTATTTTATTTTTGAAATTATGTTTATATTTAATACCGACATCCTTTGCAAACTTCAGAGTGCGGCATGATCAGTTTCCTGAAAAAATATATCAAAATATCTAATTGCTTGTAGAAATCTTCCAATTCAAATGGTTTACCCCTAAGACAAGGCTTTATAAAAAATAACATTTTCCTAGACATTTAATAAACAATATACACATATGTATTTACATTAGCATTATCGTACATTAATTATACAAACAATAATTACTTTTTACTTTCGACAGAAAACGCGAAAAGTATTTTTGTGTACATTTTTTACCAGGGTTGGTGAATCACTGCGGAAGATATTATTACAAAGGTGAAAATAGAGCGCAAACCTTTCAACTATCAATGATAAGTAAACTGAGTTGTAATGGGCATTGTTTGCTTTGTATTTGATGCTGCTTAGACGCCGTATTAATTTCCGGTTAGGCCTTCCGCCCACACCAATATGATCGAAAACGGAGAGCATTTTAATATACGAATACGGAGCGAATTTTCTTATCCTTTTCCTGTGGTCTAGTGAGGACTGTCGCAAACACTGGAAATCCGTGCTTGTACTGATTAGTGTGAATGGGACCTTAGTTGAATGAATGAATGAATGAGAATGAATGAATGAATGAATGAATGAATGAATGAATGAAAGCCTGAATGAATGAGTGGATGGATGAACAAATGGACGAACGAACGAACGAACGAACGAACGAACAAATAAACGAACAAACCAACGAATGAATGAATAAATAAGAAAAAAACGAAGAACGAATACAAATGAACAAAATACAAATGGTAAATAGCAACAAAGTAACATGTACTCACTTTTAAAGAATTCACATTGGCTGCCATGAAAACAATGCAAAATTCTTAAAACACCTATCAAACATGCCCAAAAACAACACCCAATCAGCAAATTCCTTGAAAACCGAGAACGAACCGTTCTCCCAAGATTCAGCTTCATTATGTGTACGTTGTGTTTAACTGTGGGTCCGTCTGACAAAACTTCCTTATCTGGCCGTGATTTAATGAATAATTTTGTATACATGACATCAAAGTCCTGTTGAAAAAATGCATTTTAAATTAGAAATGCTAATTGGTAGATATGAAACTCTAAATACATGTAATTACTCATTAAATAGCAATTAACAAAATAATTGATTTTTTTATGAACAATATTTTATGTAGAACAAATCTCTTGTTTGGTGGGAACCAATATGGCTGCCATGACGTCACTATATTCTCTACTTTCACAATAACCATAATGCCTTCTGTTTTTTTGTTGCTTTTTTTTTGGGGGGGGGGGGGTGGGGATGGGGGGGGGGGGAGTAGCTATTGTCACTCCAGTCGATAGATAGTTATTTAAGAAGCTTATAGAGCGAAGGAGATATTACAAATAAATAATTTTAATTAAACAGAGTCTTTCTGCAGTGTGATTTGCCTTTATTCTCTACTTTCACATAGCCATAATGCCTTCTGTTTTTTGGGGGATAGATGTTGTAATTCAAATTTGTCTGAATAGAATAACAATTGGTTTGATTTAAGTTCAAATAGAATATAGTGCTTTTTACAGCAATTTGATTAAGTATTAGAGAGTAGTACAACTCTTAAGTAAGTAAGTAAAAAACTTTATTTATAGAGGGTAGCACTAAATAGCTAAAAGCTAATAAACTTGTGGCCCTCATAATCACAAATTTACATCAATATATAGTGTCAAGAATCTAAAATTAATTAAATTTACATTTAATTTACATTTAAATAGTTATGTATAATAAATATATATATATATATATATATATAAATTGAGATATAATCTAATCTATGAGGGTTGTCCAGTATTACAACTAGACTCAAGTGGTATAATATGTTTTACTAGTTGAGTCTATTGGTGAATAACCACAGGTATACCATTACAGCGTATATATTGTAACAGGGGAGGGGTAACATACAACATTTGTTTTATAAGAGGGCAGGGGACATAATGGTTGTTAGCACAGGGATACTGGCCCTTTTGGTATAATATTCTAGCCTGTGGTTATTAAGTTGAGACTTTGAAATGTTTTGACACTGAAATTTTTTTGGGAGGCATATACTTACTAATGGTACAAGTGGAACTACTTGTACAACTAGTAATGTTGCATGGGGCTGTACCAATCACTGCATGTTTTCTGGGTTTCCTGTGGTTATGTACTTACAGATCTGTTTGACCACTGTGGAGGGCCCCCAAATTGTCTTACAAGTTGTTCAAGTTGAACTACTAGTAAGAATGGAATTCAACTGGTAGTCAAGTAGTGAATATCATTATTTTGTTCTGGATTTCCTGTGGTTATGTACTTACAGATCTGTTTGACCACTGTGGAGGGCCCCCAAATTGTCTTACAAGTTGTTCAAGTTGAACTACTAGTAAGAATGGAATTCAACTGGTAGTCAAGTAGTGAATATCATTATTTTGTTCTGGATTTCCTGTGGTTATGTACTTACAGATCTGTTTGACCACTGTGGAGGGCCCCCAAATTGTCTTACAAGTTGTTCAAGTTGAACTACTAGTAAGAATGGAATTCAACTGGTAGTCAAGTAGTGAATATCATTATTTTGTTCTGGGTTTCCTGTGGTTATGTACTTACAGATCTGTTTGACCACTGTGGAGGGCCCCCAAATTGTCTTACAAGTTGTTCAAGTTGAACTACTAGTAAGAATGGAATTCAACTGGTAGTCAAGTAGTGAATATCATTATTTTGTTCTGGGTTTCCTGTGGTTATGTACTTACAGATCTGTTTGACCACTGTGGAGGGCCCCCAAATTGTCTTACAAGTTGTTCAAGTTGAACTACTAGTAAGAATGGAATTCAACTGGTAGTCAAGTAGTGAATATCATTATTTTGTTCTGGGTTTCCTGTGGTAATGTACTTACAGATCTGTTTGACCACTGTGGAGGGCCCCCAAATTGTCTTACAAGTTGTTCAAGTTGAACTACTAGTAAGAATGGAATTCAACTGGTAGTCAAGTAGTGAATATCATTATTTTGTTCTGGGTTTCCTGTGGTTACTTACAGATCTGTTTGACCACTGTGGAGGGCCCCCAAATTGTCTTACAAGTTGTTCAAGTTGAACTACTAGTAAGAATGGAATTCAACTGGTAGTCAAGTAGTGAATATCATTATTTTGTTCTGGATTTCCTGTGGTTATGTACTTACAGATCTGTTTGACCACTGTGGAGGGCCCCCAAATTGTCTTACAAGTTGTTCAAGTTGAACTACTAGTAAGAATGGAATTCAACTGGTAGTCAAGTAGTGAATATCATTATTTTGTTCTGGATTTCCTGTGGTTATGTACTTACAGATCTGTTTGACCACTGTGGAGGGCCCCCAAATTGTCTTACAAGTTGTTCAAGTTGAACTACTAGTAAGAATGGAATTCAACTGGTAGTCAAGTAGTGAATATCATTATTTTGTTCTGGGTTTCCTGTGGTTATGTACTTACAGATCTGTTTGACCACTGTGGAGGGCCCCCAAATTGTCTTACAAGTTGTTCAAGTTGAACTACTAGTAAGAATGGAATTCAACTGGTAGTCAAGTAGTGAATATCATTATTTTGTTCTGGGTTTCCTGTGGTTATGTACTTACAGATCTGTTTGACCACTGTGGAGGGCCCCCAAATTGTCTTACAAGTTGTTCAAGTTGAACTACTAGTAAGAATGGAATTCAACTGGTAGTCAAGTAGTGAATATCATTATTTTGTTCTGGGTTTCCTGTGGTAATGTACTTACAGATCTGTTTGACCACTGTGGAGGGCCCCCAAATTGTCTTACAAGTTGTTCAAGTTGAACTACTAGTAAGAATGGAATTCAACTGGTAGTCAAGTAGTGAATATCATTATTTTGTTCTGGGTTTCCTGTGGTTACTTACAGATCTGTTTGACCACTGTGGAGGGCCCCCAAATTGTCTTACAAGTTGTTCAAGTTGAACTACTAGTAAGAATGGAATTCAACTGGTAGTCAAGTAGTGAATATCATTATTTTGTTCTGGATTTCCTGTGGTTATGTACTTACAGATCTGTTTGACCACTGTGGAGGGCCCCCAAATTGTCTTACAAGTTGTTCAAGTTGAACTACTAGTAAGAATGGAATTCAACTGGTAGTCAAGTAGTGAATATCATTATTTTGTTCTGTGTTTCCTGTGGTAATGTACTTACAGATCTGTTTGACCACTGTGGAGGGCCCCCAAATTGTCTTACAAGTTGTTCAAGTTGAACTACTAGTAAGAATGGAATTCAACTGGTAGTCAAGCAGTGAATATCATTATTTTGTTCTGGGTTTCCTGTGGTTACTTACAGATCTGTTTGACCACTGTGGAGGGCCCCCAAATTGTCTTACAAGTTGTTCAAGTTGAACTACTAGTAAGAATGGAATTCAACTGGTAGTCAAGTAGTGAATATCATTATTTTGTTCTGGATTTCCTGTGGTTATGTACTTACAGATCTGTTTGACCACTGTGGAGGGCCCCCAAATTGTCTTACAAGTTGTTCAAGTTGAACTACTAGTAAGAATGGAATTCAACTGGTAGTCAAGTAGTGAATATCATTATTTTGTTCTGTGTTTCCTGTGGTAATGTACTTACAGATCTGTTTGACCACTGTGGAGGGCCCCCAAATTGTCTTACAAGTTGTTCAAGTTGAACTACTAGTAAGAATGGAATTCAACTGGTAGTCAAGTAGTGAATATCATTATTTTGTTCTGGGTTTCCTGTGGTTACTTACAGATCTGTTTGACCACTGTGGAGGGCCCCCAAATTGTCTTACAAGTTGTTCAAGTTGAACTACTAGTAAGAATGGAATTCAACTGGTAGTCAAGTAGTGAATATCATTATTTTGTTCTGGGTTTCCTGTGGTTATGTACTTACAGATCTGTTTGACCACTGTGGAGGGCCCCCAAATTGTCTTACAAGTTGTTCAAGTTGAACTACTAGTAAGAATGGAATTCAACTGGTAGTCAAGTAGTGAATATCATTATTTTGTTCTGGGTTTCCTGTGGTTATGTACTTACAGATCTGTTTGACCACTGTGGAGGGCCCCCAAATTGTCTTACAAGTTGTTCAAGTTGAACTACTAGTAAGAATGGAATTCAACTGGTAGTCAAGTAGTGAATATCATTATTTTGTTCTGGGTTTCCTGTGGTTATGTACTTACAGATCTGTTTGACCACTGTGGAGGGCCCCCAAATTGTCTTACAAGTTGTTCAAGTTGAACTACTAGTAAGAATGGAATTCAACTGGTAGTCAAGTAGTGAATATCATTATTTTGTTCTGGGTTTCCTGTGGTTATGTACTTACAGATCTGTTTGACCACTGTGGAGGGCCCCCAAATTGTCTTACAAGTTGTTCAAGTTGAACTACTAGTAAGAATGGAATTCAACTGGTAGTCAAGTAGTGAATATCATTATTATGTTCTGGGTTTCCTGTGGTTATGTACTTACAGATCTGTTTGACCACTGTGGAGGGCCCCCAAATTGTCTTACAAGTTGTTCAAGTTGAACTACTAGTAAGAATGGAATTCAACTGGTAGTCAAGTAGTGAATATCATTATTATGTTCTGGGTTTCCTGTGGTTACTTACAGATCTGTTTGACCACTGTGGAGGGCCCCCTAAATGTCTGACAAGTAGTTCAAGTTGAACTACTAGTAAGAATGGAATTCAACTGGTAGTCAAGTAGTGAATATCATTATTTTGTTCTGGGTTTCCTGTGGTTATGTACTTACAGATCTGTTTGACCACTGTGGAGGGCCCCCAAATTGTCTTACAAGTTGTTCAAGTTGAACTACTAGTAAGAATGGAATTCAACTGGTAGTCAAGTAGTGAATATCATTATTTTGTTCTGGGTTTCCTGTGGTTATGTACTTACAGATCTGTTTGACCACTGTGGAGGGCCCCCAAATTGTCTTACAAGTTGTTCAAGTTGAACTACTAGTAAGAATGGAATTCAACTGGTAGTCAAGTAGTGAATATCATTATTTTGTTCTGGGTTTCCTGTGGTAATGTACTTACAGATCTGTTTGACCACTGTGGAGGGCCCCCAAATTGTCTTACAAGTTGTTCAAGTTGAACTACTAGTAAGAATGGAATTCAACTGGTAGTCAAGTAGTGAATATCAATATTTTGTTCTGGGTTTCCTGTGGTGATGTTATGATTTTGGGGGTGGGAACCCTGTGTTGAGCAGCATGGGCCAGTGAGCCACAACTAGTTGTCAAGTTGAACTACTGGTAAGAATGGAATTCAACTGGTAGTCAAGTTGTATTGAGCCTACTAGATGTCATTTTATGTGAGATTATTTGTTTTTTTATGTTGTGAAACAATTAGCAGGTAAGAAATCAAATAAAAAGTAAGAATGTGTACTATTTAGTTGAAATTGTAAGCAAGCAGATGATCATGAAGAGGCGATTAATTAGTATTTTGAACCTATTTGAATGTGGTAATATTAACATGGAAGCTTATAACCGCACAAGAAATCGAATTTAATCCACATGAACGTATATACAACATTTTTAAATCAAGAAACTACGACATTGTACGGAAGCGCTGAGGGGACTTCAGACTTCAGACTTCAGACTTCAGACTTCAGACTTCAGACTTCAGACTTCAGACTTCAGACTTCAGACTTCAGACTTCAGACTTCAGACTTCAGACTTCAGACTTCAGACTTCAGACTTCAGACTTCAGACTTCAGACTTCAGACTTCAGACTTCAGACTTCAGACTTCAGACTTCAGACTTCAGACTTCAGACTTCAGACTTCAGACTTCAGACTTCAGACTTCAGACTTCAGACTTCAGACTTCAGACTTCAGACTTCAGACTTCAGACTTCAGACTTCAGACTTCAGACTTCAGACTTGGATCTTCAGTCAGAGCGCAAAATACAAGATGACTTGACATTTATTTATTTTTGAATACACAGATTTGTGTAGTAGGAATAGATGGATAAACTCGAGGTTATAGTTTGATCTTATTTTGGCCTTCCTTTTTGTCAGAAATAACTAAGATTTTTTGTTCGAGTACTGTCGAGGAAAAAGCTATCTTGATAGTGATGCTACCTTAAAACTACATTTTATAAACACTTCTAGTGGCCTATATAGAGATAGTGCCTCTAATCTAGTTCCCTCGTCTTTTATCTTTATTTTATTTCTCATTATTCAGTATTACTCTGTTATTGTTGTTGTATTATATTTTTATTATCTTTGTACCGTTGGGAGTTCAATGCAAATGAACAAGCTTATTTGATTGTTTTTGTAAATAGAATCTCTTTCAAAATTGCAAGTCATTTCGGCATTTTGATATCCTTGAGAAAAGTAGCCTCGTATCGCCATAAGTACGGTGGCTCACAAGGGCAAAACACAACTAAATGTTTGGTTGAAAACACAACAATCTTTCACAGAACACAACAATCTTTCACAGAACACAACAATCTTTCACAGAACACAACAATCTTTCACAGAACACAACAATCTTTCGCAGACGATTGTTGTGTTCTGCGAAAGATTGTTGTGTTCTCAGCCAAATATTGAGTTGTGTTCTGCCCTTGTGGGCCACCGTACATAAGTCTAATGCAAATAATATCACGCACGAAACGAACTGTGAGAAAAAAAGAATTCTGCAAACATGTACTCGTTAATTCGCCTCCGCCATCTTGAATGCTGCGCCCGCGATCTCTCAGGCCCAAAATCGAAAGTCTGAAGTCTGAAGTCTGAAGTCTGAAGTCTGAAGTCTGAAGTCTGAAGTCTGAAGTCTGAAGTCTGAAGTCTGAAGTCTGAAGTCTGAAGTCTGAAGTCTGAAGTCCCCTCAGCGCTTCCGTAACATTGCTTCGCGATCAGAGAAAAATCACTAGCTATAATTTGTTACTTAATTGTGTAAATTCGTTCGGTAAGAAATAACATAAAAAGCGGGATTTTGTAGATGCTGTAGAACACATTTGTATTATATGAATTGTTTAACCCATTTGAACGTATATACGAATTAGTTTTGAAACAAGAAACTACGACATTGCTTCTCGAACGAATGTCACACGGAGTTACTTACTTGTATGAATTAATCGTTCGGTAAGAAATATAATAAAAAGCTGGATTACGTATTCTTTAGTTGAAATTATAAACAGATGAAGATGCTTTTCAAGTCCGTATGTAGAACACATTGTATGAACGTATATATTCTTCGTTTGCAACCACGTGATAATAGGGACATAATAGACCATAATAAGCCAATTTCTGCCGATCTCAAATTTCACAACCTTATTTCTTAGTCGTATTGAAAAATGACATTCATATTCTTTTAGAGCATTCAAAACTGAGTATATTGACCGATTTTTGAATCTGTAGAGTATTTGGATGCAGAATTATGCGCGATCAAAGTTGCGCGATATTTGGTAAGAATGTATGGAGCGGCCATGCTGGAGGACATCTCATATCCTCCAAGATGGCGGCCAAAACTTCTAAGGTCTGATATGAAGGGAAACTGAAACATTTAAAAAATATTTCGTTAAAATGTACTTGAATTAGATGCTATAAGTCTTTACGAACCAAATGTTTTGAAAAAGGAACAAATTATTCTTGCTTTTTATCGCCCGATTCGGATACGTGACCGGCATTGCGTGACACAATTCTAACTTGAATATCTCGAGAACCAAAAACTTTTATAAACCCAAACTTCAGAAATGTATTTTTAAAACAGTTAACTATAACATATATAGTGCATGTTTTAATACGAGATATAAAAAATATTTCGGTTTGGTGATGACATGTGATGACGTCAGTTGCAAACGAAGAATACGAATTAGTTTTGAAGCAAGAAACTGCGACATTGCTTTACGATCTGAGAATTTAAAGTATTTTCGTTCGGTCCAATAATTTCATAACAAACGATCGATCAGGCATATTTTCTATCTACAAGCTAAGTTTGAATAAAACTCTGTAAAATTGGCTATATATATGTACTTCCAAATGAAGAATAATGTTGAATGAAGTTTTGTTTAGCGATGACTAAACTTTCTATTATTGATATATCCGGCGATAAAATTGGTTGATTTTTGGCGATAGTCAATGAAAATAAATAAGCACAAACTTTGTGATTAATCGATAATTATCAATTTTGAAGTGACTTTATTGATTATTATTTATCATTTTATATTGCAATAACGTACAGACAAAGCAATTGCAAGATCTGATATTTTATTTTTAAAAGCAAACAATAAAAACAAAAGTTACAAATTTAAATAAGTTGCACTCAAATTATAGTATTAAAATCAAGAAACAAATACAGGTCCGTTGTCCACACAATTGAATGCCAAAGCAAGTGATATATAAACAAATAGTTATTTACAGAATTATTACATACCGTAAATCTTTTATAGTTTATATTTGCCCAACATCCCTTTTTGAGTTGTAAATATTTGTTAAAAAATTGATTTGGCTAAAAGCAATGTTTAAAAAAACTTGACTACCATATAAGGTTTATCAGTTACTTATAATATACAACTGATTTCATTAAAAGTTTGAATAGGCCATCTGCATGATGGCATCAAATACTACATCTACCAGGATGCTTTTACCACTTTCTTTTGTTAGATAATTAGTGTAAATTGTTGTACTACTCTCATGAGGGAATACAAATTTAAATGAGAATGAAAATTTGTAAAGAATTCTTGACTGGTAGTTGTAGTAAAATGACGCCATCATGCAAGTCGCATATTGAAATAATATATAAATAGAGAAACACATATTATCATTATTAATTAGAAGGTTTGTTTGAACTCCCAGTTTTATTTTTGTATTAATTGTGATTCAAGGGAAATAAAAAAGCTTTTGTATAAACTGTTGTTACAAATATAATATAAATATTGTTAAATATGTAAAAGAATAAATGAATTTTCATTTGCAATTCATTCAACTTTATTTCCATGATTTATGCATGATATCATTAGTATAAATATGTTTGTTAAAGTTAGATTCAATAATATTGATTAGAACAGCAACAAATAAACCAAGTGTGTATTAATAATTGGAAAACTGTTAATTTCAAAATTATTGAAATATACAATACACATGGATAATATAAAATATAGCAGTTACTTTACAGCAGTTCTCAGTCACATGTGGACCGCACACATAAAAAGCTCCCCTATAAAACTTTAAGTTGGTGGACGTCAATCAAACTTTGTTTACAAGACACATTTTTACTTCAGTCGGGTTGCAAAACATGTCTGAATCCGACCAAGAGGATGTTGTAGGAATTCAGACATGTTTCGCAGAGGTGGTTTCGCAACCCGACTGAAGTAAAAACACCATGCCTCTTGTAAACACAGTTTGATTGACGTCCACCAACTTCACGTTTTATAGCGGTGCTTTTTATGTGAGTGGTGCACATGTGACTGAGAACTGCTGTAAAACTTCTTGCATGGCAACCAAAAATTTGAAACATTCATTTTGATTTTTGCTGGTGTGCAATTATGTGAACATGTGTGAGGAGCCAATCATTCAGAGTATTTGCCTCTTTAACAATAAACAGCTTTGAAAAACCCATAATGAAATAAATGGAAGTTTTAAAATGTTTTTGTTGTGATGTCCACCTTAATGAGGGGCTTTTGGTTGAATATTGAAAGAGTTGCAGTTGATTGAGCTTCATTAAATTAAGGAATGGCAAACAATCCTTAATTGATTGAAATGTAACATTTCATTTCACAGCTATAAAAGGGCCAAAACAGCGCAGGCAACCCAGGCATTCAATTCAATTTTATTAATTGTCAGTAATGTATTGATAAATTAGTGAAGATTTTTAAGCTTTCTTATGTAAAACCGAAAATGTGATTGAAATGTGACATTTCATTTCACAGCTATAAAGGGGCCAAAAGAGCGCAGGCAACCCAGGCTTTCAATTCAATTCAATTTTATTAATTCTCAGTCATTGTTAAAATAAAATAAAAATATTTTTTTGATATCATCTCGCCAGAAAAGCATTAGTTTGAAATGAAAGGCATGTTCTTGATCAATTGACTACGATTCAGGAAGTATCGAAGTATCGCAAATACTGACATCGAAACACCGCGAGCAAGAATCGAACTTTAAATAATAGTGGTTGTTGTCTTTACAGAACGACGCAATAACACTGACATGAGTCGTATTCTACGTAAAGTAAATAGTTTGTGAGTACTCAACTGACTGACATCGAAACGCCGCGAGCGAGAATCGAACTTTAAATAATAGTGGTTATTGTCTTTACAGAACGACGCAATAACACTGACATGAGTCGTATTCGTAAGTAAATAGTTTGTGAGTATGTACTCAAATACTGACATCGAAACACCGCGAGCGAGAATCGAACTTTAAATAATAGTGGTTGTTGTCTTTACAGAACGACGCAATAACACTGACATGAGTCGTATTCTACGTAAAGTAAATAGTTTGTGAGTACTCAACTGACTGACATCGAAACGCCGCGAGCGAGAATCGAACTTTAAATAATAGTGGTTATTGTCTTTACAGAACGACGCAATAACACTGACATGAGTCGTATTCGTAAGTAAATATTTTGTGAGTATGTACTCAAATACTGACATCGAAACACCGCGAGCGAGAATCGAACTTTAAATAATTGTGGTTGTTGTCTTTACAGAACGACGCAATAACACTGACATGAGTCGTATTCGTAAGTAAATAGTTTGTGAGTATGTACTCAAATACTGACATCGAAACACCGCGAGCGAGAATCGAACTTTAAATAATAGTGGTTGTTGTCTTTACAGAACGACGCAATAACACTGACATAAGTCGTATTTTACGTAAGTAAATAGTTTGCCGTGAGTACTCAAATACTGACATCGAAACGCCGCGAGCGAGAATCGAACTTTAAATAATAGTGGTTGTTGCCTTTACAGAACGACGCAATAACACTGACATGAGTCGTATTTGTAAGTAAATAGTTTTTGAGTATGTACTCAAATACTGACATCGAAACGCCGCGAGCGAGAATCGAACTTTAAATAATAGTGGTTGTTGTCTTTACAGAACGACGCAATACACACTGACATGGGTCGTATTCGTAAGTAAATAGTTTGTGAGTATATGTACTCAAATACTGACATCGAAACACCTCGAGGGAGAAAACGAACTTTAAATAATAGTGGTTGTTGTCTTTACAGAACGAAGCAATAACACATGAGGAGTATTGTAGTTTGAATACTCAAGTAAATAGTTTGTGAGTACTGACATCGAACGCCGCGTGCGAGAATCGATATCGTAATGATATTCACAACTTGACTACCAGTTGAATTCCATTCTTACTAGTATAGTCCAGTCAATCTGTGGTTTGAGTCCAAACAAATTGCAATAGAATTTTTCTCACTGTAATTATGTTAGGATAGGTGTCCTAAACAACATACTAAAAATCCCAAAAAATCCCTTCGGTGGAACATCCTCAAAAATCGAATTTAAGATTTCATCATTTCACCACAGGGACCCCACAATTGGAAAAAAAAATTGACCAAGCTGTTAAATTTTGTCAAATATGAAATAATAGAAATATTTCCATTACATTGTGATAGAATAGTGTTTCTGTACAGATATTTTCAATTTCCAATCAAATTCGTTGAAGTAATATGATAAAAATAAATATTTAGAATACTTCTCACCACAGGGATCCCGCATCTCAAAATTGAAATTTTAAAATTTCCGAAAAAATTTCTGAAGGAATTTCACTATAGAAGTAAAGATAAAAATCATTATTAGAGTTTTGTTCTGTGTGAATTCAGAACAAAAATGTTTATTTATGATGTGTGAAGTATTTATACCCGCTTCACTATAGCCTGCATCACATTAGTCTTTTTCTCGGTTTAGCAAGTTTGCCATTTTAGGTCCCGTCGACGTCCACACTAGTGCGTTTTAGTTTGAAAACGCATACATTTTGATCCGTTTAGGCTTTCCGTCCACACTAATACGCTGAGCGTATCATCGAAACCGCATCGATTTGAAAACGTTCTTGAAAGTGGATCAAAATGAAAACGCATACATATCGTATTAGTGTGGACGGTCGAAAACGTATAGAAATGAAAACGCTTAGGTCAAATGTACCACATTAGCATGCGCATGTTGTCAAAATTAAGCAACACCATCGTTTCGATTGTTTTTGAGCGTATTAGTGTGGACGGTCGAAAACGGAGCAAAATGGTAGTGTGGACGCGAATCGATCGATGCGTTTTCACATCAAACTATAACGGGTCCAAACGAAAACGCACTAGTGTGGACAGTGCCTTAGTTGAAGGTTGGCCGTTGGCCAACCAGTTGGTATACTTGGACAAGTGCTGGGCTATCGTGCTGGAGGTGTGGGATTCGCGTCTCGGCCAGACCAATACTCAGGGTCTTTAAATAATTGAGAAGAAGGTGATGTAAATCGGCATTTGCAAATAGTTAGACTTTCACGTCTTCTTCACGATAAGGATGTAAAACCGGAGGTCCCGTCTCTCCACACACCACATACAACTGTTAGACTAAGAGTAGGGCACTGAGCACATGGCGGTCTGGACAGGCTTACAATTCTAGCATTTAGATCGTCTTTGCGGTAGGTATGTAAAAAGGTTGCTAGTAAATAAGACCTCGTACTTAAATACAGCCACTAGCAACCTCATGGATTTTACCCAGTGCTGAGACTACATAGACGAAGAGTCCTCTTATATTAATAACAAACGGCATGGTATTCAAGAAGCAGTGTTACCAACCGCATGATATTGAAGAAGTAGCCTAACTAAATAAGTAAAGCTCCATTTTCAAATTTATCCGGGGTAGTGTGGACGGGTCTTTAGAAGAGCAAGCCAATGCCAGAGGAGAAGGTAGATAGTGAGGTGCGACAAGTACTAGTGGTTTCTATTTACACTCATCAGATGAAAAAAACCCTGAAAATCATGAAGTGCTTTATTCATGAAATGTCCAAAATAGCGCAAAAGAAGGATCATGTAGGATCAATTCACAGATGGAAAAAGTGACCAGCAATCGCAGCCACTTAGGAGATATAGAAACCACTTAGTTCGGCAGTCACAGTTAGTGCAACAGGAAACCACTTGTACTCTTGACGTGCCGTATATCTAAATACAGATGATGGAGGTAACTCTGCAGGTTAAATATTCAGAAGTTTATCGATCCTTTCTATATAATATAATAATAATAATAATAATAATAACTTTATTTTATATAGCGACAATTACAAAAGCTCAACACCGCTTTACAATTTTAGAAGGAAAAAAAAATATGATTGATAAAATTCTATATACAGTATATGGAATGAAAGCTAAGCTAAATCTATATAATTAATAAAAATGATTTAAAAAGGAAAATAAATATAAATATAAACAAAGTTACTAAAATTTCATATTGTTCAGAGATATAAAAATGTATCGATATATGGAAATAATAAAAAACAACAAAATGATAAATAAAAACTACTGTAAAAGTTACTAAATACTCCATGGTTCTCTCTTAACTAATTAAACAGGATATGTTTGCTTGAAAAGAAAGGTTTTAAGATATACGAATCAAACCTCGTTAGACGCGCCTGCTGCTATGCCAAGCTTTGACGGATTAAAAATAGAACCAGTATTCTCATGCGCAGTGTGAATACCACTGATAGACTGATGTGTGGTAGAGAACTGACAGAAATAATGCTGAATCCCATTGCAAATGGCCTCTTTATATAGTATGTTCAATCGTCTTGCCGCTTAGCATCTGTACATATGTACTACAGCGTATCTAGTTAAATTATAACATTCAATCTCAAGGTCGTGACGAGGGATGTGGGATCAGGGATCACATGCCTAGGATCAGGAATCACATATTGTCAGAATCAGCTGGAATCAGGGATCACAGAAGAGGGTTCGGGATCATATGAATAAATTCAGGGGTAAGGGATCAAAGGCCAGGATCTAACTTTTGTGTACAAAATCGGGATCAATCACGAGAAAATGTCCCTTGTAACGACCCACTAACAAAAATTAAAATAAACAAGTCTTGCTGCTTCGCAGCTCAAAATACGTGTCAGGGAGAAAGTTAGGCAAGCCTCTGCTGACCGGGTATTTTAATAATAATTTTCAGCCAATTACAGCTTAAAACCTTCAGACGTCAGAATTTATTTCGGAAATCAAATATGCCCTTGAAATATTACATTTTTGAGATGCGGGATCCCTGTGGTGAAACGTATTCTATATATTGATTTTTATCATATTACTTCAACCTACTTGATTGGAAATTGAAAACATCTGTACAGAAACACTATTCTATCATAATATAATGGAAATATTTCTATTATTTCATATTTGACAAAATTTAACAGCTTGGTCATATTTTTTCCAATTGCGGGTTCCCTGTGGTGAAATGATAAAATCTTTAATTCGATTTTTGAGGATGTTCCACCGAAGGGATTTTTTGGGATTTTTAGTATGTTGTTTAGGACACCTATCCTAACATATTTACAGTGAGAAAAATTCTATTGCAATTTGTTTGGACTGAACCCAAAAAAATCCGTAGATTGACTGGACTAGTAGTTCAACTTGACAACTAGTTGTGGCTTCCTGGCCCATGCTGCCCAACACAGGGTTCCCACCCCCAAAAATCATAACACATAACCACAGGAAACCCAAAACAAAATAATGAGATTTTCACTACTTGACTACCAGTTGAATTCCATTCTTACTAGTAGTTCAACTTGACAACTAGTTGTGGCTCGCTGGCCCATGCTGCTCAACACAGGGTTCCCACCTCCCAAAACAGAAACTGAATTTGACCTCCCCTCCCAATGTCAACTTATATCTGTCTATGAATGGCCTTTGTCTCCCCTCCCCACGTAGAAAGTATATGCTGTTTGGGATCCCTGTGGCTGTTCACCAATAAACTCAACTGGTATATACGATTTACCACTGGAGTCTAGTTGTAATACTGGACATGTGTGTAATCTATAATCTAAATTAATCTAATACAATGTATTGTTATCAATCTAATCTAATCTAAAAACTATACTAATCTAAAAATCTATAAGCTATTTACAATTATTAAATTAAAAAATGATGTAAAGATTGCTGTTTCTTAAAAGCATTGTCTCTTAAGGTGAGTGGCTACTTTTGAACGCTTTTGGACGTTCGATTCGAGCCCACAATGTGCGCGCGCACAAAAACCGCTGGAAAAAAAATACAAAATTTTATTAAGGAACCATACACGATTTGAGCTTCAACTGGGCAAAACCCTCGAATTTTGCACGGGACTCTATACTTTCTTTATGCTTAATTGAAAGAACCTAATAAAATCTACGTTATATCAAAGTTTTTCAAAAAGTTAATTTTTCTAACGTCCAAAAAAATCGATTTTCGTAGGATTTTTTGTCCGACTTCATGCGAGTTTTGAAAGCACTGAAAGGACAAAATATAACAGATCAAGGTATTTCTTTGTCTTTTATTCAAAACCATCCATGTTGTATTTTAGAATGATTCATTACTCGGCATTTGTGCTTGATATAGTATGAAAAAAAACTATTTTCTTATGAGTTTTCGCAGGTTTTTCTTCAAAATCTCGCGCGTAGGCATCCATTAAATGCTGATTATCTCGAAAACAAGCTCGGGACACCCCATTTTTCTTTTCATATTTGTAATCAGCATTAAATTTCACATTTATAACTCTTTAACTCTAATGGTTATTGATTCCATATTTGGCATGCTCTGACTTAAAAGGTCTTACCTCCCTCTTTTTTACGATTGTATTTCGGACAAACTAAGTTGAACTTACTATGCCTAGTGCTTCTACTATGTATTTGACAATTTACAGTTAGATGCTCATTTATATAGTCGGGTAAAGTTCCCTTTAAACGTTTATAAACTAAAGAGCAGCAATTAATTCTGTTAAGTTCATAAAAAGGAATCCAATTTAACTTATTAAAAAGATCTATAGATGGTGCATCATTTTTAGTAGATAAAATTACCCTGGCCGCTCTCTTTTGTAGGCGTAGAACTCTATATAAACATTCAGTATTGCAAGATGACCAAATAACCATAGCATAAGTTATGATAGGAAGAATTATTGAATTGTAGTATAACAACCTCTGTTTAAGAGGCAAATAGAATCTGATTTTTCTAAGAAGTAATATACGTTGTGAAAGTTTCTTACATATTTTATCAACATGTGGTCAAAAGGAGAGTTCATTGTCAATGTCCAATCCTAAAAGAGAAGTACTTGATACATTTTCAACTACTTTATTATCATTAAATTTCACTGATCGTTGAGATTCCAATTTAGATTCAAGTCTTTTTCCAGTCACGATCATTACATTGGTCTTCTCCTCGTTTATTGGAAGTTTGTTTGAAGCAGCCCAGTGCTGTATTTTACCAATAGATATATTGAGTTCGCGTTCCAGTTGTTGTGTATTCTTATAATCAGCAGAACACGTAATTGTAGTATCATGCATCGGCATATTGATCTGTTTGTCCTGTGATGTTAAAAGGCAGATCATTGATAAACATTATGAAGAACAAAGGTCCTAAAATTGATCCTTGAGGAATTCCAAGTTTCAAGTTTGCCACAGATGATTCTTTTCCGTCGATGGATACTAGTTGATGCCTATCAGAAAGGTATGAATGGCACCAATTATATGCATCTTAAAACATTATATTTTTGCATGATGCTTCAGAAAGCGAAATGCACTAATTCACTACAGTGAAATGAGTTTACATTTCGTGAGAGACATCAGAGTGTTTGATTAAAATGAGCAAGAAATATCGCGACCGCAAGGGAACATGGGAACGTCCGTATTATTTGTAATTTATTTTCTGAATATATAATTTACAGTTGCAAATTAATAAGATATTTCTTAATTCAAACGTTTTCGTTAACAAGTACATACAACTCTGAGTTACTATTTACCCATGCTTCCAAGTGGTGTTAATTGGCTTCTACGTTCTATGACTTTTCGAGTGCTTGCCATATAAGGGCATATAACCGTGAAACAAAACTAGAGTGATTGTCATTTGACCGTGCAAGAAAAAACGACTATTTACTTCGTACTTGTTGGTAAAGAACAAAAGAAAACAATAGATTCAGAGTGCAGTGTATTGTCTAATTGCATTATTTTGTACAAACTTGTAAATATCTCTGGAGCAGAACAGTGTAAGGCCTCGTCTACACGGATCCAGTGAATCCGGTCACCGAAACCGCATACTTTTACTTGAATCATCCGGATACGCGGATTCGTGTGGACGCAAATATTTCTATGCGGTTTCAGCCGGATCGGATTCGTGTAGACGAGGCCTAACTATAGGTGAGCGTAGTATTTACAAGTGTTGGTACTGTGATGCTAATTTGCCAACCATTTTCACAAAAGATTTGTTAATATTTTTTTGTTCTAATAACAATAGTTGGTTGGCAAAACCATAACAAAATACGTCACTGTACGTCCTCCACCTATTGTTTTCTTCATTATAATGTGTATTGTGGGGTTCAAGTAATTCTTAGCTGATAACTAAATAGTTTATAACTAAATAGTTGATAACTAAATACTAGAGTGGATTATAAACTGTAAAACAAACTCTAAACCCGATTCTGCTTGTTGCCTAGTAACATATTCAGGATGTCAAACGCACGTTGTGTGCATGTGCTCAGACAGTAACCAGGAAGACCGTAAAACATTGTATTTAGTACTTCACTTAGCCTTAGGGCACCAATCTTGATTAAAAATAGACATCGATATCTCTGTCTTGTTGAATATCATAAACACACCAGTAGAGTGCTTCATTACTAATTCAGGGACCGCGGAGCACATTAAAAAGTGGGGGGCTGGCACTCATTTCCCGCGCAAACCACAGGAAACCCACGATTCAGTTCTGCCTAATCATGCCACAATAATTCGTGAATTTGCAATACACGCTCAGACAAGCAAAAGATTATCGGACAAATTGTGAATAAAAAATTACAAATTGTTATCTTGTTTTTTTGTTTTGTTTTTTGTTTTTTTGCGCAATAAGATAAGGATGTGTCTAATGTGCCCTAAAAACCTAACCATATTTTTAACCCTCGAGAGTTAAAAATGTATACCCTTTTCAAGACAAAACGAGCCCTTTTGAGTGCACGGTATTCCCGCATAGTTATATCGGCACTTTGTCTTTACAACAACAAAAAAACTTACCCTATATAAGATGAAACTTACGATCTTTTTTCAACATTATAGATCCTTGTCCCAATTTGGGGGTAATATGCTTACCCTGTTTAACTGAGACGGCAAGGCCATACCATATCCCATCCAGCGGCTGTTTTAACACTGACAATTGATTTGGCATCATGAAAGATGGAATACTAAACACACTTAAGGATAAATAGTGATTTTGAAATATCAACATCATTCTGTCTCAAATGACTCCTACGTAACGTTGGGAGATATTTGGGACAAGTTAGACAAATCACCACAGGTTACTAATACGAGACTAATGCAAGAGCTAATCCAATGGACGCTAAAAATAGATCGTGTTCTAGCTTGTTCTAGAAATAGATGTGTGAGTGCACACGATGGTTAAGCTCTTAGCATGCGTCTATTCACGTTTTCTCTCTCTCTCAACTATTTAATATTCCCTTGGTACTACAGCATTAAACCACATACTATTTGATCGGGAGTCAGTTTCTCTGAGCGGGAGGAGGCTTTATACACCTGTTAATATAATAGCTGTGGTAAGCAAAGCTACAATTAACACTCTGAAGTCCGCAAAGGATATCGATAATCTGGTGAACTTAATTTGTGATTTATAACACGCTTTTTTAAATAATTATTTGCTTCATCATCTACCACTACTTGTTATGGCCACGTAACACAAACACGTACAAACAAAATATACATTTCATAGATAAATCGATAGCAAGTAAAAAAATACCGACATCCTTTGCAGTATGGTTTCAAAAAAAAGATAGTTTTAGATCGTAGCATGATTCAAAATAAAATGACAAATCCCAAACAGCTGGAATAACAATGCGACAGTGTTATTCCACAGTGACAAGCTCAAAGCCGTTTTTCAATATTTAGTCAACTCAAATTTGATTATTCGCTACTGATTGGCTTAGAGTCTGCAGTTTTATTTTCACAATCAGACAACCTACAGATTAGCAAAAAAGAATTGGCTGGCAAAGTACTTTTGTTAATTACATTTGACTAAAACAATCAATAAAAAAATGATTGAATTCGATTTTTGTGATATAAGGAATAATCAGACCTAATCAGGTTATGGCAAATTGAATCAGCTACGTGTCGTCCGCGGCCTCGGCTGATTATACTTAATTGCCCCACGTACCTTGGTTATGCTCTGGATATCACAAAAAAATCTAAATATTGTTTGAATAATTACTTCAAGTTGATAGTCTGACCACCATCTTCATCATTATCATTTTGCATCATTATTATATTATCATCATCATCATCATCATTATCAACATCATCATCATTATTATTATCATCATTATCATCATTATGAACATCATCATCATTATTATTATCATCATCATCATCATTATGAACATCATCATCATCATTATGAACATCATCATCATCATTATTATTATCATCATCATCATCATTATGAACATCATCATCATTATTACCATCATCATCATCATCATTATGAACATCATCATCATTATTATGAACATCATCATCATTATTATTATCATCATCATCATCATTATGAACATCATCATCATCATTATCAACATCATCATCATTATTATTATCATCATCATCATTATTATGAACATCATCATCATCATTATCAACATCATCATCATTATTATTATCATCATCATCATTATTATGAACATCATCATCATTATCAACATCATCATCATTATTATTATCATCATCATCATTATTATGAACATCATCATCATCATTATCAACATCATCATCATCATTATGAACATCATCATCATTATTATTATTATCATCATCATCATTATGAACATCATCATCATCATCATTATCATTCTGATCATCATTATCACCATCACCATCATCATCATTATCATTCTGATCATCATTATCATTATCACCATCATCATCATTATCATTATTATCATCATCATCATTATCACCATCACCATCATCATCATTATCATTCTGATCATCATTATCATTATCACCATCATTATCATTATTATCATCATCATCATTATCACCATCACCATCATCATCATTATCATTATTATTATCATTCTGATCATCTCCATCACCATCATGATCATTATCTTTATCATCATCTTTACTATCAGCTTATCACATCTTTATTCTTGATTTTACTATATATCATGAATATTATTTCAATGTCTATTATATTTATCATTCTTTCTATTACCACTTACATTTATTCATTATCGCCTCCTCTTCCTCCCCTCATCATCATCATCATCATCATTATCATTATTATTATCATCATCATCATTATCACCATCATCATCATTATCATTATTATTATCATTCTGATCATCTCCATCACCATCACGATCATTATCTTTATCATCATCTTTACTATCAGCTTATCACATCTTTATTCTTAAATTGATTTTACTATATATCATGAATACTATTTCAATGTCTATTATATTTATCATTCTTTCTATTACCACTTACATTTATTCATTTTTGCCTCCTCTTCCTCCCCTCATCATCATCATCATCATTATTTTATCATCATCATCATCAGCTTATCATCATCTTTATTATTGATATATCATGAATATTATATTATGAAATGTACATTATATTGATCATTCTTTCTATTACCACTTACTGATTTATTCTTCACCCCCTCCTCCTCCTCCTCCTCCTCATCGTCTTTATGTTATCTATAAATTAGATTTATCTTTATAACTTTGTAAACTTTACCTATAAACGTTATCTATAAATTAGATTTATCTATATAATTTTGTAAACTTTATCTATGAACGTTATCTATAAATTAGATTATCTACATAATTTTGTAAACTCTATCTATGAACGTTATCTATAAATTAGATTATCTAGGGTATCTACATAATTTTGTAAACTTTATCTATAAACGTTATCTATAAATTAGATTTATCTATATAATTTTGTAAACTTTATCTATGAACGTTATCTATAAATTAGATTTATCTATATAATTTTGTAAACTTTATCTATAAACGTTATCTATAAATTAGATTTATCTATATAATTTTGTAAACTTTATCTATAAACGTTATCTATAAATTAGATTATCTAGGGTATCTACATAATTTTGTAAACTTTATCTATAAACGTTATCTATAAATTAGATTTATCTATATAATTTTGTAAACTTTATCTATGAACGTTATCTATAAATTAGATTTATCTATATAATTTTGTAAACTTTATCTATGAACGTTATCTATAAATTAGATTTATCTATATAATTTTGTAAACTTTATCTATAAACGTTATCTATCAGAATTAGATTTATCTATATAATTTTGTAAACTTTATCTATGAACGTTATATATAAATTAGATTTATCTATATAATTTTGTAAACTTTATCTATGAACGTTATCTATAAATTAGATTTATCTATATAATTTTGTAAACTTTATCTATAAACGTTATCTATCAGAATTAGATTTATCTATATAATTTTGTAAACTTTGAAGGAGATAAATCAATAAAAAAATTATCATCATCGTTGTGAACTGACAAAACATCTTCATATAACTATCATTATCATTATTAAAATCAAATATTTATTAGCACTGTCACTCATTAATATCCCAAGCCAAAGTAAAGTAGCCTCGAGTAGAGGAACTAAATTAAGACTAGTAACCGGCCATGCATGATAACCCTCTCAGTCTCGTCCGGCATGTGCTGTCATGCTATGACGTTCTTTTAATTTATCCTGAGGTATCACGGAAGTCACAACAATGCACGTCAATATTTGTTTTCTACGCTCTTCGCTGTGGGTTTTTAACTACGAGAAAATGAAGGAAGTAGAGAAAACCATTAAAAGGAAACGTGGAAGGGTTTCAATTACAATGTTATTACTTCTTGAATCAAGAGGTGTATGTTAGAGTAAACTATTTTTTTATCTTAAGTGCAATCTTGGATTTGTTTGTGAAGTATTTAGGAAAGTGTTATATCTCTATTTTGTTGTTATTCATCTTCTGAGAATACAACAGCAATCAGTATTAAAGTACGGCATGGGGCTTTCATAACAGCTCAGCGAAGTATTTAAGAAAATTAACTACTGTTAGCTATACTGTTTTATGTTTATAGCTTCTTAAAACTTAACAACGAAAGTAGCTTCTATTGCAATGTAAACAACTCCATTGAAGTACTTCGAAAGGTGATATTTGCTATAGTTGTTGACCTGCATTTTGACGGCATCAGCTGGAAGGCTTGTTGTGAAAATACAACAACAATTAATAATATAACAGTATTTTAAAAGTCGTGCTGCGTCCCTATTATAACCAAACAGCTATAAAACAGAAAGACACAACATACTTGTTTACGATAAACGAAACTGGAAGAATACGTAAAGAAGATTACAAATACAATGAGTACAACTACCGCAACAATGGCGAGAAGAAAACCGCCTACATAAAAAAACCCTTCCCCACCACAAGAGCCACAACCCCTACCAAAATAACAAACAAAAACAACTAAAATACAAAAAAACAGCAACAATAAGAAACTCGAGTCTTAATTTAGTTGAGTGAAAACCTGATGACTAAACTCGGAAACTTTAAGCGAATATCCTCTGGTCCCTGTCAAGTTGATAATGTTCAATTTGTACAAAAAGATAGTTCTAAATTTTCTTTTTTTATTCAAAAGAATAAGACTATTGTCCATATATTTTTATTGTTTACCGAACTTCTTACAAGATACCTGTCAAAGAGAAACATTTCGTTATCGGTTTTGTCAAAGATTTCTTTTCGAGCTGGAACAAAGCTCAATCAAGCTCTAGCTAAACTGCGAAAGAGGCGACTTCAGGTCGACAAAGTCTAAACAAGGAAACATTTCAAAGTAGATAAGTAAATGGCTTCATAAGTGATATTATAAGAACTCTTGAATTGATACAACAAGATAAAATAGATGAATTGAATGTAAAAAGAACGCAAAGAAACCCCAAGGCTATAGACGACTCAAAATTATAGCTGTCAGCTGTGAAAAAAAGCACTTGAGATGGCGGGGTTTCGTGAGTTCTAATAAATCAAGAAGATGCAGGTGGTTAGGTCGGCTAGTGCCGTTTGAACATAGGATAATTTAATAACATAGGATTACCTTTTTCAACATTAATATATAGTAATAAATTCTTAGATAATGAGAAATACTCAATCTAGACATATATATACATGTTTATGTTATAATAAAATGTTGTTATGACTCTTGACGGTTTGTTAAATCAAAAAGGTTTCTTGCTTGCGTTGGGTAGTGGATTTCCTGTCCGTTTTATGTTCATATGGGTTGTAGTTTGGGTGATATGTCAAGAGATAGTGTGGCATATACTTTTATCTGTCAAAACCGTTATAAGACTTATAAAGTTATATGGTTTGTGGATAGGAAACAGCTGGGTTTAATCACTATGAACTAGAAATATCACTGACTGACTTTTGTTATATATAGAACATTTCATTTTATTTTATTTTATCAATGACCAGTTTTACTATAGTTTTTATATTCATTGATAGAATGATTATTACCGTCATCAATAGATATCATTACAATCAATATTATTATTATGATTATCATTATTTTCAATCATCATCATCAACATTTTGATTTTTATCATTTGTTATTACCATTATTAGCAGAATTACTATATTATCATCTTTAGTGTTATTACCATCAATGTTTATAGTTTTATTATCAATAAAAGTATCGTGATTCGTTGTTATTGCGTACTATATACAAGAGTTACAAGCTGTACCCTATTCATGGAAGTAACATTGATATTACAAGGATATTAAATGTCTAATCCTCTTTACAATAAGTCAAACTTATACTTCTTCGGGCGATATTAATTTTGTTTTAATTTTTAATATATTTATTATTAAAAAGAAATTGAAACTTCCTTCCCAAAAAGTTAATAAAATAAGAGGAGATTGTACATTGATTGAAAAACTTATTCGTCAACGGGAATCTGAAGAAATGTAAAATGATATCAAGGAAACTAGTGCGGAGTTGTTAGCGGTTAATTGTTGAAAAAAAAATCAAGTCAAATTTCATATACACTTTATTACTAGAATTAAGAACAAAATAAATCAGTCTTTATTAATTAAAGTGTATCGGTGATCAAAATCGCGAAAATTCTGTTTTTGATAAAACTCATAAATACAATCGTGATAATATCTAACTCTAAAATCTATTTGCTGTTTTTATATTATTTTTTTATCAAAAGAAATACTAGAAAACTGCCTTCATGATAAAAAATATGAACAACTTCCGATCTATAGCTCTAAAGTCTTTTCGTTGTTTTTAAATTATTTATACTCAAAAAAATATTAGAAAACTGCATGCCCTCATGAAAAAAATGTGAACAACTTCCGATCTAGCTCTTAAGTCTTTTCGTTGTTTTATATAATTTTTTCTTAAAAGAAACACTAGAAAACTGCTTTCATGATTAAACGCCAAAAAAATCCAAGTTCATCAAAGACCGGATTTTACGGTAATGGTAGCGCGGCCGGCTCCTGTGGGAGGGCTAGTGAGTGGGGGGATTTGTTCGCATGTTATTGACATAATACCTGATTAAGGTGGTTCCGGACCTCACGGTATAAAAGGGCAAAGAAACGAACACTTTTTACAACCGCCTGTTTCTAGCAAAGAAGAAAGCTGAAAAGGTAAGCGACCTTCTAACTATTCAATGTATAAACTAGATGTAGAATTATATGTTGCTTGTTCAAGTAAAGTAACATAGTCAGTCTGGTATTCCTTTGCAATTTCCCATCTTTTAATAGAATATTGTTATTGTTTTACATTGATAAGTTTGTAAATATTAATTATCAGTTTCGTGAGTTCGGTATTTTTTCCCTACATGAATAGTTTAGACTACAAGTCTATGTGGGCAATACCGAACCCGCCATTGAGACTGCTAGAGACCAACTTAAAGATGTTTTTTAGCGCTTTGCTGTTTGTTGAAATACTACAATTAACTTTCTTCTTAACAAAAAAGAACACAAAATTTCCATACGAAATCAGTCTATTTCTATTATTTGCATTCAATCATTTACAAATACTAAATATTAACTCCAAAAGATCCCCTTTTTCCTTAAAAATCGTACTAACACTTTTTTAGATTTTCCTATGCGATATCAATTCACAAGTCATTTTTCTAAACAAATAGAGCTTTTTTATTTAATTTTTTTCACCGCATATCAATTTAATCTGAATACCCTGAACCAAGATTTTAACAGCAAAAAAAATACAGACGCATCGCGAGTAAATCTCCGGCGAGAGTGATTGAGGAATGCAAATAGATCCCATCTTTATTTGGATTTTTCCCTTGAGTTTGTCTTTGCTTTGAGAATTGTTTCCGTTGAACAGAGTGTAGTTTAAATAAGCCAACATTACATCCAAACTGTACAAATTAGGAGCCTTATTTAGTCATTTTTTTAGTAAAGACTTGTAATAAACTCACCTTAATCAACACTTCATTCAATTTATATTATAAGTCCGTTATCAAGAATGTTATCATATTCTTAATTAATGTTCAGCTTAAGGGCTTCTTTATCAAGGAACCGAACGATAATCAAAATCATTTCTGTACCCCCAAGTGTACCGCCAAAGCGCATTACTCGGTTTCAATACCTTTCTCAGGCCACACAAACGGATCGCCTTAAGTTTGAATCTTTTCATTTCATTCAGGACTTATTGTACAACTTATTATGCTGGGTTTAAAAGACATTCAATAGTTAGTAATTTAAATGTCCAGTAATCTAGTACAAAACGTACATATATTGTAACTGGTCTTCATGAAATACATATTCATTTCGTTTTATTTATTTATACACCTACTTGCAGTAAGGTTGATTTGTGAACTGATAGAACATTTGTGATTTAGTACGATAGGAATTGATTAAAAGACAAAAGAAGATCACTCAAGCTGAACTCTCTCTTTTGTCTTTTAATTAATTCCTTTCGCACTAAATCACAAATGTTCTATTTTCTTTGTGACAAATGTTCTATTTTGTATGACAACCTTACTGCAAGTAGGTGTATATATATATTTTTGATAAATAGATAATACAGATACTATGCGCTTTCTGATTGGCTGGATAACATTATTATATCAGAGAACACGCCGGCTCAGTTTATTGTAAAAGTTCAACAATATTTTATAAAAGTAATTTAAAACATTCGCTTGTGTCTATATACTGTGATTTAAACATTTGTTTGTTTGTTTGTTTGTTTGTTTGTTTGTTTGTTTGTTTGTTTGTTTGTTTGTTTGTTTGTTTGTTTGTTGCCTTTTTTGGGTGGACAATGTTTATGAAATTGACTGTCGGTATAGAGGTATAGAGGGTCCTGAAATTTTCTATTGTTCTTTTATTTGTAAATCCATGTCCCAGTTAACCAATCCCATTTTCCCAGTCAAAAATAAGGCCAATCCCAGCTCCTATTTTATCCCTTCAGGACCCTCTGTATATCGATCAGTGCATTTATATCGATATGACAAGAGCTTTGTTCAGGATGCAGCACTAGGAGGTTTTTTTTATCCTGTACCTGGCCAGTTCATCACTCTTACATTAAACAACAATAGTTTCCTTTCAGTCCATTGTATTATAGAATGGTGTAAAAAGTTTAATTTTTTGGTAATTTTCATGTGTTTATTTACCATTTTGCAATATGCAACATATTTAAGCCCTCGAACTGCAAGCTTGTTTTTTAGGCATATATATTATATGTATACTTATAAATTATCTATATCATATATACAGTCTAGTTATAATCATATATACAGTCTAGTTATATATATATCTTATTTATTTTCAATGACGAACGGGTTCGCGAATATCCACTTGTTTATTATTAGTACAAGGTTAAGAAAAGGAAGGGCTGAAAATAGAACGCGTTACGACTCTACATACCCCTCAAGCCCTTCTCAGTGTAATTACCTCCCCAAGAAATTCAATTCCAAGAATTGTTTTGCAGTCCCCACATCGGTCCAAAATGTTTTAAACAGTTTTTCATAAACAATTTCAAAGAGTTTGCAAAAATAAAAATAAATATATTAAAACAATAGAAAAGGATTACTGTGATGTGTAGTTAATCCACAAAAGTGTAAACGTGTCTATAATGCTCGTGAAGAAAGTAGGGAAAAAAACAAACCACAATGGACGTCATCAATGCTAGTGCTGGAGACACGAAGACGATTGCTCGTGGCTGCAAAATAATCAATGAACGCATGTACACAACCTGTACCGCAGTTGATTTACGCATCGATTATCAATTTGTACCATTAACTACAATTTGCTCCTTAATTTGTACAATATAAAATGTGCTCCTTGATTTTTAATTTGTACAATGTAAAATGTGCTCCTTAATTGTCAATTTGTACAATATAAAATGTGCTCCTTGATTTTTAATTTGTACAATGTAAAATGTGCTCCTTGATTGTTAATTTGTACAATATAAAATGTTCTCCTTGATTGCTAATTCATACAATATGAAATGTGCTCCTTGATTGCTAATTCATACAATATAAAATGTGCTCCTTGATTGCTAATTTGTACAATATAAAATGTGCTCCTTGATTGCTAATTCATACAATATAAAATGTGCTCCTTGATTTTTAATTTGTACAATGTAAAATGTGCTCCTTGATTGCTAATTCATACAATATAAAATGTGCTCCTTGATTTTTAATTTGTACAATGTAAAATGTGCTCCTTGATTGCTAATTCATACAATATAAAATGTGCTCCTTGATGGTTAATTTGTACAAATGCATGACAAGAGGGATAATCAGAAGAACACGTCATGTTTAAAGGAAACAACCAACATATGTAGAAAATTATTACTACAAATTGCTAAAACAACCCGACGTCATTGTTTTTTTCTTCAATAAATGTCATCTTTTTATATCTGATTTGTTTCTATTTGTGAGTGTTGCAGTAGCTAGATTAAATGTTTAATCGTTGAAGTGGTTGGTTGAGGATTCGCCTCAAATATATTGATGAATGACGTATTTTTCCTCGAGTTAACGTGGGTGAAGGGTCATTACCAATACATATATATATATATATTGGCTCTCTCTCTCGAGAGCTAGCTAGCTTAGAAATTAGAATTAAACTCTTTGGAGGTGGCCATGGTGGGTGTTGATTCAGGAGTGTCGGGGTGCTCGTCGGGAATTTTCACCTTAAAACATACCTGGAGTCCTCTAAAACGGGAGTGGCACGTGGCACGAATAAATTTGTGTAGTCTAATTAATTAATTAATTAAGATGATAGTTTTTTGTGTGGTTTGAATGCGTGCGCATGCTGAATTAAACTCTTCGGGGATGGTGGTTGATCCAGGGGTGTCGGGGTGCTCGTCGGGAATTTGCACCTTAAAACATACCTGGGGTCCTCTAAAAAGGGCTCTAAAAAAACTACTCTTACATTTATCTCGAACTTGCATAATATAAAACTTACTGATTCATGCCTTGAATTAATTGTTCTTTTATTTTTCTGTTATCAGATTCATCAAGCATAATCATGACTTCTACACTGAAAACACTGGCTTTCCTTGCTATCTTAATTGTGTTCATCGTTCCTCATCCATCCAGTGGATTCTACAAAATAGGTAGACGAGAACTAACCCCTCGATACAATGGTGAAGGCGAAGAGATTGTAGGAACACCACAAAAAGCAGGTTTTGATGACTGGCTACGTAACAGATTATCATTACGAGAAGAACGACGAATGGAAAAATTGAATAAAATGAACAAAAATCAATGAAAAGGTAAGTCGAAATATTATCAATAGGTAATATAATGAAATTTGTAACACCGTATAAAATGTTAATTTAATTTTGCTAACGTTTCGAGCTTTAGCCTTTCGTCGGAGTAAAAAAGAAATAGTATCGCTATGTACACACCAATTACACTAATGAATAATGCAAAAAACCCGCGCAGCTGCATCAAAAACAACAACCACAACAGTAGTGACAACAACTACAATAACAGCAGCAGCAACACTGACAACAATAGCAACTAATTGTTCTTTTTTTTGCTTTCTTTACAGGTCTCTTTGTTTTCTCTGCAGTAACTTAACACTGAGCAGGCAACTAAACATTGTCAACTGTAATTAATTTTCATTTGTTTTAGATCATATATTTTGAATAAAACACGCCAAGTCTATCTTTACGCATTAATTTGTAAGGTATATTTTTTACAAGAAATTATCCCCCGGGGAAGAGACTCCCTTAGAAAATGGATAGGGGTGCTCGACGGAGCTTTTAATGTCGAAAATAAGACCCTCGCGTACCTTTTAGGGTCAGTTTTCGAACTTAAAGGTAAAAATTTAAATGTGGTCGTACCTTTTTGGGTCTGAAATCAGTATCTGAGTTAATTTATGCGTACCTTTTAAGGTCATTTTCAAAACCGTTCGTCGAGCATCCCTATCCATTTTCTAAGGGAGTCCCCCCCCCCCCCCGGGAAAATATCACCTTGAGACTAATCGACAAGTCGTTATATGAAGGCCTAATATGCATTTACAGTAGGAATTTTCAGTGTTGCGCGTTGTGAACAACGATTTCAACATGTCCCCACAACTTCGAATGTGCTCGCTTAGGAGAAGGAATCGAGTTGCACTAATTTCGAGCATGTTCAAAGATGCGGCGCATAGTTGCAATAAAAACGCTGCTTTTCAAGTATATCATAGCATTCTGATTGGCCTTTCTCACACTAGAAATGCTAGAGGACGGATACAACATCTCAAATTGTGTTCGCGGGTCAAAACACGGTATTTTGGTTCTCTGTTCCCCTCCGTAACACTTGTTATTGTGACAAGATACAGATGTTTGTATATTTGTTTACTCTCATGTGACTGTAGTACTTTTATAGGTATCATATACAAACATCTGTATCTTGGTCACAATAACAAATGTCAAGTGTTACGGAGGGGAACAGAGAACCAAAATACCGTGTTTTGACCCTCGCCTCGTTTTCACAACAGAGGACTTGTCTATCATACAATACGATATGTCCATTTTCTAGATTGAAAACGACTATATTATAAAAAACTATAACCTCATATCGATTATCACAGCATCACCAAACAGTCTAGCATTATCATCGTTGTAATGTGGATCATCATTATTATTTCAACATTATTATCATTACATTATATATTGATCATTATTTATATCATTAATATTATCACCATCACTATCATCACCATCAGTATCATAATACAATCATGCCGACAATATCCGTTATTAATTCGTTGGCTAACAAAACCCGCTTGATGCCGAACGACTAGACGCTTGCGGATGTTCACGCCTTTTTACTTGGATATTGGGTTACTACATATTATATTTTAATATAAAAAATACTTAATATCTTATTAATTGAAAATCATTCTTTTATACTAAATATCCTACATCTCATTTCTTTCTATAATTTATCTTCATAATGATATATACTTAATATACACTTTCAAGGGCTGCCATGGAGACTAAAACATGTACATGTTTTAAACATATTTGATTTCAACTATTATTTTTGTCCACAACATGGAAGGGAGATAATTACTCTCAAGGGGTATTCCCCGCGGTATGGGTGATTAATATTGGCGGTCGATTTTGAGTTCAACCCTTAAAAGATACTGCTGGTATAGTCTACTTTGAAGACTCGATTACTATTTTTGTCCACAACATGGAAGGGAGATAATTACTCTCAAGGGGTATTCCCCGCGGTATGGGTGATTAATATTGGCGGTCGATTTTGAGTTCAACCCTTAAAAGGTACTGCTGGTATAGTCTACTTTGAAGACTCGATTACTATTTTTGTCCAGAACATGGAAGGGAGATAATTACTCTCAAGGGGTATATTCCCCGCGGTATGGGTGATTAATATTGGCGGTCGATTTTGAGTTCAACCCTTAAAAGGGACTGCTGGTATAGCATACTTTGAAGACTCGTTTACGGCGCTCATTTAAGGGTTAAAATATTTCCTGTGCGTCCTTTTAGGGTCCTTTTAGGGTTCTTGCTCAAAAGTCAATTACGTAACATGACTCTGTACCTGTAAGGGTAATTTGTACTTTGCTACCAAAAGATAGGCTTAGCTGCCAAGAATCGCACAGTCGTACCTTTTAGGGGTTGTAATCAACAAGGCTTTAACAGTTCTCTTAATTTATGGGTATTTGCGAAATCGACCGCCGATCACCCCTAGTACTTGGGCAAACGGAACCAAACAGGGAACCCAGTCGCCTTCAACAAAGACATTATTCCTTTTGCAAGCTATTATCCCCTTTAAGAGCAAACACTTCATATTCTTCTACTGTAAAGTAGTATTCTCCCATCAATAGGTCCGAGGTAGCCTCGGCACTAGCGTAGGAATAAGGTAGATTGGAATAAGATGTTTTCTCCGTGTTGCAGTTGTCAGTGATACAAAGATCAGCTCCGGCACCAAACATTGGTCCATAGCTAGAACAATAAAAATATAAACAGCCATTTTAAAATACATTACAACAGGGCTCTATTTAAACTAGCTATGCTAAATTAGACATTCCTGTATAAATATTGATTAAAATAAAAAAAAAATAAAAAAATTACCCCAGTTGCAAGGAGGAAAGAGCATCTACAATATTTTGACATTTAGACCCCGTGTACATGCACGGATCCGGATACTTTTGAAACCGCATACTTTTTGATGCGAATCGGCCTATCGTCCACACAAATCCAGTGAATCCGGTCACCGAAACCGCAAACTTTTAAAACCGCTCTCCAGAGTGGATACTTTTGAATCCTCCGGATACGCGGATTCGTGTGGACACCTATAACCGGATACTTTTGAATCCACTGACTTGCTAATTCAACATGGCGGACAAAAATATCTTGTTGGTAACTTTGATTTCGCTTATTTCTATTCTTAACGAAAAGAATATGACAATTTTGACAACAATACTTGACCATTTTAGAAGTAAGGTCAATTTTATCCGGTTGGCTGAGCCTTTTGAATCAAAACGAAGACGTATAAAACGGCTTCGATCACAACCTCAACCAAAACGATCGTTTTTCTTCGTCCAGGGCGAACTAGTGCCTGGTGGGACAACAAACAGTAAGGCATAGCCATCGATGAGTACTTGAAACATAATAATAATAATAAAATAATGACGGTAAACGAGATCGCTCGATTTATTAGCGCATGCCCAGTCGCGCTACTTTATAAATTCAAGTCGTTGCAGCGTATTCGTGTGTACGGGTGAATCCGAATTGGAAACGATCAACAGGATTCGTGTGGACGCAAATATTTCTATGCGGTTTCAGCCGGATTGGATTCGTGTAGACGAGGTCTTACTTGATCAAATTCATGTAATAATATTCTGCAAATTTGATTATACACATGTGTTTAAAAAATGGGTTTTGTGAAGTAGTGAGTTGTGTACAATCGTCAAACTGGTGAAACGACAACTTACCGTGGGTGGTGATGAGTTGCGTACTTTTGTTTGACAATGTTGTACTTAACCGCATTGTCACCACTTGAATTCACCAGAGAAAATACAAAAGCCCTGGGAAGAAACAGTACATTACTAATGTACGTAAGTACGCAAAGTTTAATGCAGCAAGTAAAAAACGTTGCCCAATGTTTTTATGGCATACCATTTTGTCTAGCCTGCATGGCGGCTCTTGGGGATTGGGGAGAGAGGGGGAGGGGAGGGGTGGTAAGGAGAAGGAGGGAAGGAAGAGGCTCTCCCTTCTTCCCTCGTCCCTCCCCTTCTCTCCCCAAACCCTAGAGCCGCCACGCAGGCTACATTTTGTCCAACAAAGAAAGTAAAGGGCGAACCTCTGACATCGATGGATCAAAACGTCATACGATTACAAAAACTGGATTTGAGCGGCTTCACAATTACCATGCTGCCTGATTAACACCTTCAGTTGTTGTTTTAACTCCAGCACTGATGTATTTTGAGTAACAATGTCTCTCAAGTCACATGCAATCATAATGCTTCCCTCTTCCCATAACCCCTTGTGGTCTCAAATTCTATGATCTCATTTTTAACAGGACAACCTTTGTTCAAATAGATGTATTGATGGATGTATCAATAATTTTACCTATCTGATGGAATGTATTTTCCTTGTTTACTGTCACTGCGCCAAGGTTGATCACTAAAGCCACCACAAATATTGCCACTTGTACTCTGAAATATCAACAAAATCGAAATTATTTATTTTTGAAAAAAAGAAAGAAAAAAACAAAAAATGAAAGAGGAGAAGAAAAAAAATAGGCTGCTAGTACGAGAAAGAAATATAAAAAAGCACCAGATAAGTTGTTAGTTTTTTAAAAAGAAACAACTTTGCCAGTTTTTTTATCTAAGTTTGGATGATATTGACGTTATTGAGAATGGGACCAATTTAGGGTACTTTAGGGTTCTACTAAAATCGATATTTAAAACATTTTCTTTTACCTTCACAAGTGTAATTGTTGGAGAATGTCCATCACAGTTGTTGTGAAATGCTTTGGCAGAGAAACTGTTTTTGGAAGCTTTAAAGAGCAAATTCCATTCTTGATTTTCATCACCATACCAACTGTTTAGTGTTTTTTGCAATTTTAGTCTATCTTTAGTAAGTATTGTACTATTATGAAACAATTTGCTTGATATCCTTGGTCTGAGCCGTGCATCTGCAGGACTGTTAAAGCTTTTAGGAACAGCAGCAAATCTATACCTGGAAGAATAACAAGTGATATTTTTATATATTTAATCAGTTTCAGGGGGTTATACAGTCTTTTACCAAAACAACCACAGGCAACCAAACTATATAATATCTGAGGATTTAACCAACTTTCTACTGATTGTTGTTTTGAAAAAAATGTTCTTTGAGTGCATGGGTGGTTCTTGTGATTTAATAGTGTGTGCTGATGGGGTTTCTGTGGCTTTTTGCATATGAGTTGTTGAACACTTTGCTGCGTCAATAGGGTATAGTAACTATTCATAAAATACAAGCTTATTCAATTTAAGTTGTGTGTGTGTGTGTGATTTGCAATTGCACAAAACAAACATCAGGGAACAAAAAAAAAACACAAGAGCTCCACCCAAGTGTTCAAACAATGATATAAAGGTAATAAGGTAAAATATAATCTTTTTTGTTTTAAAACATTATTAACCCCTGTACAATAAAACAGACATATTGTTGAGCTGTGATATTACCTCTCTAAAGACAGCTCCATTGGTACAATACCAGTTGGTTCAACCTCTTCAGCAAACACTGTACTGTTAATTAATAGAAGTTTGACATAGTCAATCACGCCTGACAATTCCTGGAAAAACAAAACACAGTATAAATATATCTATAATAAATATGACTGAAACTGCTTTTTTACAACTATTTAACAATAGCTAGGAGTTAACTTGAGATGCATGCCAACTTCCCAGGCGATGTACTTTCACGCCTTGCTGAAAAAATTTTTCAAACAAATAATATTCTCAGTACACCGATTGAGACAAAAATTGAACTCGGAGATGTGAAACCCCAAAAAATATGGGTTTCTTTTTAAGACCTAAAAAAATATGCGACAGGTCTCTTGACCCCAAAAAATACCCAGAACAAAAACTGTCAACCCCCAAAAATATGTCCGACCTCCCCGTCATTTTACTCCCCAAGAACATTGCCTGGGGCCAACGTTCCTCAACTTCTCAAGAGTTTGGACGTTATCTTAGTTATTTTTTGGTTTCTTCATTTAGAGGTGAAAAAAAAAAGGATTTAACAAATGTCAAAAATTATGCATATACCTGCAAGATTATTTTGCGATCTTCATCAGTCCAATGTGATGTTGGTTTATTAATGCCTGTATTATTTTTGGCCCATTTCAGAACAGCTCTCCATACTTCATCTTCTGATACTGCAAACTAATAAAATTAACATATCATATAAATATATGCCAAATCTATATTATGGCCAGTGGAGGAAAATACAATCTTGAGTTAATGTAGTTGTTGTTTGTCACTCAAAAGTAATTAGCTTGTTTGAGTTATTTGATGATACTCTCATTTATTTTATCTGGGCCACAAAAAAAATGTTAACAAAAAAACATTTTACATGGTGGAATTGTACATTTAGTAACTCTTTATTCAATACACTGTATAGGAGGGGTAAATTTTGTCAAGACATTTTAGTTGGGATCAAAAGAATTACATGTCTTTGTGTAGATATATGATAAGTAATAATTATGGTAACTATTATTAGATAAATTAACAATTATTATTGTATCAAGTAAGTAAAAGTAATTACCCTGTCACTTGATATAAGTTTAATCAATGCAGGCTTTGGCAGCTCACAAAAACCTTTTGAATGTACAATGTCCTCTGCATTCTCTTCCATGAATGCTATACATTTATCCACCAAAGCCCTTGCTCCTTTTGATTCTTGTCCTTTAGAATCAGGACCTGTTCCACCTGAGAGAGCCATAGCATCTGACAGAAATGCAGCAGCATTTTGGACATCAACATTACTCATAAAGAACTGTTCACATGCAGACTGAAGGTCTGAAATCTCCAGGTCTTCTGCAATACGCAGTGTTTCAAAGGCTGTCTCACTTTTGAAATGGATCTATGAAAGATAGGATTATAAAACAAATATAAATATAAGGCAGTCAAAGGAAATTAAGTTTTTTCAAACAACCATTTGAGTTTTAAATAAAGTTAATTTCTGCAATACATTTTCATGAGAGCATTTTGACAAAAAGAAATAAGGTAGCAAGTAATTAATATAAAATTTAAAACATTAATCTTTCTCTCACTTTGGGAATAATTAATCTTTATATTATTGCATATTTTTCATAGTTTCACTCGTCTGGTATTTATCAATAGCTTATTTTATTCACTGTTACTAATAAAGAAATTTTACCTGCCCAGTGTAAATGAAATCAATGACTTCTCTGAACACATTAGGTCTGAATCCTAGTTTCTTGATGACATATGGAGAGTTAGGACTGTACGTTGTTGACCAAAGTTCTGTTGTCCTTTTGCGAAAATATTCACATCTTGCTACCAAGATTAATCGATGTGCAAATATGCGCGATTCGTCTTCTCCGACAAGGAACAAAACATCTCCAGTTTCTTGGTCATTAACTAAACGACGTAGATCGTCCAAGAGTGACTCGATACTAGTCAAGTTTGTGTAATTTTCCTTTGCAGAAAAAGCAATGTCTGCCATGTTTGTTTTAGACGCGATGGAATTAAACAGGCGTTCCTTGAAGGGCAAAGGAAGCCCAATAGCGCATATTATAAATATTTCTTCTTTAAAAATACTACTAAGGATTATCACACAGGCTAATAAACTATATTTACACTATTCAACTTTTTCTTCTAATAAATTCCTGTTAGAACTTGAATACCATTAGTAAATATGAATTTCTAAAATTGAATCAACTGTGTGACGTCACATACTAAGAAAGCCCGCTAACAGTGTGCATGTTGTGTACTTGTTGTGAACAGTGTTCGATCTGATCAGTGGTTGAATGGAGTATTAGAAAATGCGTTTTCAATCATTATCAAAATACCTTATTCTTGGGATATCCTTAGTGACTATTATGAATACATTAATCCTTTTTTCATGCAAGTTTTCAGGTAGGAGAAACGATAAATATTGTTCTCGATGACACACCATTTCAAAGTATTGAATTTCTTGCTTGAACTCCTCGCTAGTTCTCACTTCTTTACTACATCTAACGACAAATCTCTCTCTAAACTTCATAAATTAATGTTTGTGGGTATTCAGAAACCATTTGTAGCTACTTGTAGAGCCCAAAAAGCAAAAAGCTAAGTCATATAGATAATTTGCCAAAGGTGCATGTTTTTAATGGATAAATGCAGACGAATTTTAGTAATATTTCTGTCCTTAAGTCATCAAATAGTCGCAATTTAACTATCAAAATGCGCTGTTGACATTGATATTGCAAATCCTTAGTCAGAGAACGATTATAACGAAAACATTGCTTCGTTTTGGCGCGACGATTTTCTGAATATCACGTTAAGATTGTATATAGTGAACTTTGCCTCAAATTTAATATATATTCATGCATGCATTTAGCCTTTTTCCACAAGGAAACCTATTATAAGTTCACGGTCTCTATACCTACAAGATTTACTAGGACAAAAATATTTACTTCACCACTCTCAATTATTGATATTATAATAATTATAATATCAATAATTGAGAGTGCATAAACGGAATCGAAATATGGTGTACTCTTATTGTTCTTGACTGTCTAGCCTCGTGTTCACGTTGGAAAACAATAGAGTTGAATTGTTATTCAAATTGGCCGAAATATTTCGATTCGGTGTATGTGATGTAAATATTTTTGTACCGAAGATTAAACAATAACATTGTATAAACTGATCACTGTTTATATTGGTTTTTTATTATATGACTAATGTATATTTTATTTCTCAAAACATCTCATTAGATTAATTATGTTCAATGAATGTTTTATTGTATGTAATTCTTTATACATGTACAACTAGCACATTATTTCCTTTCTTTCTTCTTCTCACTGCATAATTTGACTGAAAACATTGATGATGTTCTAGCTGTTGTGTGCACACATTACCATTATTTCTATTATTATAAAATATTTGAGATACTACGCACACTCTGATTGGCTGTCTTCTGTGTTTATAACACAGGACAAAGACTTGCTCAATAACATAATATGTCTGCTTGTGACTATATACTGTGATATAAACACTCTGGGAGGAGAGAGTCTAATCTTTCTTGTGACTATATACTGTGATATAGACACTCTGGGAGGAGAGAGTCTAATCTTTCTTGTGACTATATACTGTGATATAAACACTCTGGGAGGAGAATGTCTAATCTTTCTTGTGACTATATACTGTGATATAAACACTCTGGGAGGAGAGAGTCTAATCTTTCTTGTGACTATATACTGTGATTTAAACACTCTGGGAGGAGAGAGTCTAATCTTTCTTGTGACTATATACTGTGATATAAACACTCTGGGAGGAGAATGTCTAATCTTTCTTGTGACTATATACTGTGATATAGACACTCTGGGAGGAGAGAGTCTAATCTTTCTTGTGACTATATACTGTGATATAAACACTCTGGGAGGAGAGAGTCTAATCTTTCTTGTGACTATATACTGTGATATAAACACTCTGGGAGGAGAATGTCTAATCTTTCTTGTGACTATATACTGTGATATAAACACTCTGGGAGGAGAGAGTCTAATATTTCTTGTGACTATATACTGTGATATAAACACTCTGGGAGGAGAGAGTCTAATCTTTTTTGTGACTATATACTGTGATATAAACACTCTGGGAGGAGAGAGTCTAATCTTTCTTGTGACTATATACTGTGATATAAACACTCTGGGAGGAGAATGTCTAATCTTTCTTGTGACTATATACTGTGATATAAACACTCTGGGAGGAGAGAGTCTAATCTTTCTTGTGACTATATACCGTGATATAAACACTCTGGGAGGAGAGAGTCTAATCTTTCTTGTGACTATATACCGTGATATAAACACTCTGGGAGGAGAGAGTCTAATATTTCTTGTGACTATATACTGTGATATAAACACTCTGGGAGGAGAGAGTCTAATCTTTCTTGTGACTATATACTGTGATATAGACACTCTGGGAGGAGAGAGTCTAATCTTTCTTGTGACTATATACCGTGATATAAACACTCTGGGAGGAGAGAGTCTAATCTTTCTTGTGACTATATACTGTGATATAAACACTCTGGGAGGAGAGAGTCTAATCTTTCTTGTGACTATATACTGTGATATAAACACTCTGGGAGGAGAGAGTCTAATCTTTCTTGTGACTATATACCGTGATATAAACACTCTGGGAGGAGAGAGTCTAATCTTTCTTGTGACTATATACTGTGATATAAACACTCTGGGAGGAGAATGTCTAATCTTTGAGGGTTAAGGTAAAAGTAGCAGTCGCAGGTAAAAGTCGATTAAGGTAATGTATTGTTAAATATTATTTTATTTTGTTAATATTATTACAACTATAATAACTAATACCATAACTTAAACTATAACATATGAGGTAAATTACATCTTTAAATCTATATCTTTTTGTAATTTACCTCATTTGTTATAATTAAAGTTATGGTTGTAGTTATTATATTTGTAATAATATTAACAAAATAAAATGATATTAACAATAAATTACCTGCGACTTTAACCCGCTACTTTTACCAAACACATTTACCCGCTACACGCAGAGATTAGACTCTCCTCTGGGAGCTGTAAAGCAAGTACTCGATTAGTTAAAGAAATACTTGGCTTCACCTCGTGTTTCTTTATGACTTCTCTCTTGCTCTACAGCTCCCAGTTGATTGATTGCATGATACTGGAGCCAATCAGATTGTGAAGAATTCATTATCAACTGATTTTGGATTTACTCTAAGATCACAGCTATAGCTGGTAATTGCTAACCTGGTCAGTAGTGGCCAGGTTTGGCTAGGGATAATCAAGTAATGAAACTGATAAAACACCATATATTGCTTCAGATACAGGCTGCCCTCTATCAAATAATTACAAAGACAAATCTAAGCACCTTCCTATACCAAGTGGTGGCTTTGAACCAACAGTTATCAGTGACAGTTGGAAACATGACAATGAGAGAGATGTAGAACTTTTTGAAAATCAAAGAAAGATTACAAAACCAGAAAAGGAAAAGGAAATTCCAGAGGGAAATGAAAATGAAAGCAAAGAGAAAAATGGAAGAGAGAAATTAGAGGAAAGTGAAAAGGAAAAGGACAATGAACATGACGATCCCTCCATCAAAAAGAAAACTGAAAGGAAAAGAAACGGTTAGGATAATCTATTTAAAATTTGGTGGAATCTAAAAAAAAAATATTTATACAGTTATTATGGAAATCACTGGAGTGCTGAAATGTCAGTATTATTGTATACCGTCACGATTTCAATGCTTCAGGCCAATTGTTAATTACCACTCCTTCAAGGCAGAATTATAAATGGATGTTTTATCTTTCTAGTGATTTCCATAGTAACAACATTGCACTTGCCAGTATGTATGCACATATATGCTTGCTATCTTCTGGCTAGCCTGTGTTCAGCCGTCCCCACCCCTCCCCCTACGGGGAGAAACGACAGGCTATCTTCTGGCATGTTATATAATTATTGCAACTGTAAGGTTAACTATAGTATGATACTGTATAAAAATAAAACATTTTCTGCAATGTAACTTCAGCACTAAATTATATAATGTATTCTTATTTACAAATCAGTACTAATTAAAATTTTATTATTCAATTAATAAAAGTAAAAGAAAATTTTAAAATGACAAGACAAAATGTAAAAAATGTAAAATATATTTTCAATTTTACTCCTTTTATTATCACTATATTTTACTATTTTGATTAATATATCGTTGATGTGTTCACTATATGTTGATGTGTTCACTGGCTTAAAGTTCACTGACATCACATTTCATTACAGAAGGGACAGACAAGTACAAATCTATGGAGGTTTCAGATTACAGGAATGGCAATCATAATGACTTCAAGCCAGAAGATTGTATTATTGCAGGGAATTCAAAACGAAATGATGGTATGTATTACTTGCACTTTGTATTACAGAAACCTCAGGTGCAGATTCAAGATAGTGTTTTGGGTGACTATAGTCCCCTTTTTGAGCAGTGAAGTCTTATATTTAAATAATTTACTACCGAAGTGATGACGTCACAATTTTAAAAATCTTTTTGTATTCAGTCAAAATATAGTGCATGTGCATGTCACGCGTATTGATCCCAAGAGGATAATTTCATCTCAATGTAATATTCAAATTTATCGAATAAACCTTACTTGAAAATGATGTCAGCGACATCGAAACGTCGTGAAATAAGCGTTCTGTCTTGTATTATCAAAATTATATTAACCTCATTTTATCTACTCTTTGCTCTATAGCTTTCCTTGTTGTTGGTGTCCCCTCAGTCAAACGTGATAAAGCCAATTACCTTGTACAGACTTTACAAGAGCTTGTTAATGGTTTAGACGAATCTGAGAAAGAAGAAGTACTTATTCTTGTCTTTGCTACAGACTTTGATCCAACTTCTGTGCTTAGTATCGTGGAAGATGTCAGCAGGAAATTCTCCAACGAGCTGGATTCGGGATTAATACGTGTCATCAAAGCACCTCATTCGTTCTATCCAAAGCTTAATAAACTTCCACAACTATACGGTGATACACCTGAGAGAGTACGTTGGAGATCCAAGCAGTGTTTAGACTATGCTTTTCTTTTTCGATACGCTAAAGATTTAGGGCGTTATTACTTACAGATTGAAGATGATGTATCCTCTTCTAATGGATACCTTAAAAAGATCAAGGATTTCATAAAAAAGCACGAAGAACGAAAATGGTCAATCTTAGAGTTTGGTGCCAGAGGATTCATTGGAATGATGTATCGCTCTTCTGATCTTCAACGATTATCATTATTTGTTAAGCTGTATTACTGGGTTTCTCCCATTGATCTCTTGTTCCGACAATTCAATGAATTCCATCTCAACGGCAACCCTCAGTGGCCTAGGTTAAGGCCGCCTATTTTTCGTCATGTGGGAGCGTTCTCGTCTTTAGACGGTCAAGTGCGCAGACTCGAGGATGTAAAAGGAGCTGGTCGACGTCTTTACAAAGACAGCGATAACCCAGATGCTAAAGTTACTACTTCAATACGAGTTAGCATAAGACATTCTAAAATCAAATCAACTTACGATACATTATACCATGGAACCTTTTGGGGAAAGAATGTTAAAAAAGATGACAATATTATTGTTCATTTTGCAAATACTACCAGAGTCACTAAACTTGTTGTAGAATCAGGGGGAGCCAACGCCCCAGAGGACTACTTTGGTGGTGCTAAAATATACCACGCCACAGAAAATGAAGATGGCGAATGCGAAGATTATTACTTTTGGAAAGAATTTCTAGACATACCACAGCTTAAGATAATTAGTAAAGATTCTCAGGGAATTGTGTGTGACTGTATAAAGATTGAAGTAAGCAAACTACGAAGAGACAGAAAAGGTAGCGTGCGATGGCTACTCGTACGAGAAATTGCTGTGTGGTCTTCATAAAACAGACATTTGAACAAGGATAAAAAGCTAATATATATATATATATATATATCTACGATAAACAACTTTTAATTTTAACTTGAAACCAAAGGGATTTTAAAATTTTTTGAAAACATTTGTAGGGCGTTGGCACAAACTAACGACCTTCATAGCCTACTCCGCAGACGTCTCTAAAATGGATGGAATATATTCCGGGTTAGGCTCGGGCTTATTGCACTGATAGAAAAAGCAGCAATTTGACATGCATAGCCCTAAGCTTCCTTGATTTTGTTTTGAGTAAAGGTTTAGACCCAGGTATAAGAGATTTTTTACGGTGTTACAAATTTCATTATATTGCCTATCGTTTATATCAAACACCGACGCAGCCTATACTAGTTTACTCGATAGTTTCCATAGATATTAAACAAACAGCTGATATATCGATCATATCGAAAATCAATAGCTGGACCAATCATATCCGCCAAATGGATAAAACAGAAATAAACTAATAAAAAGTAATGTATTTAATTGTTAGCAGTATTGATTAATTGTTGTCAGCACATTAAAAAAGTGCAACTTTACTAACCCTCTCCTTTTTAAAATCTACCTTGTTCTTATTAAATTTTGTGATCTGAAAAAGAATCAGGACATTTCTGTATCAACGTCTTTTAATAGAGCAGATTTCGTATGACTCTGAAAAGTTCAGTACCGTGATCAGTTTTCTAGAAATTTGCCTTGCCTTGCTTGGACCGCGTTCATGCCATCATACGAAATCTGCTCTATGGTCCCTGTTTAGGGTTTACGGTAATTTTTGAAAGTGCACTTGGACCAACAGAACACTGACAGTTTAGCCAAAATTGAAGTACACTTTTTCGTTTTTCGTTGTGGTTCATTCAGTGACAGCTAGCTAGCCTGAGAAAACAGACGTTCTTTCGCTCCTCTTCCCCCGCGAAATAATTGTCAGTCTCCGTGCAGCCCGAATTTTGAATCAAACGGTCACCTCGTTCCTAGTATTTTGATTGACAGCCGACAAAATACTAGTTTGCAAACGAGACATCAAACCACAGGTAGCCCAAGCTCAGAATAAATTACCTTCTCCCTGCCTTGCATCTTATGTAAGGCAGGAAGAAGGTAATTTTTCTGAACGCAATCGGCTGAAATCAAGTCAGAGGATTATAGAGATCAACAAGAAGACACTGTAAGGGTTTTGTTGAATTTTATTAAATTTTAAGGCAAAACATCGAGAGTTCGAAAGTACCCGTATTTCCTTTAGTACTTGGGCTACCTGGCTACATGTGATCAAACTTCAGGGGTCGCATTTCATCGATAACGGATAGTGGCGTCTAGTTTTTTTCCTTTTTGTAATGGCAAAATTCAATTAATTCTCACCAAATTCGGCCTGGTAATTTTCTCGAAATGTTTAAAATTTAATATTCATTTATCTATTTTTACTATAAAGTACGCCTGGGCTTCCTGTTGTGATTGCAAACATAAAGGATTGGCGAGAGATTGGACCCTCTTGAGAGACTGGAACTAGTATACTTACCGCCATCTTGGATCACAAAGTGAGGTGCAGTTATTGTTGGCACAAAATTCCTTACAAAACAGTCTTCTTTTTACCCTTAGTATCAACTCAATTATAAGAAAATGTGGGGACAAGCTTTGAGAGCAGCAAGAACAGCTCTATTTAGACGTACAATGTCAACAGGAAGAATGCCAGATCATATTGGAGAAGGCGGTAATCCAGTTGTAAGTGTCGCTTACATAACTACTACTTGTTTCTTCTTAAGACTTAAAACTGATTTAGTTTTATCAATAACATTTCTAAATGATAATTCCTTCTGGTTAATAACTATTGAAGGCATGTATTTTGCTTGATATATAGTCGTTTCTGCTGTATTTGTGTAGTTTATATTGGACAGTTATAAGTAATTTGCATGTGAAGTTGTAACTTATTTTCATCGTTTTTAATTGATAATAATGATAATAATAATAATCAAAAGTCATTTGTAGACATGTCAAGACTATGTTATATATCCAGAGCTGCCAAACCCGGACGAATTCAAATCTTGAGTTCAGGATAATTGAGAAGAAGTCCGCCAAATTGATCGATAAACTCCGAATTTCCGCCATTTTGTTTATCTCGTCAAAAGTTCTGAACCAAAAAAAAAAAACCTCCGTACATATGAATCACAGGCAAATCTATCGATTTTATCGATTGTCCGGGAGATTTACCCTTTATCTGGGAGATTTCAATTCTATCCGGGAGACCGGGAGACAAGGCTCAAATTCTGGAGACTCCCGGATTATCAGGGAGGGTTGGCAGCTATGTATATCTCAATACCAGTTATTTATTTGTTTGTGCAAATGTGAATTTCTCAACCAATCACCATGTGCCATTTTCATATAATCACCATTTTCTATAAGGTAGTCCTACCTATAATAACAACCATCTGGTGTTATTATCACACAGCAGCAAAAACTTATTGTTAGTACATGCATTTTGTCATTTAACATAATTTCTTATAATATTTTTTATTGCATAAAATAACCATATTTTGAGCAAGAAAAAGTTTGAGAAAAAATTTTGCAGTATTTTTTTATGGCATGCTTTCAGTGCAAGCAACATTTCTTTGAAAACTAATCTCTTTCATATGGAAATGAGTGGCAGAAAGTGCCCACGCGATAATTGGTGATTGAAGTGTCTGTAAACATTTGTTTCTCTAGTTGTGAGAAGGTTGTGAAATGTTCACAAATGTTTCAGTCTGAAATGCTTAAGGGTCAAACAACTGCAATGATTTCAATTTTTTCCCATCTTCTTTTGCACGTTTTTTATATTTTTATTATCAGTCAGGTATCACACTCCGGCAGCCATTTTTAGTGACATCATCTTAGAAGTGCAAAGAAAGTTGAGAAAATATTATTGAAAAACTGCTTTAAAATTAATTAAAACTATTACGGCTGCTTATTATGTTAAAACCAACTTTTTGGTCCACTTTTTTCAATAAAATTTTTATGCAGATAAGCAGATATAATACTATTTTTACAAAAAGCACGATAATAGGAAGGGTGCGATTATAGGTGGGGCTACTTTATTCACTTGTGAAAAAAAGTTAGAAAAAAAAAGGTTAAAAAATTATTATTCTGAATATTAATCTATTATTTTCACAGTCAACTGCCCAGCAAGTAACAGCCATAACTTGTTTTGCCTTTGCTCTTCTTGGACCTGGAGTAATATTGATGTTGACAAGGGAAAAGCCAGTAACTGACCAGTAGCTGTTACCAAGATTGGACTCCTTGTGATAAAATTATTAATAATAATTTGTTGTGTGAACTTTTAGCCTCAATTTCAATGCTTGTGATGTTAAATTGTTAAACTGTAAACAAAGTACTTTGTGAACATGTAAATTAAAGACATTATTGTTAAATGAATAATTGTTATTCCATTGTGTATTTTCACTTATCAAAAATAAACATCTTTTAAAATCATATTATTTAACTGTGAGGACAACAGTGCTTTTGACATCAATGTACTAGAAAGAGTACAGCCAATATACACCAAGATAGAAATATTTCTTCAGTATTATTTATTAATACTGATTTATTTTTCTATTTATCTTTTGTAGTTAATCAGAGAATGCAGTAGTTTGAGTTTTGCAGATCAATACTATTGGTAATATCCCTTTATCTAATAAGATATTTGTTTTTATAATGTATGTATAATTTAGTAAATGAGCAGGAGTGCTTTATCAGGATTTAAACCACGCAGCGAAGCCAAGTTGTTTTAGACCTGATGTAACATGATCTGCGAGTTTATTGAACGGCTTAAAAAACTCCAACTTATATTTTGTGTTTTTTGTAAAAAACAATTAAGGATTTATGAAAGTTTATTAGAGAAATTTCAGGGTAAAGTTTATGTAAATTAGGGTGAATCTTTATCAGGATTTAAAACACTCGTCATGGTTACGATTTCTTTTGTCAGTTTCTCATGAATTGTCATGTGAGTTTTTTAAATCCTTTCAGACAACTCTGCATTTAAGGTAGTACCGGATACTTGCTACTGTGCATCCATTTCGCGCATCTCGTTTTCCATCATTTATTTGCGTTTTTTTGAAAATTTATCTAAATAATATTTTAATTTGAATCCTTATCTATAACTTAAGAAAGTATTATGTCATTTCATGCAACTTTGGATCTAAAATGGGACATTTTTCGAAACATGCTCAGATTTTCACTACCTGACAAGGTCGCTGTTTTGTCTCAAAACAACAAATTTACAACTTTGTAAAAATGAATAGATAAAATATGATTTTGACGTCTTTAGTCGTAAAACTAATACAAAATAGGTTTTAGGGTTTCTGGAGATGACAAGGATAATTTGACAAGTTTCAAGCAGATGTTTAAAGTACTAAAACCCAGTCCCGCGCGGACCGTTGCCGTGTTTTTTTTAATAAAAAAATGGATTTGGTCGCTTATAACTCGACTATTAGTACGGGGACCCCCATTTTTTTTCTTTTTATTCAAGACTGCATTTACTACTCTTACGATTTAGAATAAAATGGCTCACTTATACCCATATTTGGAAATGATTCAATGATTTTTATGACAGGAAATGTTAGATAACCCTTAGATCTATCGTTTGATATAATATTATGCTTTTCCTAGCAGAATACGTTCGCATTCTTTGGACTGCTTTGAACCCGGGGGGGGGGGGGGGGGGGGGTACTCCGCTAGGATTTGGGTAGGGGTGTTCCGCTGGGATCCTAAAACGGTGACCCTGTTTATGACAGAAAAAAAACAAATTCGTATACCCTGTTTATGACAAGGGATAAAAATGGGACCCTGTTTATGACAGTTTAGGACCCTGTTTATGCCGCGAAAACGTGCTGAATTTCACGAAAGACGAAAGACCGCGCTGCTCATCGTATTACCTAATTGATATACCTGAATATGACAAAAAAACTAAGGAAATTGTGAAATGGGGTAAAAATATACCCTGTTCATGACAGAAAACTCAAAAACCCATACCCTGTTTATGACAGAAAGCTCGAAAAACCATTCCCTGTTCAGCGGATCATCCCCGTATAGTCAATATATGGGAGTACCCCCCCCCCCCCCCGGGGCTTTGAATAGGTACTTTTGAGCAAATCACCGCAAATTATTGCAAAAACCTACTTTTACTATATCTTATAACTCTATAACCAATACGGTGACCCCAATTTTTTTCCACGTTTTTTGACTTGCCTAACAATGATCTATAAATGACAGGATTTATAAAAAAATTCATTGAAGAAATCCAAGTATCCGGTACTACCTTAAGATCAAGACAAAGATGCATATTATTGATGCATTATTATTATAAAATACTATTTAGTAACTTATGATGTACATTTTCTGTTCTACATGTATTGTCTATAAAGTTCATATGATAATATTTTAATGGTGATATATGTACTTACAGTTTAAAAGTGGTTATTGATCACTTTTCAATCTACACAACCCATCTACCACATACTATATTTACTATTTACACTATTAATATAAGATTGCATATTTACAATGATTATTATTAGGTTTTCTCATACAAAATAGCTACTTTTTGTTGGTTTTATACAAAACTATAAAATTATGTTTTTGAACAAATTTCATCTACAAAGTTAATGTATGATAATTCATTTTCGTTTTTTATAACAATACTACCAACTTCACTGAACTTTTCACAGCCTTATAATAATGATTGACTCGTCTGCTATTTGAACTACTTGCAACGGCATGACTTGTTTATGATTGAAATGATTTGATGCGACATGTAGGGTATCAGTGGCGGATCTAGGGGTGGTGAATAGGGTGGCTAGCCACCCCCCATTTTTGCTCCATTTTTTGCTTTTTATTGTGTTTTATTTGATGAGTAACATGAACAATGCACAAATACCAAAATATACACTTCATATTCACCCCCCTAAAATATTCATAGATCCGCCACTGGGGCATGCAGTGTTGTTCAGCATAAGCCAATAAGCATTCAGCTTTTTAAATGACTATAAACAATGTTACATGTCACATGATCATTTCTGTTGCCCGAACAAGTCATGTAAGTGGTCGTAATTAGCAAGGACGAGCCAATGGACTGCAGTACAGCTGTCAATTCATCTGTGTATTGGATATATGTGTAAGGGATATTTCGCAAAAGCTAATGGTTTTTACCAGGATATTGAATTTTACTGTGTTAAGTACTATAATAACAATTTACAATGCTCACAACTGTACTGTTTTATCAGAGTTTTATACTTGATAAAATGTGATGTGAGGTTTTTTTAACTTGCTACAAAAACTGCAATGTATGTTTTACGCTTTTTAACCCTGGTTAAGATAAATCTATATACAAAGATTCTTATCACAGCTGTGAGTTTTGCTGCATGTTCCTTTTCCAGGCTTGTTATTCTGCATAACATGGTTATGCAATAAGAGGTCTTCGCTCTTGTCTTCTTTCTTCTTCTTGATCTTCAGGATTGAACACTACTTGAACTGGGAAATTCACTGGTGGTGGACGAGGTCTTTTCTTTATAGCAATAACAATAATTACTACCAATACAACTACACCAGAAATAGTCCCTCCAATTATCCACCCATTGTTTTCTGAAAGGTACAATAATTTAATGATATTATAATATGAATAATTATATATAAGCAGCCAATCTTTATGGGATGTACAATGGTAGATTGTAGATATTGTAAATAGATATATAGTTGTAAAGCGCCTTGGACAAGCTGGATACGAGCGCTATATAAATAAATTAACCTTATAATTACAATGGTATGTACAATAGTCAAAGACTATGATACCTGGTGCAGGATCTTTTGGATCTTTTTTTTTACAAACCCCTTCACAACAACAATTTGCAGTAAATGTTGCAGCCTGCAATGAAAGTAAAACAACATAACCAAAAATATATCAGAGGGATTCAGGAAAAACTTGAGTTATCTGTTTTCCAAGCTATACATTTGAGTTTGGACATGCTGAGTCAAAGGTGAGCAATATTTGTAATATCTCATACAAATTAAATGCAAATATTGTATAAACAGGTTCCCATTTAAATCTGTACTTTCCCATTTAAATCTGTACTTATGCAAATTTTGTTGATGTGTGCTAAACACACAGATAAACCAATCAGAGAAGTTCACTTCAGAAATAATATACTCTGATTGGTTGATCTGTGTGTTTAGCACACATCAACACAATTTGCATAAGTACAGATTTAAATGGGAAAGTACAGATTTAAATGGGAACCTGTTTATAGTATTTTAATATTAAATTTAGTTTTTTCACATTTTACTAAAATTTTCAAGATGGCCTAAATCTGGTTGAGAAAAATTCAAGTTAAAATTTCAAGTTACAATACTAATTAGTACTACTTGTTTCACGGGTATAATATTTGTACTCTATTATCAAATTGGTTAAAGGTAAAGCAACTACACGTCAACAATAAACAATAGATTATATCACTATTATTTAATTGGAGTAACTATTTAAACATATGTCAAGTCATGTACATCATTTCAAAACTTACAATATAAGTTCCATAGGACTCATTTGATACGAGATACGTCAATGTCGTATGTTTACCAGTCACACCAGCCTAACAGAGGCTTGTATTTCAGGTGAAACATTTGTAGACCTATAGTGAAAGCAATTATAAAGAGAAAACTTTGTTTTTATAAATCCATTATGATTAAAGGTGGCCCAGCCAGCAGGGAGAATGAGGATTTCATATAGGGGCTATTTGGGGGATTAGATTACACCCCTTAATTTTTGAGCAGCCAAGTTCTAAATTCATATAATTTTATTATATATCTTAACTCATTTCATCTCTTTTTGAAGAATATTAATATTGGGGCAACTATAAGACAGTAGGTCACCAGACCAGGCACCACTTCTTTTGCATGTTTTTTTTTTTAAATTAATTTATTGATTATTATTTTTTGTCAACCCTCTATACATTTTCCAAAACCCTAAAGTCTCGGTCTACCCTGCAAACAGAGATTTCTTTTTTCCTCGTCGTTCCAGGTAAGAGAGAAAGAAATCTCTGCTTGCAGGGTAGTCTCGGTCTCATTTAAAAAAAAAGAATCTCAAAATAATAATAACTCAAGTACATTAAGGCCTGCAGGGACAGGCCTAATTTCAGATAAAACGAAATATTTTCGATTTTTTCGTGAAAACAATACAAAAGGCAACAAAACTTTCAGATAACCTTGATTCCATTTGGTGGGATCTTTTTGTGTTGCTTTTGGGCAGAACCACTGATTACATGGTGGGTCACGTGACTTTTTGATATTCAAATTTTCAAATATTCCTCCGGTAGTGAGTTCAAAACGTATCGGAGAAGTAAATACCTAAAGTTATTTCTCTTCTGCATTGCTTTTCAACAGTGTCTTGGCTCGTTGAAAAAGTAAACTGCTTTAAGGGGTTGTTATGCAAAAAAGGTCACGTGACTTCACATACGCCCATTTATCTCGTTACCTAAAAGTCAAAGGTCGTCAGCTAAGACAGTATCATATATTCATTAGTGAGAACTATCCTTTGTTGCCGAAAATTTTGTTTCAGCAGCTTTCTCCACCACCGGAGAGAGATTTTTATGTTTAGTCATGTGACCTAGCCTGTGACGTCACTAATTATCAAAAAAGGCCATAGAAAAGTTAAGGTCGTTGAGTTCCATCATATTACCAAAAATAAAATTTATCGAGGAACATTAAGGCAGTTAATAAAGGTTATATTTTAGTTTTTAGTGAGTCCTCTTGTTATCCCAGGCCTTAATGTACTTGAGAATGATAACAATTTGCTTATAAAGCGCTAATTCAAGTCTGCATGTTCTAAGCACTGAAAAATAACATAAAAATACAAAATTATAATTTATAAGCTAATTTGAACAAGTATGTTTGGAGTTTTGATTTAAAAATTGATAAATTTGAAAGGTCTGTAATAGATGTAGGTAAGGAGTTAAATAAGGGCCTTATAATTGTTGCGTCTTGGATTTTACCATTTGCCACCCCTACTTCTCGTCCTTCAGCATAATTAAAAACAGACCCCAAGACCAAGCATCAAGAATTGTAGGACAATATTATTGCGAGACAATTATTTTACGAAAAAAAATTGTTGAAGGAGACTGGGTGGAGTGGTATTAATATCTATATATGACATAGGCTCTATGTATATATATGCATGGTTTATTCTTACTTGTGAGTGAATGTTTGATACAGAATGATTCTTGAATTTCTGTCAACACCAGAAGGGCTGAGCTTTGTTCCTTCATGGGATCCAAATGATTTACACCATTTCCCTGACCCATTAACATAGTATGCAAACTAAAAACACATTCAAATGTTATTACCAATGGTTAGGGACGGACCATTTAATATTTGTTGGGGGAGGGGGGGGGGGGGGGGGGGGGGGGGGGCCGGGTCGAGCAAGCTCTCCAACCTAAAAAAAAATTGTGCAACATAAATATGGCAAAAAATATATAGCTTGGTACAGCAAAAAAAATATCCTGCAACACTGGAGGGCAAAAAAAATTTTTCGAGCACGCTGAAAATCTACCCACCCCCCTACAAAAACAAAATGGTCCGTCCCTTAGTTGTAAAATATGTTTTTGGATGGCATCAATCAAAGACATAAAAGGTGCCAAGTAATAAGCAGCAGACAAAAACGTATTTCACAACTAGGCGTTACAATGTCTGAGCTCACAGAAAGATGAAAACCGCAGTATATATAAGCCTGTTACTATTAATATATATATATGTGGTACCCCGGATGATGCGCGCATAAGGCATCATTGGGGACACGATGGAGAGATAGAAAACACACAAGTGTAGTTGTTTTACAGTTGTTTAAGTCTTGTAATTAGTCGGTTTATCTATTAAATAAAGACAAGGATGTAGACCTGGGTCACAACTATATATTACTGTGGATTGAGAGCTTGATCATGATGACCTGTTTGTTTGAGTCTTGTATGGTGTGTGTGTTTTTTTTTTTACAAATATTACAGAAATTATTTCAAAATGATGCAAACATAGATGTGTGATAAATAGAAATATATATAAAAACAAATAAATAAAAAGGAATAAATGAAAATGTTTTTGAAATAAAATAAAAAATTAATAAAAAATTATATAAACAAATAAATAAGTTAATTAAATATATAAATAAACAAATCAATGATTGAATTTCATGTCTCAAAAGATATGCAATTGACGTGACAGTGTGGCTCAATTTATAGCAAATTGGATTACATTTTGCATGCTGTGCAAGAGGAAGTCCAATACGAAGTCCAATCACTCCACACAACACTTGGTCACCAGGCTGCATTGGGGAAGGGGGTTGATTTACAAAAACAAATTAAAATTACTGGCCCATAGCTAACACATACTATAGCCCTCATGTCAATGCAGGTCTCAAAAAATAATAACTTTGTAAAGTGCATTTTATAATAATTATTTCACATGGAAAGTATCTTATATATATATATATATATTCCATTATTGCATAATTCTATCCTGAAGGGGACATGGGGGATTGCGGCATTGATGAATATTTTTTTGTTTTGCAGTGTTGCGGCCAAAAAATTCTCAAAGTGCTGTGTTGTGGTGATGTAATTAAATGCCTACGGTGTACGGTGTTTGCTTTTCTAAAGTCTGTGGTGTCCAGTGAATTTAATTTTATAAAGCTGTTGTGGTCGTTGTGTTTGATGAGAGATATTGTGATTTTTGCAGTGTTGTGGCGTTGAGGACCCCCATGTCCTCCTCAGATCACTAATATCATCATTGACTAACAAATATATATTTAGAAAGTGCAAATAACCGTACCCCAGTGTTTATGCATGCTTTGTCTGGTTCATTGGCAAAGACGTCAAAATCTTTACATGGTGACCATGCAATAGTCCTGCCTTTTGTTTGTTTTTGAGTTCCCATGGCAGTATAGCTGCAAGTAATGCAAGGAATAGTATTTTTGTCATATGCAGACAGTTGATCTGAGTCAGGAATATAGGAGTTCATTTTAAGTTATTATTATTTTGATCAGTCAGCAGGGTTGTAAAAACATTTTGAATAGGCCACGCAGAGCCACACCCATTTAAGAAGCTTGCTGTGCATACGTCATTGAGCAGCCGCTCGGTAGTTTGCTTTCGACTATATTATATCTGTCTTTTTGGCAAAATAAAACGATTGGAATGTCATTTTTCCTTCAAGATATGGCAAACTTTGAGCTAGCAGTTGGTGTATAGTAAAACACGAGACCTCTCAGTCCCATGGGCCTACGTGTTGACGGGCAATTGGCTGGTAGACCGTGAGGGCTATATAGAGGTCTATAAAGCCCAGGAAACTGCAAGTTGTTATTGACTCTAAATTTTGTTATAGTAAAACACGAGACCTCTCAGTCTCATGGGCCTTCGACCGTGTTGGCGGGCAAATTGACTTGTAGATCGTGAGGGCTATATAGAGGTCTATAAAACCCAGGAAACTGCAAGTTGTTATTGACTCTAAATTTTGTTATAGTAAAACACGAGACCTCTCAGTCTCATGGGCCTTCGACCGTGTTGGCGGGCAAATTGACTTGTAGATCGTGAGGGCTATATAGAGGTCTATAAAACCCAGGAAACTGCAAGTTGTTATTGACTCTAAATTTTGTTATAGTAAAACACGAGACCTCTCAGTCTCATGGGCCTTCGACCGTGTTGGCGGGCAAATTGACTTGTAGATCGTGAGGGCTATATAGAGGTCTATAAAACCCAGGAAACTGCAAGTTGTTATTGACTCTAAATTTTGTTATAGTAAAACACGAGACCTCTCAGTCTCATGGGCCTTCGACCGTGTTGGCGGGCAAATTGACTTGTAGATCGTGAGGGCTATATAGAGGTCTATAAAACCCAGGAAACTGCAAGTTGTTATTGACTCTAAATTTTGTTATAGTAAAACACGAGACCTCTCAGTCTCATGGGCCTTCGACCGTGTTGGCGGGCAAATTGACTTGTAGATCGTGAGGGCTATATAGAGGTCTATAAAACCCAGGAAACTGCAAGTTGTTATTGACTCTAAATTTTGTTATAGTAAAACACGAGACCTCTCAGTCTCATGGGCCTTCGACCGTGTTGGCGGGCAAATTGACTTGTAGATCGTGAGGGCTATATAGAGGTCTATAAAACCCAGGAAACTGCAAGTTGTTATTGACTCTAAATTTTGTTATAGTAAAACACGAGACCTCTCAGTCTCATGGGCCTTCGACCGTGTTCAAGTGCGTGTTGGCGGGCAAATTGACTTGTAGATCGTGAGGGCTATATAGAGGTCTATAAAACCCAGGAAACTGCAAGTTGTTATTGACTCTAAATTTTGTTATAGTAAAACACGAGACCTCTCAGTCTCATGGGCCTTCGACCGTGTTGGCGGGCAAATTGACTTGTAGATCGTGAGGGCTATATAGAGGTCTATAAAACCCAGGAAACTGCAAGTTGTTATTGACTCTAAATTTTGTTATAGTAAAACACGAGACCTCTCAGTCTCATGGGCCTTCGACCGTGTTGGCGGGCAAATTGACTTGTAGATCGTGAGGGCTATATAGAGGTCTATAAAACCCAGGAAACTGCAAGTTGTTATTGACTCTAAATTTTGTTATAGTAAAACACGAGACCTCTCAGTCTCATGGGCCTTCGACCGTGTTGGCGGGCAAATTGACTTGTAGATCGTGAGGGCTATATAGAGGTCTATAAAACCCAGGAAACTGCAAGTTGTTATTGACTCTAAATTTTGTTATAGTAAAACACGAGACCTCTCAGTCTCATGGGCCTTCGACCGTGTTGGCGGGCAAATTGACTTGTAGATCGTGAGGGCTATATAGAGGTCTATAAAACCCAGGAAACTGCAAGTTGTTATTGATTCTAATCTTGCGCCATAAACGTGACCACTGTAGCTTCAATACTCATGAATAAAAATACTTCACGGGCACTTTAAATAGTCTCTATAGTATTGTAGTTCTAAATCAAGTAATGAAGTTGTCTTTTGCGGAGTTCCGCTATTATAACGGCCTATATTGTATAAGCTGTGTAGACTGATCAAAGCGGAAACACTCCCTTTGCCATATATATTTCGAAGTGACTAAACATCCGGCAGCCGGAGACGGTCTTCAAAAAACTAAACGTCCGGCAGTCTGAACATTTCTTATATTTCTCTTTGAAATCTGCTAACTTTTCTTTCAAGACTGTTTATTTTGATTCAGAATCCCCAAGCGCTTCTAGAAAACTAAAAAAACCGAGCTTTGTATTTTTGGTTAATCCTGTACATAGAGTACTTGGACCAATGCACAACTTTGAAAAAGAGACCAAAAAACCGTATTTGGTTTTGCAAATGTTGTAAAAACAAGTTATTGTAAAAATTAACGTTGAATATGATATAAATGTTAATCATATTCATCTTACCAAAGCACAGAATTACACCGTACGATGAATCAAGAACGTAATGACATACTGTATTTACTCATTTTTGACGCCGCATTTAAAAGCAAGAAATGTTAATTGGCGCCGCCTCGCAAAGTATACAATTAAACTACAAAGAACAATGTTATACTTTGGGAAACTTTATGAAAAAAGGCTTTTTCTATAGCTCTCCGCACGAGTGTCGTCAGTGTCGAATTCATTGTGCATTGATTATATTGAATTTATGTTTGATTTATTGTTTCTAGCCTTAAAAGATATATAAATAAATCAAACATGAATTTGAATACAGTCTACAAACAATTATTTGATATTGTATTTAATACCTTATAGCAACTCAAGATTAAAACGAACGAATAGAGTAAGGTACGTTTTCCCGCTTATTATTGGACTTTTCATGTTCTTATATACACTGTATTTTATTCTTATGAGATCGTGAATAAGGGTATTTGAAATAAACGCCGCACTAAAACTTCGGGATTATTAATTACACGCCACGGCGTAAAATGAGTTAATACGGTAAATAAAAATATATCTCAATCTTATGCCTAGTTTATACGTCGCATCTCACATGTGCCAAATACAATTCAAGCAATAGGTGCTAAGGCGGTCTTCTTTGATCTAATAAGATTGGGCACATGTGAGACTCGACGTACAAACTAGGCCTTTTAAAAAGTCAAAAATTTAAGGTTGATTTTTTATCAAATGAAAACAACAATTGAAAGCAAAACAGAAATGCATACATTTATATCATATTCAGGGTTAGAGTTAAGGCAGAGGGCCGTACAGTCTAATACTCTTCGCGTTCAACAGTCTTGAAAGAAAAGTTAGCAGATTTCAAAGAGAAATATAAGAAATGTTCAGACTGCCGGACGTTTAGTTTTTTGAAGACCGTCTCCGGCTGCCGGATGTTTAGTCACTTCGTATATATTTAGTCCTTGTAACTCATATTGTGCATTACAAATCAATTGGTTTGTTAATTGAGTTTGATAGACCCTTCATGACCATTCTCACGAAATATCCTATAAGTGGAAGTACTAATTTAATACCTTGGTTTTCTAAGACCAGCTATTTCCAAAGACGATAGATCAACTATCTTGTTGCTCGTCGATGATTTGCAAGCACACCAAGTCGATTTACCATCCACTGGAGTACATTTAACAAGATCGCCAGGATTTATTTTTTTCGGCGGGAGAGATGTACTATTAGTAATGGCTTCTCCAGATAAAGGTCTTACAATCAGCAAAACAACAAGAATATTCCACAAAAGGGCATCCATGTTGTTGCCAATATTAAAATGTCGCAGTTATTCTCGGAATCAGGGGATTCCCGGAGGCCTGCCAATTACGTAATCAGTCACGAGACAATGTGCCTTGTAAAAACCGTTCATTTTGCGAATATTTTGATTTATATATATAATAACTATAATAACTCGTTATTCAATTGATTAAATACAAATCAAAGGTGCGCAATTAAGTATAAATATATGAATCCTAAATTACTAAAACTATATTACTAGCCATAGTTTTCACTAATCTGCCCCCCTTCTATTATTGCTGAAATATAAAATAACTGAAGTTATTCTGAAAAGGGAAATAGATCTTTTGAAAGGTAAGAATATAAACATATATATATAATATATAGGAACTGAACAAATTAGATCCATTTGTAACAGGATCCCTTTTTTCTAAATAGGTAATAAGATGTAACTTCTTGATACAGTTCCTGAGTAATAAAGTAAAAAAATTGAAAAATTTATAGTTTTTCATGTGTGTATTTATTAGTTATTCAGTAATGATAAAATATATTGATTAAGATATAAGAAATCAAAATAAACAAATGTCTTTGGTTAAAAAAGAAACAACTAATGATCAATAAATAGAGAAAAATTGTAAAAACATAGTCTTGTTAATTTCAGTTCCATTAAGGCATGGTTATTTGAGGAAATATTTGAAAATCAGTTATTTATTCATATATCTGTTAGTTAGACTTCCAGTTACATCAACAAAACTTAACCATTAGTAGTAATTCACCAAAGCAAGTAATTTCCACATGCCTGTTGCCATAGAAACCAAGTCACGTGACCACGTGGCCGCCATTTTGAATGTTATTAAACGAGCCGCTTGAGTACGTACTGAAACACCTTCAAAAGTCGTGAAAACGCGCATAAATATTGATATTTATAACATCTATATAGATCTAAGTGGATATCTTGGAAAATATTTTTATTTATTTTTTTATAATTTTTTTTAATTTTTTCAAAACATAAAAAAAATTATAAAAAATTAAGTAAAAATAATTACCTAAGATATCCACTTAGATCTATATAGATATTATATCTATCAATATTTATGCAAGTTTTCATGACTTTTGAAGGTGTTTCAGTAGGTACTCAAGCGGCTCATTTAAACATCCAAGATGGCGACCTAACAGTCACGTGACTCAGTTTCCATGGCAACCAAAATTCTAAAATTTCTTCAATTTACAAAAGACATTCACTGGCCAACTTTCATGACGATTCATTGTAAATTGGCCAAGATATGCTTAAACAGTCAATCATCCGAGAGCAATTCCTTAATGAAAAGAGCCAAGCCTTGCCGGCTGAGTTAAATGATCGCAAAGTTTTTATTAACAATGTAAATGTCATGAATATAATTTTTGAAATGAATGTTGCAACTTCATTTTAGCGTCGACTGTTACAAAAATAATATGTGAACGCTAACTTAGCTTATCTTTGATTTTGTTGTAAAGAAGAGTCTAACACAAAGAAGTAGTTCTCAAAGGAATGAAATACATCAAAGCCAAAGAGGTTTTCTGGAGTTTGGCGAGATCAGACCACAAAACGTACATGTTACTTCAAAAACTGGTCAAACTAGTTTTAGCTTGTTTCGGAAGTGCTTCAACCAATCAGAGTTGATCATTCACACGATCTACCACGCCTCTAAGAGGTAACCAATAGGATTGATTGACCCAGACTGACTATAACCATAGGGGTTTCCTGTGTACCCAGAATGCTCTCGCAAATTTCACAAATTACCCAGTCATCCCTTGCAACGTAAATCGAGCGCAAGTCGAGATTTTTTCTCGTATACCAATATATACCCAATATATATATACGCGGGGGACTCTATATATGCTTCCTCGGCGGGGGCAATAATACACTAAAAATATCTAAAAATTAATCTATTTGAAAAACTATTTTTAAATCTATCCGTATTGATAGCAGGCATATTATATAACTACTTTTTCTAAGGTTATAAGAAGTATTTTTATCTACAGGTAATAAGTTAGTCAAAGGATTGTTCTCGTTTCTAGCCTTTTTTTGAAATTTTTCTATCTGATTGTTCTAACAGTATGATGGATACTAAGACCCCGTCTACACGGATCCGGATACTTTTGAAACCGCATACTTTTTGATGCGAATCGGCCTATCGTCCACACGAATCCAGTGAATCCGGTCACCGAAACCGCATACTTTTGAAACCGCTCTCCAGAGTGGATACTTTTGAATCCTCCGGATACGCGGATTCGTGTGGACACCTAAAACCGGATACTTTTGAATCCACTGACTTGCTAATTCAACATCGCGGACAAAAATAGCTTTGATTTGGCTTATTTCCAGTCTTAACTAAAGGAATATGGCAATTTTGACAACCATGGTTTACCATTTTAGAAGTAAGGTTAATATTATCCGGTTGGCTGAGCCTTTTGAATCAAAACAAAGGCGTATAAAACGGTTTTAATTCGATCACAACCTCAACCAAAACGATTGTTTTTCTTCGTCCAGGGCGAACTAGTGCCTGGTGGGACAACAAACAGTAAGGCATAGCCATCGATGAGTAGTTGAAACATAATAATAATAATAAAATAATGACGGTAAACGAGATCGCTCGCTCGATTTGCGCATGCCCAGTCGCGCTACTTTATACTTCAAGTCCTTGCACAGGTAGCCCAAGCTCGCTATCTGTGGTCTTATAAGGCTTATATGGGAGAATATACGGCGATTTTTAAAATATACAAAAAATGTTCCCCCTTAACGAGTTATTAATAATGTTATGTGTTATTAATAATGTTATTTCTTGTCAAGGGGGAAATTTTTTTCTCCTACTCGCTCAAAACTGCCCCAAATGGCCTGAAACTTAACAGAGAGTCAAAGTAAAACACAAGAAAAGTGTAAGAACGTTTATTTTTATTATTTATACAAATTTTGTATATTTTAAAAATCGCCGTATATTCTCCCATATAAGCCTTATAAGACCACAGATAGTGAGCTTGGGTTACCTGTGGTCCTTGCAGCGTTAGCCTGCTTAGCAGTCCCTCCGAGGGGTCTTGGGGCGAGAAGAGAAGGAGGGCCTGCAGACAAGACCCGGTTTTTTGATTATTCTGCGGCCATCCAGTGGCTGCAGAATTTTCATTGGTCGATACCATGCATGTCAATCATCAGTATGCAAAGTTCTCAATTGATTGGTTGCTACGTCGCAATAGGAGGTTAAAAATAGAACTTCTGTTGGAATATTCGTCTTCACAGACGTTATTGATAACAGAATGAAGTAGGATCTTCACTTATTTTAAAACGGTGTAAGTCTCGATTTAAATAGAGGATATTGTTGAGTATCTTGTATTGGAACATTCTAAGATATGAATCTATAGTATGTATTAGTAATTCGCTTTTTTATATTCTTTTGCGATGTAGGGATTTTGAATTTATCCTGTACAATATCATCATATATTTGTTTGGTTGTAACTTTGTCAATTTTTATTGTTTTCTGTCCAAATTTCAGGTGAATGTTTTCACTTAGATTTTGTTGTATCTCCAAATTATGAAGCTTAATAGTATTTTTCCATTCTTTTGGAATAGCATGTATTATCCCAGCCCATCTAAGGTACTCGCTATCTTCTAAACCTTTACTTTTGACATGTTCCCATACAAAATTCCCTCTTTTGTCACACAGATCACCAATTTTGTTGATGTTTTTTAACGAAAATTTGTTGTAAAACACTGATTTGTTACCAATTAGAATATACTTATTGTTCCAAATAGGTAGGTTAAGTATTGTTTTTATTTCATGTATGTCAGGTTGAATACAAGCGAAACTTGCCCATGCTAGTAGGTTTTGTCTATACAAATCTGGGATGTTTTTTGGTATACGTTCTGGATTAAAGTTTATGCCTATTTGTTCAAATCCGCCAATTGACTCTATAAAAGAAGAACAAATGAGTGCAAACATTTTGTTTTCTTTTTGTTTTCTTTTTTGTTTTCTTTTTTTTTATTATATCTACAAACATACATAATGACATACAACACAAAAAAGATAATTAATTTTACAAAAACGCCATTCTTTTATCGGGCTTTTAGGATACTCAGTATATCTAATTAAGCGATAAACATATATATTTACATACAGCACGAAAATAATACTTACAATAACTAAATAACAATTAACGCCATTCTTTTATCGGGCTTTTTAGATACTGTACTAGTACTCCGTTTTATATAAATTTATTAGTTTGCTATATTTTTCTAAATGAGTATGCAACCTGGAATTTTTTTTTGCTATAATATATTCTAATTTTTCATATTCTGCAAGCTTAGCTTTGTAATATTCTAAAGTTGGTATTTTTTCTTGAAGTTTTGTACTATACAAGACATATTTATACAACAAAAATAAAAATTTTTCAAGCATATTGTCATCCGCTCCTAATATTATATTTTTTACACTAAGTTGTGGAATATTAATGTTAACTTTGTTCAGCCAGTTTCTAATGCTAATATAAAAGTTATATGAAACTGAACAATTAATAAAAAAATGCTCTTGTGTCTCGATATAGGTTTTACAAAAAGAACAGTTAGGTGACAATATCTTTTTAAATTTGTATAGTTCGTTATATATTTAAGAACAAGCAGTTGTTCACAATCTTGTATTGAAAAAGACGCAGTTTATTGTCGATTGTAGTTGTATAGATTCTTGAATATGTAGATGACCACTCAATGTTCGGGATGTTCAATTTACGTGATATATTACTTTGTGATGTTGGAACTTTAACTTTGTTTTTGACGATTTCTTTGTATATCATTTTTGTGTGTACCTTGTGCACTGGGATGAGGTTATTATCCAATCTAATACCTTTTATTTTTTCTGTTTCAGGGAGTCCTGTAGGAGTATTTTTAAGCATTTTTTTCCATCCCGATGGGAGTGCTTCAATGATGATTCTCCATTTAAAATATTCTTTGTCCTCCAACCTTTCACTAACATAGCCCTCCAATAAGGACCATTTTGCCTCCACTACATATAGTTAATAACACCACACAACACTTGACGCATGGGCTGGTTGGTCAGCCTGGCCCACGATAACACATTTTATTGAAGAATTCAAAGATAATATCTATCATGGCAAAATCTAAACATTATAGCCAGTCACGAAAACCCAAAACCACTTTGTGGAAAATAGGAACGTGAACCCCCTACAATTGCTATAATGCATACCTTTGGGGTTTTAAGGTTTACATGGTGAAATAACAACAATACAGTGTCTTCCATTGAGAATCTAAGCATCTGCTATATATAAATCATAGTGAAAAACTTAAGCTAAATAAGTACACAGCGCGAGGCTGACCGTAGAATGACTATCACTACGGCCAACACCCTATATATACACTCTATTACACAAGGGACTAGACGCTCTATACGCACGGACTAACTAGCCTCCGTGCCGGCAAAATATTAATTTATGTCAATCTCGATTGTCACAAATAACATATTTTGCCTCCACTACATATAGTTAATAACACCACACAACACTTGACGCATGGGCTGGTTGGTCAGCCTGGCCCACGATAGACAGCTAAAGGTAGGGCTTGAGTCAGGGGCTTGAACACATCTTCAGCTGGAATAATGAGAACTAAAGCAAGAAATAGCTAAAACAATGTTAGCAAAAGAGAAAACAATTTCAAAAATGGTAATCTTCGTGAAGTTTGGTATCCCTTGCTCGTCGAGGATGGACCTCAAAAAAGAATAAAACAACCATTAGTTTATTACGCAGATCACATAAACTATTAAAAGATCACTTGATTTACTAAGGGATTTTTAACTGTAACCAAATTACAGGTACAAAAATATTTGGAAATTGGATGAAATTAGATGATAATGATATTCAAAAGCATACAAAAAATAAATCAAGCACCGCTACACTAAGACAAACAAACTATGTGAGGATATATATGGACACTGCTACTTCGTTAAAACTGAAAAAGATAAATTAATTAATTAATAGCAAGATCATCAACAGAATAAAATTATTAACATTTGATGAAAGTTAAAGTTCGATAAACTACCAATCGTAGGCATGTATTTGGTTTCTAAATATAAATCATTTGTAAACTTGCACTCTGCGAATAAGCATTTGGGCATCAATATAAAAGTTCTGAGAAGTAAGTTAAATTCCGGTTTATTTTATTTTGTTTGTTTCTGTTATTCTTTTAATTTGTTACGAACGCACAATTGTGGTTCAATTGACTAGATTGCAGATGCTAGAATATGCAACACTTTGCTAATTCAGTTGACGCTGAAAAATAAAAATGGCAACAATTGCTCAGGGCGTAAGGTTAAGAGAACTCTTCACTACAGGTTACTTCAGTTGACGCTGAAATTAGAAACAACATAACAGTAAGATCTTCAATTGTAGAACATAAAATTGTAAAGCATCTATAAACGTCATTCATAATTTATGATTCGTCTTTCTTGTGCGCACTTGGGCGTAGACATATTTTCAGTATCAAACTGAATAATTCATTATTGTATGCACTTTGCGATTTAAGCACTTGGGCTTATACAGTAAATACTTCTGCTCAACAACTGATATGGTATTTTCATTAACAAACTGACTAATTCACTACTGTATATGCACTTTGCGATTAGGCACTTGGGCTTATACAGTAAATACTTCTGCTCAACAATTGATATGGTATTTTCATTAACAAACCGAGTAATTCACTATTGTATGCACTTTGCGATTAAGCACTTGGGCTTATACAGTAAATATTTCTGCTCAACAATTGATATGGTATTTTCATTAACAAACTGACTAATTCACTACTGTATGCACTTTGCGATTATGCACTTGGGCTTATACAGTAAATACTTCTTCTCAACGATTGATATGGTATTTTCAGTATCAAACTGAATAATTCACCACTTGTGTGTATGCACTTTGCGATTAAGCACTTGGCCTCATACATATAAAACATTTACAAACTTCAATCATTCACCACTTCTGGGTATGTACTTGGTAAACTTTCACCGGGACCATAAATTTGGCATAAATATAGTCAACTAGAAGAAACATTGCAAGAATATAGTGAGTGATAAATATAGAATATCAATTCAAACTATTAATATAAAGTATGTTATGATTAATGGATATTAAATATTATATGCTACGATATCATACATGAATTTTATACAGAATATATCATTACTTACCTTCGATGTCTTATCATCGATAAGAACGTTACAATAGTTGATATATATTAGAAAAATTATTTGTAACACTCATAAAGTGACAACTTGTCATTATAATTATGTGTTCACTATGATGAATAAAGATTGATTGGCTATCCACCACTTAATGTGCACCTCTATCGAGCAAGCACTTTGGCTCAGACATACAACGTTGTAACTGACTTGAATAATTCAACATTTATGGGCGTATACATTAGGAATAAGGACTTGGGCTTATTTAATAAACATTTTTAGGGAGGGTCGTGAAGAGCAGAATATTAACTTTACATGCATGTAATCAACTTTTAATGCAAATAATGCAAATTCAAACTTTTCGTTCCAAAAATAGAACTATTTGCTCCACTTCCCGAACTACATAAAGAGTACCAATCACTTTACAGAGTCTCATATATGTGGTTGAAAATTTCTAATTGCGAAGTAACCAGAAGGACCAAACCAATTATTATGCTGGAAGCAAGAGAAAGGACATTAATAATAGGCATACTGATGACAGTCAATATTATTAGGCCCCACGTGGAATGGGTTTCTTGCATGAACAGCATCTTCTGCTTGGAAATTAGGTTCTAGGAATCTATGTCAATCGAGATATCATTTAAACAGATAAATCATAAAGATCTGAAACCATATTAGGTTATACTTTACGCCCTACAGAAAACATAGTATCATCATAAGCATTATCAATGTACCACAAAACTTGGCGACAATTCACATAAATAGAAGTCCAAGCTTTTACATACTTACACCAATTCTGATAATATATACTTTACCAATGAAATCGATAGGACTATCACAGCATTTACTTGGAACATCATAATTGATAACTGAATAGGCCAATTCAATAATACTGGACACGCCATCAAAGCTTAGAATAGTATCCTTCCAAAATTCTAGTTATGGGGAAAACCAGTAATAAACTGTAATAAACTCATTAACGTGTAGTTATGAAGTCACCTTGATGTAATTTGTTCATCTACATCTACATTATTTATTTTCAACTATCCATGGATCATATACTACTATTATATATGTATGGCAACAGTCTAAGATAACCCTTTTTATGCTATCGCTGAACAGACGGATAATAAATAAACATAATACACAAGGAAAAACCTGTCACAACAATATGCTTCATAATTATAATAGTCTTTATAAAGAACATCTATGCTTATATAAACTAATAATTCCCCAAAGAATTCATAAACAAGCACGAGTTTAAGGGGGCGGATTTGTTATTCTTACCAACAAGGGTGAAGTGGCAAAAAAAATGGAAGGAATTTTGTCCTAATAATTAAACATATATAGAATATTAACTTGAGGTGAATGAATGTCTAACGACCTTTGAAAGGCATTGCGTAGTATACTTCTAGCTGACATAGGAATCGGCTTTAGATTCGGGCTATATAAAGAAAAAACATATCGCTGACCGAGAATTATTAACATAATCAGTATATTTATAAAGAAAATTAAGAACCAATATACATACTGATCCGCTCCTGAAATCTCTCAAACGCTTCTCAAACCTGCTCAGTTTACATGAGCGCGTGCATATGTGATAGCACAAAGGATGTACTTCGGGACCCCTAGTCAATCAATAATTATGTAAAGTATCAAACAATCAATCTATAAAGATTTGAACAAAAAATCTGGATATTGCAGTACAAAGTTATCATTTTAAATATGATGGTTTATTTACAAAAGAAGACCATCTACTGGCGTACAACGGACACTCCCAATAGGCAGCTTTGCTCGGCACGCGAACCCTGAATCGGATGATTCGGAAGATTAATTTGGTAGAGCGAATGAATTAGAAGAACTTGGTTGAAAATACGGTTTAAAAAACTCAGCTCTAAGTTAGAGAAGGGAAACAATAGTAACTAGAAGGGCGCTCATAAATATCTTGCTGCTCTAGCATGGTACCTTTAAATATTATTTCTTTTCTCGCCATCTTCAAGCTAGATCAATATGGTTGTATTGTAACACAGCTTTCTATAGTCCTTAAGAAACTTAATATCTGCATGCAGCATTAGATTTAATTGCCTATTTATAAGGCACCTACCTTACACAAGGTTTTCTTGAACTTTGCCAATATCGTTGCACTTCAGAGTGGAAATATCACATCGATGTTATCAAAGACAGCTATATTCGACTTGAATTGATCCTGGTTGCTTTTCTTAATGAAAATAGGAGGACTGGCTGTTTCAATAGTTCCATTTATAAGTCATCAAAACAGGTAGAAACTAAAGATTTCATTTGGCTAAAGGTGTAGTGTTATCAGTCTCCTGTATGAATGCATTTTTAAACGCTTTCCTTGTAATCGATGCAAACGTCGTTAAAACTTTTAAAAGCTAAATAAGTACACAGCGCGAGGCTGACCGTAGAATGACTATCACTACGGCCAACACCCTATATATACACTCTATTACACAAGGGACTAGACGCTCTATACGCACGGACTAACTAGCAGTCGCCTAACCAACCAACTTGGCATAGCGTACGGCATTCACTTTGAGTACTGCATCCCAGGAGAATGTACAAATAGAACACAACGGACAACATGCCATGCCAATGGTCACACTTGGATCAAGAAGATCTTATATGCAGACGATGCTGCCTTCCTATTCAGCACCAAGTCGGCCATTCAAGTAGCAATTTACATCATCAACGACACCCTGGTAGAATACGGTCTTGTGTTATCAGTGAAGAAGACCGAAACGCAGGTGGTCAACTCAACAGACTACGAGGAGGAAAATCTGATAGAGCTCAACGGGACAAAGATCAAGAATTCCAAAGTGTTCAAGTACTTGGGCGTGAACATTGACCCGAACAACGACACAGCTATGACCGCACAGCGCATAGCTGCTGCATGGGGCAAGTACAGTGAACTTAAACGCGTTTTGACTGACCACCGCATAAAAATGGGTATTCGACGTAACTTCCTACAGGCCTATTGTCGATCGCGCCTCACGTACACCGCACATACATGGGATATTAGCGAGAAGAATTTGGCCAGCTTAGAGGTAGTGTGGCGCAAAATGCTACGAAGTATGATAAAAGGAGGCCACAAGAGGCGCAACAGCCCACCCACGCGCAACAAGAAGGAATCACTACGAGCTTATAACCAGCGCATCAGTAAACAAGAGTGGGACCACGCATACATCTACAACAACGATGACATCTACCGCATCACCGGTGCTGGTCGTCTTGACGTTTTCATCCGGAAACAAACGATGCGTTGGCTCGGTCATGTGGTCCGCATGGAAAATTTCATGCCACAGAAGCAGATACTCTTCGCCAAAAACCAACGTAAATACTCACACGATCGCTGGCTAAAATTAGAAAAATGGACGGGCCTCGACAGAGGCCAGATCAGGTCAATGATGATGAAGAAGGAACAATTTCATAGCTGGCTGGACGTTTGGGCCAGACCAGCTACTCCCAACGGCTAGCCGTTACACGGAGGATACAAACTTTACTTTAGCCTCCGTGCCGGCAAAATATTAATTTATGTCAATCTCGATTGTCACAAATAACATTTTCCTCAGGTCCCATAGGTCATTTACTGTTGTTATACCTTTGTCAATGAATTTCTTTACGTTAATATACTGTAAGTCTAACTTTATATGCGAGTTATGCCAAATGGGCTGTCGCAGAACGTCTTGAGCATTATTTACCTTTGTTTGACTTATCATTGTCCAGGTAGTGAATACTTCTTTATAAAAAGCGGGTATATTAAGTGCGTTTAAATTTGAGAGGCAGAAATTTTCAACTATAATGTCTATTCCGCCTACGGGTTTAAGGATGGATTTAATAAAACTTTTCCAGTAGCTATTTCTATTGTCATTAATGATTTTCAAAGCCCACGAGACCCTATTGGTTTCGATGATACTTCCAAAGTCCGGTAATTTTATACCCCCTTCAGCGTAATCACCGATTAGAGTTGAGTATTTTATTTTAGGTTTATTACCCCATAAAAAATTAGTAATTTCTTTCTCAACTTTTCTGATAAACGCGAGAGGAACGCTTACTATCGAGCACACATAAAGCAACTGTGAAATAGCAAGAGCTCTGACTACTAGTGCTTTCCCGTATAATGTTAAGGACCTACTTTTCCACACCGAGAGGGTTGCTTGAAATTTCTCAAAAACGCGATCGAGGTTATTGGTTTTTGCAAGTTCCTTATTGTGCGAAAAATATATTCCAAGAATTCTAATACTATTTCGGAAGAAGTCGACTTTCTTCTTGATTTTTATTTCTTCCAATTCCTCATTTCTTGAACTTCCTATCCACCCGACTTCAGATTTATCGACATTTAGTTTTAATGATGTGTAAACTTTAAATTCATCTAAGCATTCTAAAATTTTGTTTAGCGATATTACGTCTTTAACTATGAAAGTCGAGTCATCAGCGAAAAGAACCAATTTAACTTCATCCTCTATTTCAGCATTGATTTGTACTCCTTTTATTTCTTGATTGTTTCGAATTTTCTCGGCCATTATTTCAATAGTTAAGATAAGATAGTTAAGATGTTTTCTTGATAAGATTTTTTTAAATCCATTATCCATTTGAGTTTTAAACCCCCTTTTAGGTAATCACCTATAAGTGTATCATGTTTAATCTTTGGTTTTCTTCCATTCCAAATGAAGTCTTTTATAGTATTCTCTATCATATTAATAATTTCTTTAGTAACAAATTAAAATTACTTGGCCATAGCTAACACATACTATAGCCCTCATGTCAATGCAGGTCTAAAAAAATAATAGACTTTGTAAAGTGCATTTTATAATAATTATTTCACATGGGGGATTGAGGCATTGATGAATATTTTTTTGCAGTGTTGCCAAAAAATTCTCAAAGTGCTGTGTTGTGTTGATGTAATTAAATGCCTACAGTGTACGGTGTTTGCTTTTCTAAAGTCTGTGGTCGTTGTGTTTGTTGAGAGATATTGTGATGCAGTGTTGTTGTAATTTTTTGCAGTGTTGTGGCGTTGAGTGTCCTCCTCAGATCACTAATATCATCATTGACTAACAAATATATTTAGAAAGTGCAAATTATATGCAGACAGTTGATCTGAGTCAGGAATATAGGAGTTCATTTTAAGTTATTATTATTTTGATCAGTCAGCAGGGTTGTAAAAACATTTTGAATAGGCCACCCAGAACCACACCCATTTAAGTAGCTTGCTGTGCACACGTCATAATTTGAGCAGCCACTCGTGGTAGTTTGATTTCAACTATCTGACCTGTGTCTTTTTGGCAAAATAAAACGATTGGAATGTCATTTTTTTTTCACTGGATGATAATGGCAAACTTTGAGCTAGCAGTTGGTTTATAGTAAGACTCGTATTGCGTGACGATACAAAGGAGCGGCTGCATAGGACACAGGTAGCCCAAGCGTAGAGTCAGTACAAGGGAATGTATGGTGAATTGTAATTTTAACATAAATATGTCAATAAAATTTCCCTTTCTTAGATGGATGTTTTCTGTGGTCTCTGATAATGTCTGTGAAGAATGTTTGGAAAATTTGATCAATTGTACATCCCCTTGTTAATATACAAATTTTCCAAAAATTCTTCACAGACCACATTATATCAGAGACCACAGAAAACATCCATCTAAGAAAGGGAAATTTTATTGACATATTTATGTTAAAATTACAATTTGCCATACATTCCCTTGTACTGACTCTACGCTTGGGCTACCTGTGGCATAGGAGGCTAGAGACCTCTCGGTCTCATGTGCCTTCGTGTGTATGAGCAATTGACTTGTAGGGCTATATAGAGGTCTATAATTTTTAAACCAGGAAACTGCAAGTTGTTATTGAGCAAGATTGCACCGGGTGGTCGGGATTTTAACTAATTGTCTTCGCAGCGGGGCAGCGAGCGGGGATTTTAACGCTCGTTTGAATATGTAAGGGCCTGGAAACTAGAGCCATCTTGAAAAATACCCAGAAAGCATTGGTGGCTAACATCGGTATTCTAGGTGTGGATCATTAATATTCCGATTCTTTGCTAGAATGGAAAAACGAAAGGTGAGACAAAATGTGTACTTTTAATGAAAACAAATCACGAATGTCGAAGATTTTATCCATGATATTTTGCCATTTTTGATATATCTTACATTAATTTGTTTTGGTTGATTTTGTTTGTAGATGTGATCCTGAGAAATTTTGCTTCTGTAATCATGCAGAGTTTGGATTAATGGTTTGCTGTGACAGAACAAAGGCCCTGTTAGGGGTTTCGGATAAGGGATATTTAAGAAAAAACGTAGGGATACGGGATATTGAACGTCCACTAAATTAGGATATTTATGGGTCATTTATGGGTTAGTCGTGAGTTTTTTTGTTACTAAAATGGCCCATAATGGTAATTCTTTCATGGAAATAAATAAATAAATAAAAATCAACAGTATATGTAAAGAACGTCACAACGAAGCCACAAAGATATATATGACCACAGGGATCCCATTCCTGAACTTTGGTGCCCAGTCCTTCGTCAAATATCAGTCACGTATGGCATCGGAAGATGGCTTTGTTGAAAGTTCTTCATGATATATGACTTAATACTCGATCCCGAAATTGTAGGGATACAAACCAAAAAACTAACGTGATACAGGAGATTTTGAACAGTCCGGGAAGGTCCCCTTTTTTGAGGACCCCTCCGATGTTATTGTAAACACCGAGCCTTTGTCCAATCAGAATTGAGGGATTTGGTAGTCATGGTAACTGATAATATAACCAATTAGGCACACTAATGGCCATTTATGTCAAAGTATTACCTCTTCAAAACGAGGAAAATGCAACTGATAAATCGAATACAAGTTGTGGTAAGGCAATGCCTTAGTTCTCTAATTATTTCATTTGTAATATAGTCAATGTTTTGAACGAAAAAACACAATACCTTAGTAGAAGTGTTTTATTTCAGTGTTTTTCGATACAGAGTCGGATATGAAATTTGTCAAACTTTTCCAGTGACTTTCAATCGTGGAATGATATTTTGACCTCTAATTACTTATTCTTGTTTCGCTACAGCGGATTTGATTTGATCTTTGGTTCACCGGATGATAATTTCATAAATTGAAGCTATGTTATAAGCCAGGATTAATAAATAAGTTCAAAAGTTTTAAATAAGTTTAATGAATGCAGTCCATAAGCTGAACAGCAATCAAAGCATTACCACATGAATGAAGATGAATCTAATTATAAATATGTACAATATTGTTATTTTGATTATCCAATCTTTATTCCACCAGTGCAGCTTAGAGTTTCTAGATTATATTCAGACTCAGTAAAGATTGGTTGATGTTTGATTAAAATTATTAAATATACACTTGACTCATTTTAATGAGTTAAAACTGTAACTTTATGCATGGAAACTATTTTGTGTAACTGATGATAGCACTTACATGTGATAACTACACTGACTACATAAAAATGCATGTAAATGCACGTTGCTGTTTTAATACCCCTTTCTGTTAAAGTAAGGCCTAGAATCTCACATGTGCCAGATTAGATTTATTATATCAAATCAAAGTAGGTGGCCTAGCTATTAAAAATTATCAATTGTTTTCAATGCATTCGGGACAATGAATTCTACTCCCAAGAGGTCTGAATGGGACAAGCCGATGAGGTCTATAGTAATATAGATGTAAGAAGATGTTAAGTCTGCAAAGCAGCTCTTGAGGATTGGAGAGATGTCATAAAATGCCCACACTTATCACTGAGGGATGTTGCAATTAATGCCTGATGAGTGTGGACATTTTATAACTATATATGAAACAGACTTGTTGCAATTAAAACAATGAAATAACTCTAAATTCTTACATCTATATCACTATCAGTATCTCTATATAATAAGCACAAGTGGAATTGTTAGACGTTTAAATGATAAACACCTATATTTCAACCATGTTGAATGGCCTTCAGGGTATGACAAGAATACAATGTGTTGAAAACAAACAAAACCTATCTATCATCATCTCTATATATACATGCCTGTATATATGATACAATCAAATTTCTTAATTATAAACAGTGGTTAATTATCCTCTTTAAGAGTGCATGCCATATAAATCTTGAAAAGTGGGACAGTGCGAAGAACAATAGTCACATAATTAGCCACCTTTATATGAAAAATCATTTCATGCCCAAGTTAAAATTTGAGTTGATTTGACTATAAAAGAGTTGATCACTAAATTTTACATATTAGGTGCTACATAGTTAGAAAGTATTTCATGGATATATGGCATTGCACTCTATTACTGTATTAAAAATGTTTTTGTTTACTTAATATAAAGGCTATTCTTATAACTCCAAAACATATTTGGACTAACAAATCAAGCAACAACTGGGTTTTTAAAAGGCTAAGCCGACCTCCATTGGAATTTTGAAAATAGTTGATTTTAAAATGTCAAAGATGCAATCACACATTCATTCCTTATTTGTTACAGGGCCTAGCGTGACGGAACAATATTTTAAAATGAGAGGCTAGCACTCTCCCCCCCCCCCCCCTATGTACTAGTTCTTTCTGTTTTTGACGTTCTGTGCAACCTAATAAAATAGAATCAAATAGGAAAGAACTATTAGTAATGATGTGTATTATTCATTCATGATCAAGAAATATTTCCATATATTATTTTGACCAGATAGCAATATCCCATCATTATTGTTGTCATCATTGTCATTATTATAATTTATCATCATCATTATTATTAATGTTATTAGCTATGAATTTATACATGCAATTTATGCATGCAATTATGAAAAAAATAGCCCAAAGAAACATTTTCACATGTAAATAGGGAAAACAACTGTGTGTAACAATGATGGATAAAAAATGATGAGTATAAAAATGTTTGTTTTGGTTGTCAATCCATTGAAAACTACAGTTTATGCTGCTCCATAAAAGATTTCCTAAACAATAAAGGGAAATATAATTATTTTAATGAGTAAAAAACAAATGATAAACAAAATATAGCAAATAGTTGCTGCATTAATTGCTTGAAAATGTATATGATAAAGTTTCATAATTTACATTTGCATTTTAATTTGTTTTATAGCTAGGAATAAATCTCTAAAGCAGGAGGAATGATTGCTAATAATATAATAATAATTTTTTGGCATTTTTCTAGGAAGAAGGATTGAGTCTTTTTAACACGAAGCATACAGCAATATGACCACTACTTTTATTCAATATAGAGCGGTTTTCGTATGAGTTTTGGTTTGTTATGGTTTTCGTACTGAAGCTGTACACTGAGTTAACTCTTACCAGGACTCTTAATACGGTGGACAGTTTCCAACTCATACGAAAACTACTAAGTTTAAGTTCTTATTAAAAAGTTATATGCTTGCACTTTGACAGGAAATGCTTAAGATTATACCTCGAACGTCCTAGCTTTATTCTGAGACTGACACAATATCACTTTAGACCGTTCGACGGTTCGACAAGAGTATGAGTGAGTTTCAGAGCAAGGTGACAAGCATGAATATAGCGGTGTGGTATAAACAAATCCCGTGCCGTTAAGAAATACCCCGTGCAGTTAAACCAAACTTCGCTCAACAAATCCTCACACATTCAAGATGCCATAGTATTTTTTTTAAAAGCTCACAAAAAATTATTAGTGTACGAAAGAATATTTCAAACTCACCTGAATGGATGTTTTCATAGCCAAAGAACGGCCAACTATGATTGGAATGTGCAAATTATTTCGGGTTTTAAAGCTGTGACTATTAAAATATCAGTGTTGCTCGAAAAAAGAATCTCAAATACTTGCTATCTAGCCAGGAATTATGGGCAAAAGGCACAAAAAACAAACGAAAAAAGCCTCGGACGCGAGTTTGAGTGTTTTCGGTTCATGGGCATCCTGTGGTACACTGTTGTGTAATCGATAGGGTCCCTTAAAAAGGGGACCTTCCCGGACGGGATACCTGGACCCCCCCTAATAGGGCCTCAGCACAGAGTGTGATATAACACAGAGCTGCCCCTTCGGGAAAATGGCTTTGTCCAAAGTACAAATAAAACTACTGTTAAGCAATATTTACAAGCATTGTTCATTTTAAACTTAAAATAATGAAACCCAACTGACTAGATGCCCCTGAAAATACCGGACATTAAATTTTTGTGAATCAAAATGGAACACTCAAAGATTAGTATGATGGCAAGGAAATTTGAGTTGGAGTGAAATGAAATGTGTTTGTTTTGTTATTTCCTACTAGAGCAAAATAGTGGGGCCACAATGGCCGGGGCTTTGACAGTGATTGTGCCCCCGACCTTCAGGGGAAATGTCTGATTTTAACACCACTCAAACGTTAAATTCCCCGGTATTCCCCGGGGGTCGGGGGTTTCAATTGACTAGTGCATTAACGGCCTATTGTATCTGCTGTATATAGACTATATAGACTGATCAAAGTGGAAACACTCCCTTTTAACATATATTTTAGTCTTTGTAACACATATTGTGCATTACAAAAATCAATTGATTTGATAGACCCTTCATGACCATTTTCACGAAATATCCTCTAAGTGGAAGTACCAATTACCTTGGTTTTCTATGCCCAGCTTTTTCCAAAGGCGATAGATCAACTATCTTGTTGCTCATCGATGATTTACAAGCACACCAAGTCGGTTTACCATCCACTGGAGTACATTTAACAGGATCGCCAGGATTTGTTATTTCCGGCGGGTCAGATGTACTATTAGTAATGGCTTCTCCAGATAAAGGTCTTACAATCAGCAAAACAACAAGAATATTCCACAAAAGAGCATCCATGTTGTTACCAATATTAAAATGTCGCAGTTATTCTCGGAATCAGGGGATTCCCGGAGCCCTGCCAATTACGTAATCAGTCACGAGACAATGCATGTGCCTAGTCAAAAATCACGCTCTAAAAACCGTTCATTTTGCGAATATTTTGATTTATATATATAATAACTATAATAACTCTTTATTCAATTGATTAAATACAAATCAAAGGTGCGCAATTAAATATAAAAAGTATAAATATATGAATCCTAAATAACTAAAACTATATTATAGAGTACAGTATGTGTGCACCAATCCGGACAGTGTGCAAATCCGGACACTTCGGCATTTAATTAAGCGTTAAAAAGAGACGGATCGAATTTGTTTAAAAATGAAAACAACATTATAGAATTAAGCATTTGTATGTATTCTATTGGTACAACTCCCGCCTTCCCTCAATATTAATTAATTCAATATGGCGGGTGGACATGGTTTTTTAGTGCTCTGTTTTCTAGTGAATTTTATCTTCACTTCATTTCATCTCACTGGAAATTGGTTTACACCTGAAGCAGTATTGCTTTCTAGACCTAGACTAGTGACTGTTACTGGCTCTGCGGCTCCTCTTCGTTTTGCTGTGGGTTGACAACTTAAGCGTGGAATCTGTTCGATTGCTTTGCCTGCTGTCAATAACACCGATGTTGTTATCGTCGCGTACTTTGCTTTGTGCAACGATATTCAACTGAATCCAGGCCCAGATGTAATTCCTGGAACCTCAAGTCCACATATATTGACACGAAATACTATTCTGGGAGTGGGACAATCTGTTCTCCCGAGTGATAACGACTACTCCTTGGACTCTACTTTGCTGAATCGACAAACAGCTTTTGGTATTAATGACAAGCTTGAGCTACGCTGGTTTCCCAAAGACCCTGGAAACGAAATATATCCTATCCCTGTCAAGATAACAAGTGGCAGACGTTTGGATTTTAACGTTCGTCGTTCGCTATCTAATTTCCGAAATATTATTCAAGTTCATTACAAGCCAGAAAATTTACTTAACGATTTGAATACTAATGACTACAGGAACAATGGTCGTCACCTTTGTTCTATCCCTGTACGGATCAGTTCTCGGTCCAGTGAATCCCATTCATCCTGGCACGCACCTCGCTCACGCGACTCTCTTGTGCAGATTGAGCGAAGAAAATCAATTCCATGTAACGCACAGCTTCGTTTAGCGACTTGGAATTCGCGTTCAATAAGCAAGAAGTCTGCTAGTATCTGTGATCTGGTCATCAGTAAGCGCATTGATATCCTGGCTCTTACAGAAACCTGGGTCTCTGACACTAACAGCTACTCGAAAACACTGGCGTCTTCCATTGCTGAAATCACCAATACGCTGAGAGATCATCGATTTCTACACATGCCTAGGCCTTCTGGTAGGGGCGGTGGAGTTGGTGTTCTTCTGCGCAAAAGCCTGATAGTCAAGCAGAATGAAATAAGGGCGTTTCAAGCATTGGAGTATATAGACCTGTCTATCTCTTGTTCTTATGGCAACACTACCTCGATCCGCCTTATTACCATTTACCGTCCTCCTCCTTCGAAGAAAAATAAGCTGAATATGGCGATGTTCTTGCAAGAATTTTCTTCTCTGCTTGAGCATCTATCTACGGAACCTGGTCACTTGATCTTTATTGGGGATTTTAATATCCATATGGATAACACTAATGACTCTGATACTTCTAAGTTCATGGATCTATTGAGCTCTGTGGGCTTATCGCAACGTGTTCGTGGTGCGACTCACAAGGGTGGCCACACCATTGACTTAGTCATTCATCGCGAGGATGATAAGATACTATCTGGTCCTATCGACATTATTACTGGGTTACCATCTGACCATTATGCCGTGATTTGCTCCCTCAACATGAAAAAACCGAGACCATCTACTATTGCAGTCCGACGTCGCAACACTCGTCGTCTTGACATAGAGTCATTTAAACGTGATGTGCTTAGCTCACCTTTGCATCAGTTTGACAGAAGTGGTAAAGACGCTGACTTCTTTGCATCGCAGTACAATCTTGTCATGCATGAGCTGATTGAAAAACATGCCCCGGAAAAGGAAGTATCTATCACACTTCGTTCATATGCTCCATGGTTCACGGACGAGCTTCGGACTCTTAAGAGACGTAAACGTAAGGCTGAGCGTCTGTTGAACGCTACGGGTTTAGAAGTCCACCGTCAGCTCTACAGAGAGGTGTGCAACATCTACAATGAAGCTCTCAAATCGGCAAAACAGGATTACTACCGCTCTCAGATCTCTGGCTCTGATCAGAATCAGCTGTTCAGATTAATTGACGGTCTTTTCAAGGTCAAGGTTGCCCCACCCTTACCATCCCATGAGTCTGTACAGGATTAGCGAATAGCTTCGTAGGCTTTTTTACCAACAAGATTCATAACTTGAAAGACGGTTTGAGTTCATCAGGTTTAGCCCACAAGGATCTCTCTGTCTCGCTTGATGCCCGTGTATGTCAAACATCTTTCTCGGAGTTCTGTGAAGTGTCGGTGGACAACGTGCGCGAACTGATACTGAAATCTAAGCCAAAGTTTTGCAAGCTTGATCCTGTTCCAACCCACCTCTTGAAGCAAGTTATTGATGTTTTGTCTTCTCCTCTGACTGCTATCATCAATACTTCATTGTATTCGGGTGTTTTTCCATCATCCTTGAAGAAGGGTCTTATCACCCCTGCCATCAAGAAACACGGGCTTGACTGTGATCAGTATTCAAACTATAGACCTATTACCAACGTCGCCTTTCTGTCTAAGACACTAGAAAGAGTTGCTGCTTCGCAAACTTTAAATTATCTTGTACCAAACGGTCTCCTAGCAAGCTTTCAATCTGCTTATAGAAGTTGCCACAGTACTGAGACGGCACTCTTACGCGTGTTCAACGACATACTTACAGCTATTGATCAGCAACAGGAGATAGTTCTGGTACTTTTGGACCTTTCTTCCGCATTTGACACTATAGATCATGAAGTGCTACTATCTCGTCTAAATACCCGTTATGGAATTCGTGGAACAGCATTACAATGGTTTCGCTCCTACCTCACCGACAGGTCTCAACAGGTTGCAATAAAGGACTGTCTTTCCCATGAGGAAGATCTCCAATTTGGTGTACCCCAAGGCTCTGTACTTGGGCCGCTTTTGTTCTCTTTGTTCTTTGCCCCTCTTGAGGATGTTATCCTGGCCCACGGACTCAGTGTGATGACGTATGCTGACGACACACAGTTGTATCTATCTATCAGTTCAGTCGATGAGCGTCCTGCTGCTCTTTCAAGACTCGAGTTATGCGTGAATGACATCCTGATTTGGTGCACCGCTAATGGCCTTTCTTGTAATTCTGACAAGACGGAGATTGTTCACCTGTCATCACGTTTCAACAAGAACGTACCCATTGCGGGGGTTAATATGAATGGCCTAAATATTGCCCCTACACCATCAGCTCGCAACCTTGGTGTTATAGTAGACTCTAACCTACGAATGACTGAACACGTGAACAATCTGTGCAAGGCGGCCATGTGCTCTGTTAGAAATATAGGTCGCATTAGGAAATATTTAGATAAAGAAAACACTGAACGTCTTGTTCATGCTTTCATTACTTCTAAGCTGGACTCTTGCAATAGTTTACTATTCGGTTTACCAGACACTGAGATTGACAAGCTACAAAGAATTCAAAATATCGCCGCTAGGCTAGTCACTCGTGTTAGAAAGTATGATCATATCACTGCAGTTTTATATCAACTCCACTGGCTGCCTATAAGAACTAGAATAACATATAAAATGCTTACTATTGTTTATAAAGCTCTCAATAATCAGGCTCCTAAGTATATTAGTGACCTGCTAACACCATATAAGTCATCTAGATCTCTCCGCTCTGCTGATAAGCGTTTACTTGTTATTCCTAAATCGCGCACGAAAACATATGGTGAAGCATGTAGAGATTTTGTCTGCGCATGCGTTTGTTTTGATGCTTAAATTCCTTTTCACGTCGAATGAAAGAATTTTATGCTGACATGGAACATTTAGAATGCAATCTCATCTTGCACAACTATGTTCAAGAACCGAATTACTGAGATATCAAATGTTGACTGTCTACTAGTGCGCTGTAGTTAATTATTTCAATGAACAAACTCCGGATGGAAAAATATCACACGTCAAAGTCTGACAAAAGTGGATAAAAGGACCAGAACTTCGAACTTTCGAATAAAAGTTTGGGCGCTAATTTAATCTATTAGATAAACATAACAGTATAAGTCATTACCAACACGATACTGTTTGTATTTAATCATATTGGGAGATATTAGACGCCCTCGATCGTCAATAAAACTGCCTTGGTTACCTCGAGTGCGTGCGAAATCCTTAGAATTCATCTTAGAATTTTATATCTTAAACATCGTGCCCCAGAAAATTTACTTCAGAAATAGCTTTTTACATGTTTATATTTTGCAAAACTAAGCTTTTTAGGTAGTAACTTTTGGTCCCGCAATGTGATCCAAAGCGATTTTGTGTACGTGGTTTTATGCATATTTTCGCTCAAAACAACATGCAAATTTTAGCGAACTATTTTTTATTCTTGAATTAAGAATTAAAGTTGGCTTTATAGGCAAAAACCTTAATGGCTCCCATAAAATCGAAATATATAATTACATTCTAGATAAATATTTTAGATTGTAAAATACAGATTGTTGAAGTTCGTCAAATTTATCACAGTGAAACGGGGCCTAAACCATGTTGTAAACATTGCTTGAAATCATATCCAGGGACAACGAGTTTCTACCAAAATAGCTCAGTTTTGCGAAAAGTAAACATGGAAATGTCAATTTCTTTAAACGTTTTTTTGGGGCACGATGTTTAAGATATAAAAATTCTATGATGAATTGCGAGAAGTTCGCACTCAATATTGCTGATATTGACATGAACACGGCGGTTTACTTGACGATCTAAGGCGTCTGATATCTCCTAATATAATGCAATGCACAAAGTAGCGTGTTGGTTATAACTTCTACTAAAAGTTTTGACCTGCACATTGGTTTATCGTCCAACATGCTACTTGAAAGTACGCAGTTCTGGTCTTTCTTTTCACTTTGGTCGGACTTTGACGTGTGATATTTTGCAATCCGGAGTTTGTTCGATTGAAATAATTAACTACAGCGCACTAGTAGACAGTCAACATTTTATGTCTCAGTAATTCGGTTCATGAACATAATTGTGAAAGATGAGATTGCAAACCAAATGTTCCATGTCAGCATAAAATTCTTTCATTCGACGTGAAAAGGAATTTTAGCATCAAAACAAACGCATGCGCAGACAAAATATCTACATGCTATATGGTGATAGATCTTTTGTTGTCGCGGCGCCACGTCTCTGGAATGCGCTACCTTCACACTTACGCGATGCAGATTCTCTGGCAGCTTTTAAATCACAATTGAAAACCCACCTGTTCACTGAACACTTTGGCTAGCGGCGCAATCAATTAATCAATTAATTATTTGTACATTTATAATACATACATATCTATATATTATACTATATATTATACTTATATTTATATACTATTACTGTGTGCTATACTATATATTATACTTTACATCATATTATATATTATTTAATACATATTATTATACCATATATACATCTTATATATTTTTTCTTATTATTATTGTAAATAGTGTTAGTTTAGTAGTCTATAGTTTACATTAATTTAGTTAAATTGTATTAGTATTGTAAAGCATAGAGACGTTGTATTATGCTTAATAAATTATTATTAATTATTATTCCCTATAAGCAAACTGATTGTTTGAAAGTTCTCTTTGAAAAGTATTTTTGCAATACTTATTATAAACTATTGTTTCAAAAGCTCTAGCAATGACAGGGATGATGTTAATTCCCCTATATTAAATCACCGTTCTCTAATGGAATGTCAACTTTGGGTAAAGGAGTGATGCTAGAGTCTTTCCATTGCATTGGCCATTTGTGTGATTCCAGCAATGACGAACTACAGGCTCCAAGACTTCGTCAGCATGGTCTTTCCACACCCAAAATGGTATCTCATCTGGTCCAGTCGCCGTCCTTTTGGTATATATAGTTACTGCGAGGCGTGTGTTATGGTAGCTTTTTCTTTTAACTTTGTTTGTTTGTTTATTAAATAATAAGCCGATTTTTAAATCGTTTTACTGAATTTTCAAAATCGGCCAAAATACAAAAGGATATTTTTAAAAGAGGGTCCTGAAAGGGTAAAATGGGAGCTGAAACTGGCCTTATTTTTGACTGGGAAAATGGTATTGGATGCGCTGGACTGGGATTTACAAAGAAAAAAAAAACAATAGAAAATAATGGGAATGGGATTGAAAACTTGAGCAAAACTGCATGATAGGATTATGTATTTTTGACTGATTTGGTCCAAATATAAACTGGGAAATGGGATTCACCTCCCCCCCCCCCCCCCTCCTTTCAGGACCCTCTTAAAAGATTATCAGAATGAGCTGAAAGGAACGTACGTCTGGGAGGGGCACAGGCAGCCCGATATTTATTATCACATAGTCTAGAATTCATTCTGACAACTTTACAACAATATTAATAAAATTAAAATAGACATTTTATGTGCCATAAAATTATAAAAGAAATTCCATAACATTATTTCATGTCATTATATTTATTAATAAAGTCTCTTCCCTAGGCTCAGATTTCAGATTTACAGATTTACAATATAATATAGCTGCTTCGCAGCCCGGTAATCGCCGCTTCGCGGATCAGATAATCACAGAGAAATAAAAGAAAAAAAACTGGGACCAGGGTACAATATTTACTATATTAGTTACTATAAAAGACAAAAGTGTATTGAGGTATTGTTTCCTTTTGTATTTGCATATCTTTCTGGTTAAGTGATACTGACTAAATTATAAGTCACTAAATAAAAACTATAATTAGTTATTAACTGATTTTGTTTTTATTTCATGGTTCTAGTGTTTTCACTCTACACTAAGTGTACATAGTACATAGTACATCATATATATATTTCAAATGTATTCGCTCAAGGGATGCGGGTTAAAAAAGCTACAAAAAGCCTCAAGTAATCACGGTTCGAGTGTCCTCACTGTATGTTTTCTCATACAAAACAGCTACTTTTTCGTTCGTTTTATACAAAACTATAAAATTATGTTTTTGTATGAACTGTTGATTAAATTTAAACATTCAACTAACTTTTTATGGAAATTATTTTATGATGTAAAGATCCTTTTTGTTGCATTTTCCTCATGAATTAGGTATAATGAACATCATCAAAAATGACTCGAGGGCTAATTTTTGGTGCCGACAGGTTTGTTATTTTGCATATCAAGGTTATGCAATAAGAGGTATTTGTTCTTGCCTCCTTTGTTCTTGCTCTTCAGGGTTAAACTCTACTCTAACTGGGAAATGCAGTTGTGGAGCCGGTGGAGGTGGAGGTGGAGGTGGAGGTGGAGGTGGTCGAGGACGAGGATTGCAGCCTTGCCTTCTTGCAACAACGATAATTACTACCAATAAAACTACACTAGAAATACTCCCTCCAATTATCCACCATTTGTTTCCTGAAAGGAACAAATAGACTTTTTATTAGAGTCGGGCTCAAAATGTTAGAGTGCAAAAATAGTGCTAATCAAACAATAGAGAACAATAGAGTTAGCATTAAATATCACTATTTAGTACTAATTATAATCATGTTGCATGTTTTTAACGTCAGAACTATAATAATATGAGCATTTGTGTTTTTGGGCAAAGCTGATAAAATAATATATGACCAGCCAATGTATATGGGATAAATATACCACGGCGAGTCGAAGAGGATTACCTGCATGAGGATCTTTTGAAGTCCTTTTGTCAGCACAAGTCCCTTCACAACAACAATTTGAAGTAAATTGTGCACTCTGCAATGAAAGTAAATAAAACAACATAACCAAAATGAACGAGGGACGAAAAAAACTTGAATTACCTGCTTTTCAAGGTATGAGCTTGGACATGCATTTTACTGAGATTACACCCATTTTAACATTTGCACATAACTTGACGTTATAATATTGGACTTGAAACAGTGAAAAATTATTACTATTCACTACAACTTAAAAAAATATTGCTAAGTACTTGACCGATCAAATAGTCAGTATTGAACGGACATTATGAACAGACATATTTTAAAAAAAAAATTATTTAATTTCCGACCTTCAAATCGCAAAGAATTATATATAGAATCACAACACAAAATCAGACTAGATTTTCTGACTTTTTTGAAATAGAAAGCTGTAATCTATTTGAATTGAGTGCATGCAAAAACTTCTCCGAAGTATGTTGAGAATGTTGCTCCTAAGGAAACCTTCGGAAAAAGTTACGGCTTTTTTCACCTGGACCGTACATGTTACAAAAAAATAGACGCTCAATGAGCACATATGGCTACTGAATAGTGTGAATAGAAATCGAAGGCAAAAGTAAATATAATTACTAGTTTATAGTCCTTCCATCGGAATATTTTGGAAAGAGACGTCCAATGAGCGAATGTGCAGTGCATAATATTAAATTATTGGTATTTTTGAAATATAAATATTATGCTAGAAATGATGTGGTATGTTATGGTGGTTCTACAGTCGCACACAGATTACATATGTTGACAGTGCAGCGCAATTTGTTGGAACAAATGGAATTAGTCTTTGGAGCAGAAGCAAGAGTAGTGCAATCATATCAGGGAAATTGTATGGAAAACGTATTCAAGAAGCGTAATGTTTATTCGACTGCTTTTTTATGTAATAGAGTTAAACAAATACAAGAGAGATAGATCAAGTCTTTTAATTAATTCCTTTCCCACTAAATTACAAAAGTCAAAAGTCGTTTACAAAAGATGAAGCAGAGAAATATAAATAGTTGAAGTTTTGAATTTTGAAACTTAGTCTTAGTGATAAATAGTCAATGAATTATTTGCTTATTGAATTTGGGTTGAATATGATTTGGGAAAACATGAAAACTAGGTGAAGCTGTTAGCTTTTTGTTGCTGTTCATTGTCTTGTTGGTTTTGAATATTGTGCACAAAGAAAATTATTTTCCACCTATTTTTTGTCAGATGTAGTTTATAGAGTTGTAGTTTTCAATTTTATACAGTAGTTTGAAAAAATAGTCATTTTTTTTAGTCTAGAATGTTAGTTCTATATCAATAACAATAATGGTTGTTGTTAGATAGATAGATAATCTAGGTGTTGACTTTCTAAGGATTTTTTTTATATTTTTGCCTAATTTTCTCTCTCTTCAATGTTCACATAATCTTGTGCAGCATTATTTCCAACAGATCACTTTTTGTACGTTTGATTTTGCATAATTAAATTGTCATTAAATTAAATTGTCATTAGAATTATCGACAATGTCATAAGAATGCTCAAATATACTTATCACAGCTTCCATTGTTGTTTGGTAGATGAAAGGTAGTAGAACCTATAATACAGGTCTGTCATTTCCCAAACCAATAAAACGACTACATGGACATTCAGCAATGAAGTATATACCGATTTCTTACAGCCTTACTGTCACGACTCGATGACATAGTGGCTACGCATTTCCAGAATGCAGTAGCCACAAAAATGGGAAAATATTTGGCTCTTGGTCATTTGTAAGGACGTCGCTGCACTCGGTCCGTACGGCCCTCCCAAAATTTATTTTGTATGAATTTAATTTATCCCTTTTTGGACCATGTAAGAGAAAAAGAAATTGATGGCTGGTGTATATTATATATAGTTTGTAGTCTTTATTGCTACATGATCTAATGTTAAAAGTTCATTTTGAATTGCTTCCAAACATAGGGAAATTGGCCCGCTACATAGACATGTACACACTACAGTTGTACCTCTATTAAGCGGACACCCATTAAGTGGTTACCCTCTTTAAGGAAGCCACAATAAAACTGAGTCCCAAATTTATTCCTATACCTATTCTATACCTCTATTCATCGACCAACCTCTATTAAGTGGCCACTTTTGTAAAGTCCCGAGGGTGATCGCTTAAAAGAGGTACCACTGTATACAATATACTTAACAAACCACAAAGTTCAGTTCTTTCACAAGGGACAAATCTGTATTACAACCCGATTACAACCTCCTCCAGCTGTTACGATTTCTTTTATCAATAATTTTCTCATGAATTATTAATTACTAGTTTTACAAGTACTGATCAGTATGCATGCATGGTAAGCACCAATTAACACAAATATCGAAGTTGCTACTAAAGGACTAAATGTCATTAAAATATATATTATTTAGAGTTATAATATTTGGAGTAACAATATATAAATATGTCAATTAAGTCATGCACATCGTTACAAAACTTACAATATGTGTCCCATAATCCTCATTTGACACGTGAAATGTCAATGCTGTACTGTTACCACATACCAGCCTAACAGAGGCTTGTATTTCATATGGACCATTTTTAGTGACAGACCTATAGTGAAAGCAATTAAAGAGAAAACTTTATTTTTATAAATCCATTTAGACCGGTGTTCTGGCCAGCAGGGAGAATGATGGAATTCATATAGGGATGATTTATATAGGGATGATTCATATATAGGGTTGATTCACATAGGGATGATTTAGTTACCCCCTTTTGAGCAGCCAAGTTATAAATTCATATTCTATTTTGTATCTTAATTAACTCATTTGACATCTCTTTTTGAAGAATATTAATATTGGGGCAACTATAACACTTCTGTTGCATGGTCAGTTTTTTTTGGTCGTAGAGTCTCAGATCCCCCCTCTAATTTCCCTCTATACATTTTCTAAAACCCTAAATTCTCGGTCTCAATTTGTTTGAAAACCTGAGGTCTTGCATTGTTGTATTCTAAAACTGATTAACTATGATATGTTTATTACATTTTTATTGCCACTCCTTTATGCATAGGGTGTATATACGACATATATACGCTGTATGTATACACCTCATTAAATTCCAAATACATTGTTATTAAATCAAACTTGAATGGTGCTGAATTATGGATAACAGTATTTCAGAAGTAAACATTAATATTCGAGCGTGATTATAATGGTGTATTTGCAGTTTAACGAGCTCCCACAATTCCTATCGGTCTCAGATCAACCATTCCAGATGGACAAGGTTAATTGAAATAGGTGTATATCATACATGCAGGTTTATTCTTACTTGTGAGTGAATCTTTGATACAGAATGATTCTTGAATTTAAGTCCACAGCAGAGGGTCTGAGCTTTGGTGATGTACCATGGGATCCAAATGAGAAACAAAATTTCACAGACCCATTTGTATAGTATGCAAACTAAAAACACATTAACATGTTATTAAGGTGACTGAACTAGTTACTACTTTGGAGAGCTTTAAGTCATGATGATCTGGAGTGCAATTTTTTTTACATGGATTACTAAGTAAATTAGGTTTCAGTTTTTTTGAGATCAATAAGTTATTTCAAAATTATTTGAAAATGGAAATATCAAATTTTAAAAATCAATTAATAAAAAGAAAGAAATGAAAAGAAAGAAATGAAAAGAAAGAAAAAAAACATTTTTAAAATAAATTAACAAATGAATAAAGAAATGTATGAATAAAAAAATTAAAAATATATAAATAAATACATAAACAAATGAGAAAAGTATATATTATATAAATAAATATGTAAACAAACAAATAAATGAATGCATTTCGTGTCTTACAAGATATGCAATTGATGTGACAGTATGGCTCAATTGATAGATAATTGGATTTATTAATGCTGCTTTACAAGATTGCATTGGAAACAAATTAAAAACACTGGCTCATACTAACACAGATCGGGAGGGGGGGATGGGGGACCCCTAATTTTGCTATATGGGTATGTTTTTCGGCTTTTAGGTCTGGGGTAGTGTATCATTTTTTACAATTTGTCTGGTGTAGGGTAAGGTTTTTGTCTGGGATAGGGTATCTTTTTGACCGTTTGTCTGGGATAGGGTTATGTTTTAGTTGTTTTAGCCTGCTAGGCTACGTTTTCTGCCATCACCAAAAATTAGGTTAAGTCTTGGGTAGGGTATGTGAAATCAAAATTCTAGGTCTAGGATAGGGTCAGGGTTTTGAGGGCCCGGTGGTACACCCCATCCAAGTAGTCCAAGCTAGTCTTACTAACTGTACTAACCCTCGTGATGTCAATGCAGGTCTCAAAAAAGATTAGACTTTGTAAAGAGCATTTTATCATAATAATTTCACATGGAAAGTATATTATATACTCCATTATTACAATGACCAACAATATTAAGAAAGTGCAAGTTACATACCCCAGTGTTATTGCATGCTCTGTCTACTTCGGGACGCAATGATTCATCAGCAAATATGTCAAAGTTGTTACATGGTGACCATGCAATAGTCCAGCCTTTTGATTGTACTTGAGTTCCCATGGCAGTATAGCTGCAAGTTGCAAGGAATAGTACATGGCATATTCAGCTGATATTCAGCTGGAATATAGAAGTTAATACTTTTAAATTCTTATTATTTGCATGGTGTCTGCAGTCAGCAGGTACCTTGCATTACATCAGGTTTTTTTAAACTAATTGAATAGCCACACCCATTCACACATCATGGGTCTCTGTCTTTTGGGTAGTCTCCTTCAGCCGTTTTTAGTGTTGGGCTTCCTGTGTCCCTCCCCAGGGAAACAGGAAGCCTGACATTAAAAACGGCTGAAAGGCAAAATAAAACAATTCAAATAATTTGAAAATATGACCTACTAGTTGGTTTATTCGTTTATTTTAAAACATGTCACTCGGTCGGTCACCTATCGACCTCATAGCCCTTAGGCCTAAAAAATCCGCCTAATTTAATATTGATAACTTTTCATTTTGCATCATAAAAGTTACTAGCTATATATCACTACTCATGAATAAAAAACACTTTGCAGTCTCTATAATATTGTTGCTACGAGCCACCAGGCGAGCAGCAACACTATATTCTTGGGGTTCCTGTTTGCGATATACCAGCAAAAATCTCGATTCGAAAGTTCTTCCATTTGGCCCCCCACAGTTATTATCAGGGGCAAATTATTCCAAGGCATCGTTTCATCACTGAAATTATCCGAGTTAAATCTTTTTTTCGCACTGTAAAGCGGAGGTCAAACGGTTATGATAGTTGATGATGGTTGAAGGCGTCTCAACAGTGGCGGATCCAGGATTTTCAAAAGGGGGGGGGGGGATTTTGGAAAAGGGGGGGGGGAAGTCACCCAATTCCCCTCCCCTGGATCCGCCCCTGCTCAACTATCATCAACTATCATCAACTATCCTGTGCGCTCGGTTAAACGACAAAAACTATCATCGACTATCATGTGAAATTTGAACATGTTCAAACTCTATGATAGTCGATGATAGTCGATGATAGTCTATGATAGTGCATGATAGTTGATGATAGTGCATGATAGTTGGTGGTCATGAACTATCATTGCCGTTTGACCGAGGCTTAATAATGTCAAAATCAAACTTATTTATTGCTGGAAGCATTGATCAGGGTCACGAACGGACGACAATGATCGTTTTACTTTACGAGTTTTTCAGTTCTGTTTGTAGATCAGATCTTTACCGAAGGAGACTTTATCTTGATGCTCTTGGAAGTAGAATCATCCCTGATATTATTGAACATATAAATGCTTACATATTCGCTTAGTGAATATCCAAGATTGGGCTGCCTGTGGGATATTATGTAAACAGCTCGCAGCAATTTACTTTTGATAGAAACGACTAGTATTTATTAATTTAAATCAAGTTGTCTTTTGCGGACTTTGCGGTTAAAATGCTTGCAGCTTAGAATGGGCATCACCCGTACAAAATCTATTATAGGCATGAAGTATCTAATTTGTATATTACTTATGTTATTTGATATTTGATGTGTAGACTGATCAAAGCGGAAATACTCCCTTCGACATATATTTAACAACTCATAATGTGCATTACAAATCAATTGGTGTTAATTGAGTTTGATAGACCATTCATGACCATTTTCACGAAATATCCTATTAGTGGAAGTATCAATTACCTTGGTTTTCTATGCCCAGCTATTTCCAAAGGCGATAGATCAACTATCATGTTGCTTGTCGATGATTTGCAAGCACACCACTTCTGTTTACCAGGCACTGGAGTACATAAAACACGATCGCCAGGATTTATTGTTCCAGATAAAGGTCTTACAATTAGCAAAACAACAAGAATTTTCCACAAAAAACCTTTCATGTTGTTTGCACATTGATAATATTAAATGACGCATACGCAATTATTCTCGGAATCAGGGGATTCCCGGAGGCCTGTCAGCTTATACGTTAGTCACGAGACAATCACGCAACGTTAAAGTAAGGCGTGTTTGTTAATATGGTAGTTTTTTTTACGCAGTGTCTATATACCCGGCAGCCGGTCGCGGTCTCAAAAAAACTAAATACCCGGCAGTCCAAACTTTCTCAAAAGTATGGCCAAATAACTATCTATGTTAAAACCAAACCAGTCAAAGTTTGTTTAGAAATACTAAACGCTTCTTCTAAGCTGTACCGCTTTGAATAAAGTTCGTCAGTCTTTGCTCGGCATAGTATACAAAGGTATACGAATCACTAGCCTGCGTGCAGCCGGTTTATATTATTACGGGTAATTAAACCGGCTGCACGCAGGCTAACGAATCACTTGCTTCGCAGTGGCACTTAGAAATTTTGTCAACACTACTGGTCACGCTCTCTCAAAAAGTCGGCAAAAGGTCGCAAAACGGCTATTGCCAAGCATATCAAACTAATCTAAATTGGTTTAGAACTATCAAGCGCTTTTTATTTTCGAAACTGCTTTGAATAAAGTTTGTCAGTCTCGGCATAGTACACAAACCTGAGTATGAATTGGTTCGTGACTGCCGGTCGCAGTCTCAAAAAAACTAAATACCCGGCAGTCCAAACTTTCTCAAAGGTATGGCCAAGTAACTATCTATGTTAAAACCAAACCTGTCAGTCAAAGTTTGTTTAGACATACTAAGCGCTTCTTCTAAGATGTACTGCTTTGAATAAAGTTGTGAACACTGCCGGTCACGTTCTATTGAGTGCATGTAAAATACACGGAAGCTCAAACTTTGAAAACGAAAAAAACGGGGAAAATTCAATAAAGAAACCAAATAGTTATAAATGTTTGAAAACTATGAAACGTGTCTGTGTCATGAGAGAATGAGTTTTAACATAGATAGTTATTTGGCCATACTTTTGAGAAAGTTTGGACTGCCGGGTATTTAGTTTTTTTGAGCACGAACCAATTCATACTCAGGTTTGTGTTCTATGCCGAGCAAAGACTGACAAACTTTATTCAAAGCAGTTTCGAAAATAAAAAGCGCTTGATAGTTCTAAACCAATTTAATTAGTTTGATATGCTTGGCAATAGCCGTTTTGCGACCTTTTGCCGACTTTTTGAGAGAGCGTGACCAGTAGTGTTGACAAACTTTCTAAGTGCCACTGCGAAGCAAGTGATTCGTATACTATGCCGAGCAAAGACTGACGAACTTTATTCAAAGCAGTACAGCTTAGAAGAAGCGCTTAGTATTTCTAAACAAACTTTGACTGGTTTGGTTTTAACATAGATAGTTTTTTTGGCCTTACGTTTGAGAAAGTTTGGACTGCCGGGTATTTAGTTTTTTTGAGACCGCGACCGGCTGCCGGGTATATAGACACTGCGTTTTTTTTTAACTTTGTTTGTTTGTTTATTGAATAAGCCGGTTTTAAAATCTTTTTAGAATTTAGAAATTATCAAAATAAAAAAGGAAAAGGAACAAATCAGGCACAGCCAGCCCGATCTCATTATCACAAAATAAATATTTTATGTGTCATACATACTAAAAATAAGAAAAGGCTGCAGAGGAGATATATTAAACACCACCCATGGTCACTTACCAGCATGCTTTGCATTGTATATTTTGATTTGATTGTAATAATTCATTAGGGTTTTCCGATTTAGCGACTTTGGTACTAATAGTACCAGATACTAATTAGCTTACGTGCATGTTTACCGTTTTTAGAATTTCTAGGAGATGCATGTGTTCAAAATATTACATTTTCTGAGTAAGAATAAAAAATAAGAACAATATTGCAGAAATAATGACAAATTAACACTGGTACTATCATCTGGCACTATTAGTGCCAAATCTGCCTTTGTGCCGGTAAATCGGAAAACCCTATTTGGTCAGTCGTATACGTGCTTCTGTAGTTTCAGATTGCAACGCCGTGCGCAATGCATTCTGGGTTGGGCTCACGAAAAAGTGACAAGCCGGAACATGCTAGGACTGTCCACAAGTTGCTCGGCAACTTTTGGGCAACTTTTCCGATTTCGAGCAACTTTTCCAATTTCGAGCAACTTTTTCACTTTCGAGCAACTTTTTTTCTTTTTTAATTTTTTACATGAATTCAAACCAATTATCTTGCCCAATACGAAAAAAATATGTTTATTTTACTCCAATGATTCAAATACTGTTTGACAATAGGCTTTACAGTATTTGAATACACTTTGTGGAGCAGTGGTCTTCCTGTGGTAATTTGTAAATACGATTCAGGTGGTCAGCGGTTGTAAAATCCAACAAACTTTTCTGCAAATACCAAGAAAATATTCTAAATTTATGTTAACACGATATATTATTAAAGCTGACGGAATTCTATGCTATGAAATCATCAAATTGATAAGAAGCATCAACAAATTTCGAGCAACTTTTTAGCAACTTTTAGATTTTTGGCAACTTTTAAGCAACTTTTGTTTATTTGAGCAACTTTTTGGGCAATTATGAGCAACTTTTATGACTTTTTGGAGCAACTTGTGGACAGCCCTAGAACAGGCCGTGTAATTCTATGGTAATTCATGAAGACTTTGAAGCGTTTTTATCCAACCTTCACTCTTTATTTTTCAATTCTAATGCAACATATCTTGAACATTAGCCCTCAAAGAATATAATTTATAAGTAAGTAACATTTTTAGCCGTTTTTAGTAAGTCTTCATGAATTCCCATACAATTACACGGCCTGTGGCGGCTTGTCATGTTTTAGTGATCACTTTTTCGTGAGCCCAACCCAGAATGCATTGTGCGCGGCGTTGCAATCTGAAAATACAGACGAGAATACAAATAAAACAAAGAGCTGAACGATTTAGTAAGAAAGGATATGCCCACTCATCTCGTAAAAGATATTCAAAATATCTGAATGTGTGATTTTCATGGTCAACTAAATTAGTCTTTCATGCGGTACATGCTGTGACCATTGGTTCTATGATATCATATTTTTATTTCTGAAAGACTGATCACGTTACAATCTACACAAACCATCTTCGTTCTATCTACGATATTTTTTTATTTACACTAATAATATAAAATTACATATTTACAATAATTAATATTGTTTTTTTTGTTGGTTTTAATATACAAAACTAAAAAAAAAAACTAAAATTATGTTACGTTTCTGTAAGAACAAATGTTTTTTTCAAAAAATCAACTACAATGTTATGAAAACCTTTTTATAAAACTATAATCAAGGTATTTTTAAACAGCAGTTAAAGTGTTTTAAAGGGTTAAAACCCTTCGCACCTGTCAGCCCATCTATGTGGATTGATTTTTCAGTCAAGATGAGCTCATGTGTTAATCACTATTTAAAAAACTCACAGCTAGCTGTATTAGTGCAGTGAAGGGTTTTTCATACTTGATAAAATATGCTGTAGGTTTTATAAATGGCTACATAAACTACAACCTACATTTCCTGTTTTTTTTTTTTAATATCCAGAATTTATGATTAAACTACAAAAATGAAGATAAATCTGTATCGGATATAAAAATACTTCTCAAGGTTATGCGTTTTCTTCATGAATAGTTCCATGCGCCATATCTTGAGGTAGCCGGGTCTTTGCATTGAAGTGAGACGAACGTTGAGCTTGCAATGAGACCTTTTAACACATCGCGGGGACAATCATTCACGTGCATGTCATCATATATCATTGTAAGCTAGCTCAACGTTCGTCTCCCTTAGATGCAATTCGCAAATGCCAAATCTACCTTTCAAGATGGCGCAGGGAACTGTGAAGGGGACTTCAGTGAAAATGTTTAAAATGACTTTTTGGGCTTTTAGGGCTTTTTGGTTAACTGTCCGCGGTCTTATTATTCCTGTATGGTTATTCAAGAAGAGGTCTTTGTTCTTGTCTTCTTTGTTCTTGATCTTCGGGGTTATCCACAACTGGAATTGGTAAATTCACTGGTGGTGGTCCTGGACGAGGTCTATTCTTTATGGCAATAACAATAATTACTGCCAATACAACTGCACCAGAAATACTCCCACCAAGTATCAACCAATTGTTTTCTGAAAGGTACAATGCAATAATTATTAGAGTGGCTCAAAATGCTATCATGACTAAAGAATGTATTTTGTAAACGTTTTTGCATTCAAAATCAGGCAAACTTGTAACAGTCTGGAAAAAATGCATCAAAACGCTTCGCCTGTATTTTCAGTTAGCAATTTTATTACAGTGTAAGATAACCATAGGCACCCAAAAATATTGGAATATAAATTTTTAGTTAACCGCCGGAATCAGGAACAACCCTATATAACCGAATTAAGAAGTTCGGCTGATCGTAACAATTGGAAACATTGTCAAGCTTTATAACATGTTATTACTGCGGTTTTCATCTTTCTGCAAACTCACACATTGGAACGGCTAATGTGAAAGACGATTTTTATCTTTTATGTTTTTCAGTGCATGACTCGGCAGCCAAAAACGTATTTCGTAGAAAGTCGAAAACCGCTTAGCCTGCTGTGCAGACTCTTTTTTGTGTTCAAAATATTCGCCAATATTGCCAATATTGGCGAATATTTTGAGCGCAAAAAAAAAGAGTCTGCATAGCTGTAATATCCATATTTTCGATGGCCTAGTGAATTATTCCTACTCAAAACACATAAGAGAAATTTATAGCCATTTCCCAAGTGTTTTTAAAATTGACGTGCAAATTTTGGTCGACCTAGAGCTCTCTGCTCACACGGTAAATAATGGTTGTTTGTTGGGATGATAGTTTAATTTTTATTATACGAATACTGTCCTTAAAGAAATTGAATGTTTTCATTGTCAATCAGTTCCTGGCATGTATTTTTTATACTCACTGGATACACTAGCCTTACTGTGTGCACTAGGACTGGGTACACTAGGTGGGGGATCAGTAATACTTATGTTAGCACAAGCACCTTCACAGCAACAATTCCCAGTAAATGTTGCTCTCTGCAATGAAAATAAATAAAGCAACATAACTAAATGAAAAAAAATAATAATCAACAAGAGCATAATATAGATAAAAGTGGACAAACAAGATAGTCAACATCTGAAAATTTGTTAAAACAGTATGAACTGCATGTGCAAACGGTCTGTCTGCAAGAACAAAATTCAGTGTATTTATCATTAATTTATTTACCATACAGCAAATGTATTTTTAAAGACTTTTATACAAAAAAATAAAACATACATAAAAAATATATATACAAAAATATTACATTTGTCAATATTACAAGTCATGCATTTCATTTCTCAATAATTACCAGTATCCCATTTTTGTCAGGGTCATATGTCAATTTTGGACTTTTAACACCACTTTTAGCACACATCATCCTTATTGCCACTTTTATTTTTGAAGCATCATCCCTATAGGGATAATAAAAGCAATTGTTGTTTGAAGATGGTAAGAGAAAACACCTTTTTTTTTTTTTTTAATGGACATTTTAGGGACCGGTCATTTTGTATCGGGAGGGGGGGGGGGGGGGGGGAATTGGTGAAGGAGTTGGGGTGGCTGGTGGCTTTGAGGGAGGCCACCTGGACAAATTTAATTTGGGATCTAGGAGGGGCCAGACAAAAGTAATACGATACACAATATACAGATGTTGTACACTTGTTCAATATTTCTGTCAAGACGCTGTTTCTTTCTCTTTTTAGCTTCCCTGGTGTTGTTGTTCTGTTTTTGGTTTTTCTGAGGTAAACTTTAAAAATTCGCGTACACTCTTCCAACTTCTTTTTGACTATAACTATTTTACCATTAACATCTGCAATTATTCTTTCGATGATCGCTATAGCTAGTCGTTTCTCATTAAAGTTATGTTCAAATGTTCTTCAATCCTTCAAAGCTCTTCCATTCTGGTAGAACAATGCATTGTCATGTTTCTTCACTTGTTACAATGTCACATTAAGTTTGTTGAGTTTCGCGTTATGTTAATCAATGGCGTGGTTTAGGCGTCTACTTTCACCTGGAGTTTCACAACTTTGCTGGTACAACATACATATCTATCAGAACAGGTTTCAGCTTCTTGAGACATTTTTTCTTCCGTTTGAAGGAGATCAAACTGTTTGTTGTAAAACTATTCCTAAATGCTTGGTCACTTTCACGCGTTGTTCTCATTTTTAATTGGTCTCTGCCACTATCCTCATGTAGAGGATCATTATGTAACGGCATATTGCAAAACACCAATCAGTTCAGAACGAGAGGTAGATGACATGAAATACTGAAAGTGTGGCCCTAGTTGCTGACAAGTTTATTGTAAAGATAAAACATGTAAAGGATTACCTTCAACATCTTAAAGTTATAAAAAGTTCAGAAACATTTTTTCAATAACCACCAGCCCAGGCCCCCTCCTCCCGATAAAAAATGACCGGTCCGTTAGCATAAAAAATTGGTCGCGATTCTAGTGGATGCATTGATTCCTTATACTCGAAATTAATCTAAAGCCTGTTATATGTCATCTAAGCAATTCATTTATGTGATTTACAGATTTACATCAATATTTTCACATTATCTTTGTTATATATCATAATTTAATTTACTTTTAGTATTTATGTGTACGTTTATCTCAACACATCACTGGCTCTATTATTATTTTTATTATAAGTATTTGTACACTGGTGTGTTTAGTACATGTACATATTAAGTATGAACATATGAATTAGCTCCAGTTTCTAAAGCCAGAATTAAATACAGGTCCAATACATAACAACTAGTACACATTAAATATATGTCAAATACATATTAAAGTATATAAAGTTCTCCTAAAGGAGTGATAGTATACAAATATACAACAGTGTACACATGGTTTATTCTTGCCTGAACATTTGATATAGAACGAGCCTTGAATGAGCGTCAGTTCCAGTGGCTTTGAGAAATGCAGATTTTTGATGTGACCCATACGATTCGCAATATTTCCCAGACAGGAAATAATACGTATAACGTGCAAACTAAAGACACACATTAAAAAAAAGCTATAATTAAAACTGCAAAAAAGCCCCCCCCCCCCTTTACCCAAACCTCTTGTGAAAACAATATAGCACCTCATATATATAGTCCCTGGGATTATATTTTCTCTCTCCCATCTTCATATATACAAGCTAGGTGAATGCTATAAATTCAATTTGTTTTAAGTATTTTTTATTTCCCTGTAAAAGCAGCTGGGCCAACGTTTCACAGTTTAGAATTACAATTAGCCATACAATAAATAAAAACACAAACAAACAAATACGACAAGACATGCAATTTATGTGTAACAGGGTATGGTTGAATTGCAATTGGTATAGAAAATAGGATTTTCATTCCTGCTTTGCATCGTCTTGGCAGGTAATACCTAATTTGTATATTATGCAATTTTAAAATTGACTGCTGATTACCCGCCCTATCACTATAACAAGGAAGTCCCCCCTGAGCATTAGTATCATTGACCAAAAATATTTAAAGAGCAATTAAATTACATACCCCAGTGTTTATGCATGCTTTGTCCCAAGGTCGCACAGTTTCATTAACAAATATGTCAAAGTCGTTACATGGTGACCATGCAATATACCAGCCTTTTGATGATTCCTGATATCCCTTGGCAGTATAGCTGCAAATATTTGCACAAAATAGTATATATGTCATACTTCTTAATTCTTATCATTTGAGTCACTTGTGAACAGGACTGGGATATGACCTAATTCTGGGATCTGACCATGTAACTGGGCCTTGTACAGATGCCTTGTACAGGTGAAGGGGTTGGTTAGCCACTCCCCCTTGTATTTCAGTGGAATGTACTAGTGATAAAACAATATAAGATTACATGCCAGTTTATTCTGTATAGATCGATTTCACGTGACGTCACACGCATCGTGGCAGCCATATTGGTGTACCTCTCGGGTTGCAAATCACATGTAAATCTATGCAAACGCACTCCAAAACTATTACTTTAGCAACTATTTCATCGAATTCTAGCGGAATTATGGCAACTGCACAGGATCCAATCCCTTTTCCAGGATCCCAAACCTTCGTTACCAACTTCTGAATACGCTCTGAAGTTAGATTCAGCCGTAAAAAAGCGTTATTTGGAAAAGATCGACCCGTGTTGATCAGTACAAGACAAGAACTTCGACCCGGACTTCGACAGTTGTCAGTAAGACACTTATCGGATGTTTTCCCACCCCAAGCTTGGGATACAATTGAGATACTACCTTGGGGAGTAATTCCGATCAGGACTTCCACAGTGTTGTGCGGTTGTGGCTCTTGTAGGAAGGAATACCGATCGGTAATACTGCACTTTCGAGCTGTTTTATATACACCTTCGAGCCATACATGAAAAACATGTTTATCTTAATGAATCCTTTATAAATCGACAATAAACTCGAGCTCGCCATAATAAAATGTTCGATTTGTCAAACATATTATAATAAAAACACACTACTCAAAGGTTAATAATTGTTTTACGGCTAAGATTGTGTTTGTGTTTCAGTTTCAGTGTTCTTCATAAATAATCGCTTGGCCGCGGCATTAAACTCGGGGAAAACTTACATTTGTCAAACTTATTATAACACAAATACATTAGTTAAAGGTTTATTATCCAGTCCGGGTTGTATCTGTCCCAGCTTTTGGCAGCCCGGTCAGAGATGAAATGCTTCTCGCAGACTCGACTGACTGTGTTCGACTGACTCCGTGTCAGAGGTCTTGTCTACGTATGGCTTTAATCCACTCCTTTCGCCTGAATTCTGACAACTTTTTCGCTTCTTTGCCTTTGTTAGTAATTACTTGAGGTACTCTTGCAAAATATACACCTTGATGTCTGCGACTTTTAGCTCCACATCCAAAAATCAAACACATCACCATCTCGCTCGATCCCGATCGAGGTACACCAATATGGCCGCCAATTAAAAATTGGTCACGTGACTGAAATCGATCTATTGTTTACCGATCGAGGTACACCAATATGGCCGCCAATTAAAAATTGGCCACGTGACTGAAATCGATCTATATAACAGTATCCTAGCAATTGCATCATACTGTAAGGGGGGGGAGGGGGGTCACTCCCTTTGTCCATGGGTAGGGGTGATCGGCGAGGGTTTTTGAACACGACCCCGGCCTAATGTTAAAGACATCAGCCAAGCAAACTGACATGCATCGTCTCGTACCTATTATTGAACAGCAGCCAAAACTTATCGTAACTTTTTAGTCGATGAATAAACCTTCGAATAAAATCAAAATCTTTTGAAAAGGTATTTTCCTTAGCGAAATATTTAACAAAACGTATTTTATGGCCAAATAAATATAATGACGAAAGTGTCATAATCCGTCCTAATCGCAGTGTTGCGTGATTCATTCCTGTGGAGCTTTTTTCGGCAAATTATTATAATTAGCATACACAACGTGCAAGACTGTTTACAGTTCGGATATATGTTGAAAGTTTTACTTTAAAACCCGCTTTAATATCGCCTACATGTCAAAGAGAGAGAGGAAAAACCCTTGGAGTTGGTTGGTTCGGTGACCTTTCGTGATCCCGATGACAGATAGAGACTCAATGTTTACACAACTTCAAAGCCTTATAACTTTGTTCGAGTTTAATGCGTATAACACAACTTTGAGCGAATTGATCTAAAAAAGTTTTCAACCAAATAGCCTGAAAAATGCCATGTAGCATTATCAACTCAACAAAATTCAAAACGTGTGAGCGTTTGTCGAATAACAGCTTAGTTTTAGATTTATGACCAAAAGTTTCGAATTTCACAAAAATAATTGAATCTCCGGCTTCAACTCTAATTTATATCTAAACTAAGTAAAATGTTGACAAAGCCTCACACGTTTTGGAAGGCACGTATGTGCTAATTGACATTATGCAGAAAAGTCGATAATACAATGAGAACTTGTTTAGATCAATTCGCTCAAACAAAGACGGTCGTTTTGAGTTTAAAGCATCACAACTCTTTATACATTAATATTTTGGTAAAACAAATTACACAGGCGTATTCTATGGTTATTTAGCTTTAAAATGATTTGTAAATCTTTGAAATAATATTTAATCTGACGAGCTAATGATTTTTTTACTGAGACACCCCGCGAAGGTGGACTGTAACCTTCATTTAATATATCATTGTAGTGTTTGTAAACATTTGTTTCTCTGTTAGTGGGAAATGTGTACAAACGCGACCGAAATGTTTTTTTGAAAAGCTTAAAGGTCAAACAACTGTCCAATGATTTAAGTAATGTTTAAAGTCCGACAATGATCGAGGACTGGACGGGAGGCTAGGCGCAGCCGAGGACTGGAACTAATTTCGAATTGGAGGACTTTGACTTTTGAACGACTTCAAATCCTAACTAATTATTCTGAAGGAATCTTTGAATAAAAACTAGACGCTCTATGAGCGATTACTCGGGCTACTGAACCGAAGGGATTCTGAGGGATTGAAATTCATAATGTATCATACATAGATCATACACAATACATATACAGTGGTACCTCTATTAAGCGGTCACCCATTTTAAGTGGCCACCCTCTATTAGGCGGTCACAATAAAAAGTCCCAAATCTATTCCTATACCTATTCTATACCTCTATTCTGCGGCCAGCCTCTATTAAGCGACCACTATGGAAAGTCCCGAGGGTGACCGCTTAATAGAGGTACTACCGTATACATAGACACTAACTGAAGCAATTTCCGGTTAGTCATGAGCAAACTGATATTTAAAGCTCTAATACAGGCATATACGTATAGAAACCTATATCCTGAGACACAAATAGGAAAAATGTTAATATATCCAAGGAGATGACAGAGCCAGAGTTGTGTTTTATTTTAGGCATTTTAGCCCGCTTGGTGTTTTGATGAATAGGTTGGTATTTTAAAACAGCATTTAAAATGTTCCATAAATTCAAAGCTATTCTGAGGCACTAATAGGAAAATGTGAAGAAGAACTAAATTGGTTGATTAATGTTAACAAAATGTTTAAAATGTGCACAAAAATAAACAAATAATCATGTATGACTAATTTTAGGTTATTTTAATGAGAAATGTCCTTATCGTAATAACCCAAATTTCATCATGTTTTTAATGAGAAAATGAAAACTAAGTCTCAGAAACATTATTATCAAGATTAACCTTTTGAGAAATAAACGTCACGAAAATATAGATTGATAGTTATTGAGGCATTTGTGTTTTTTTGGGGCTGTATGAATCTGCTCGACTTATAATTCTATGTACCGGGATGCCTGTGTTACAAAGTGTTGACATTTCACCCCGTCCCCTCCCCCCAAAGCGCCGCTACGACGGTTCAGATTTGAGTATGCGATAACACAGGCAGCCCACCTACTCAATCTGAGGATTTTTTAAAACGAATAAAATATTTTTTACCGCGCACGCGCGCCATATTAATATATTGAACAAAAAATTGTTGTTATTTTTTAGCGCGCGGGCGGGCTTCCTGTGATGTATTTGTTTGAATACGCGCGGATGGGATTCCTGTGGCTTTTCGTCAAAGTCGTGCGGTGTCGAACATAGCCTCCTATGCAGCCGCTCCTTTGTATCGTCACGCAATACGAGTCTCCCCACGTGGGGAGACTCGTATTGCGTGACGATACAAAGGAGCGGCTGCATAGGAGGCTATGTCGAACAGGGTAGGATTTGGACAAGGTGTGAAACTCGGTCACGTGACAAATTTAATTTCGCGCGTAGTAAATCAGCCATGGGAGAAAATTTTCGTTTTTCTAATCTTGAACAAATAAATTGCATGTTCGTTGAATTTATCGACGGCAAAATATTATATTTTGTTTTATAAAAACAAACAAACACACAATCAATTACAGAATTATAAATGTGCTTTCAAGTTTTTTCTTATAAATAAACCATGTTTGAAAACAAGCAATGTGAACAAAAAGGCAGATTTACAATTATCTTTCAATTGTCTCATCAAAATGAAAACAGAAACTGATATTAAAACCTTAAACCTGCAAACGTTTGATTAAAAGTAAATAAATACATACTTTCAGCAGCCTAAGTAACGTTGTACACATCAAGCTTGTCTTGTTCAAACTGTTTCTTTCTCAGTGTGATAAATTGCTGTCATTCGGCACGGCTTTCACCACTCAAATAAAATTCAAATTCGCTTGAATTGCTGTATATATATCAGTCTCATGCAAGAGTTCAGCTAAAGGTTTTTGTTTTTTAGCCACAGAAGTCAACCAAAGCTATGGTTTAACGGTTTTTGAAATGAAATTCCTTCTTTTAAGCTAGCAAAAAGACCCGAGAAGAAAGTGAACAGCACCTTGGTCCTTTTTGGTCAAGATTTGCTCAATAGTACACTGATTATGATTGGTTCATTGGGCACTGGTTTTAGTTTTGAGAATTACAATTTTAATCAGCAAATAAAACTACGTTTTTACGGAAAAACCTGCATTGCTATATTATAAAAGCAATAGCAGCCAGTTCCTATGACTCTACCAGTGAAATAGAGCACTTAGGATGTTGTTAGAAACACTCGAAAAAGTTATAAAATCACTCGCTTTCAGCTGTTGATTTTATAACTTTTCTCGTGTTTCTCCCAACATCCCGCGTGCTCTATTTTACCGGTAGAGTCATAGGAACTGGCTTCTATTGCTTAATTCAGGCGTTCAGTGATTGTGATATATTAGATAAAACTAGCTGTTTGACTGTACTATATATAATGATGCAGAAGTCACAATAAAGATTACAAATAATACCAGATCTCGTTATTCAAGGTTTGTTTATTATAATTATAGACATTTGCTCTGTCATCGTACTCGTGAACCAAGTAGAATACCAACACGATTAATGAAGGCGTTTAAACACCAAAAGTAGGAAGCAGGACGGTTTGTTTATCATAGAATACGCTCAAATATACCCAGGTCTTCTAAGTCACATAATTATATAACTGTACAAAGGTCAACAGCGAGCATTATTCTTCAAAGCTCAAGGGATTGGGACACAAGCATTTATTTCCCGGATTTATTTCTCAAAGAAGGTTCAAATGTAAAGCCATGTATATGTATATCGTCCCTTTCTTGTAATAGACCAACGTCTCTCTATAAGAATCAGTCACAAGTAACCCCCCGTCTACACGAGCAATTTTTATGTGGCAATTTTTATTTGCTCGTGTAGATGAACGTCAAATATTTGTTGTCAATTTGCCATAACTGCCAACCCTCCCGGATAATCTGGGATTCTCCAGAATTCGAGCCTTGTCTCCCGGTCTCCCGGATAAAGATTGAAATCTCCCGGATAACGGGTAAATCTCCCGGATAATCGATAAAATCAATAGATTTGCTTGTAATTTTATATGTACGGAGGTTTTTTTTTTTTTATTTATTTATTTATTTTTATTTTGGTTCGGAACTTTTGACAAGATAAACAATTATCTCTCAATTATCCCGAACTCAAGATTTGAATTCGTCCGGGGTTGGCAGCTCTGATTTGCGTCAGTAATAATTTCGGACAGCGGAGACGCCTACGAAATAAAGGCTAAATACAAAGCAAGATGGCGCCAATAAAGAAAAGAAAAGTTAATGTTGCTGCAATAACGGCTTTATTAATGATATATCAAATAGAAAAGACTAAAAAACTAAAAAGAAAATGTTGGGTAAAGCCCTGGAAAATGGCGGGAAGATCTACTTCTGGCCAATCTTCTCTTAATATGTTAAGAATCTCTTCATATTGCGTCTTTTTTATATTACGGTTCTTATAGGTATCACTTCGACAGTTCCATAAACTTTCCCTCACTCGTACTGCCTTCAATAACAACGAAACCATTGCATCTGTCCATCCACCTTTGGAAGCCGCCATGTTGGCTGCGCAAATATTTGGTACTGGGGTCTACAGATGACTTCAAAAAATTGCCACATTTATTTGTCGTCTCGTCCACACGGACAATTTTCGATGTGTGGCAATTTTTATTTGCCACATAAAAACTAACATGCCAGCTTTCAAGCAAATACAGTTGTCACATAAAAATTGGCCAATTTGGATCATCTACACGAGCAAATAAAAATTGCCACATACACAATTGCCACATAAAAATTGCTCGTGTAGTGTAAACTATATTATGATGTAGAGAAGAATCCTGGTCCTAAAAACACACTATAATCCAAGCAAAACAATAACAGCACCAAGGTAATGCTTATCTTTGGACAAAATACAGGACAACAATGTGTTGTAAATGAGTTTGTGTTCTTTAATTATAATAACAATGAAATTAATTCATCAAATGATCTTGTAATGATAATGAATGTATTCAGGATCAGTTGTATACACGATTGTCACACTATATGAATGACAGTCATGACTCTCATGCAATCAGAACTAGCCACAAGTTAAAATGTGTTTGATACTGATTATGAACTTCAATATAGTGACAGTTTGACAGGTAATCTACAACAAGAAACTGCAAATTATTCATATGAGATATTGGTAGATAACAAATTTCTACTGAAACTGCGCGTTCACGCAGGCGTCTATTTTCATAAATTGTACTTATAATTAAACGTAGTTAGAGCATCAAAGAGAATCCCGAGTTCACGCAGTTATGCGTCTAGTTAATATAAAATTCCATATGGAGTATTAGTTTTCATGTTCATTGCCATTGTCGTTTCAAAATAGTGAAATATTCAACTATAAATGGATTTGAAGGACTTCGATTCGAATGTTTAGGCTGTTTCGATACCATGTGGAAAATCGTCTCATCTAAGGATATGCATGGATTTACAAGCTTCATACTTCATACTTCTTATTTTCAAACGAACCTTATTCATTGAAGTAAATAACATTTGTGTGAATCGATCATTTGTGGGTCTTTGTATGTAGCAGTCAATAATATCTTTAGATAATTGTATTTTAAAGAGCTCATTGTATAGTTTTTACAGTGTTCTCATTCTATAAGCAGTTGATCATTTCATGAAAGCTCTTTGTTACCCAGCTTCTAGAGGCTCCCTATATATGTAGTCAAGATCAAGCTGGGGAAGTGAATTTTTTTAAACACTGGGACTGGTATATCCACAAATATAAAACAATGATCACAGGCAGCCCAAGCTCTGAATTACGTCATTGAATATGCTTGTATATTAGTGAATAAAGAATCGAATTACAACAGTTTCAGTGTCTTCACTTTATTCCGCTTCAGTATGTTCACTTCATAATTTGAATAAAATACAAACTTTGTGGCATGCTGTTCTATGAATGTTATATTGTCTGTGTGTCGTTTTTTACGCGAAAAACGACTTATTTAGGGGGGAAATTGAAGTTTTAGTTTGACCTACCTCACCACTTACTATGTGAAGTCACTGAAACTGTTGTAATTCGAGTCTTTATTCACTAACATACAAGCATATTCAATGACGTAATTCAGAGCTTGGGCTGCCTGTGCAATGATAAGTGGGAATTGGGTTTGAGAATTTAACTTAGCAAAACTATCCAGGGTTATAAGGCATGGGAAATGGGATTAGGACTTTTCCACCGGCACCCCCATGATAGATTATTTTTAATTAATAATAAATTATTGAGTAAGTCATTTTTGATAATGATATAGTGCTATTTGATATATTGTTCTTGAACATAGCCTGACAAAGTATCCCATGGATATTCCAGTCATCTTTTTCAATATTTGCTGGGTATCTAACAGTAAAATATGTACATGTGCTCCATAGTGAAGTTTCTCTTTGTTTGTTTCTTGTATTTTCTAAGTAAAATTATATATGTTGATTACCCTGCGAGCCAGATTCTCCTTTAACTTCTCTCTCCCTGGGATGGGAAAGTGACTCTGGTTACAGGATATATATTGGTTTCGGTATACAAATAACAGTGCAACTTGGAAATAATGAAATAATAATATCTAGTAAATCAGTAATGGTAATAGAGTGCTAACACCATATCCATGAAATAAAATATAATTGCTACTGTGTAATAGTATTTAGTGACAATTAGTCACTATCAAAGACAAGTAAAGTTGTAATGAGGTATTGTTTCCTTTTGTATTCGTTGTTTCTGGTTGACTTAAAGTGACTAAATAGAAACTATTAGTTAGTTACTATTTTGTTTCTATGTCATGGATTTAGTGTTTTCGCTCTACTTAATTGTACTATTTTATATCTATTCTTTGTTCAACTAGTACCAAGGAGCAAGGATGGCACAGTTGGTTAGTGCGCGGCATTCTGTGCGAGAGGTCCCGAGTTCGATTCCCAGTGACCTCGCATCCTTGTTTCGACTTCTCTCCTTTCCGTGTAGCTTTAAGTAGTTTTAAATACCCTTAAAACGGAGCACTGATGGAGAGAGGGGAGTAAAATGAGCACCGTCGGCCTCAAGTTTATCAGTATATAACTGTCTATCAGTATATGACTGTCACGAGTTACCGACGTTAAATAAGGTTTCTTTACTTTACTTTACTTTACTTTACTTTACCAATGGACAGAAATAAGAAAACATTTATATTTATACCACCCGTCCATTTTGTTTAAAGCAACAAGAATACTACCGGTATACCTTTCAGTATAAACATTTTGTTCAAAGCAACAAGAATAACTCAGTGTCCCTAACTATGATTAACTGTCCCTAGCTATTGATCATCTCTCCATAAAAGTCAGATCAAGGGCACGAGTAAACCCTGTACTGAGGGTCTAGTTCAATTAACTTTGTCGCTGATTTATAATGCCTAAAGCCTAATCGTCTTTTATCGCGTGCAAAGCGTGTAAAACATTCAACGTGTATTTGCAAGTGTTCCTCAGTGGAAACAAAATCACAAATTACGGTTTAGGAATCTTGAAAACTCATGCAATTTTAAAATCCCATGACCACTTTTGCTCTCAAGATTAGGCTTTAGCCTTGTTTCAGAGACGAAGTTAATTGAATTAGCTATATGTGTAAGGGATATTTCGCAAAAGCTTATGGTTTTTACCAGGATATTGAATTTTACTGTGTTAAGTACTATAATAATATTTACAAAGCTCACAACTACTGTTTTATCAAGTGCAGCTGATAGAGTTTTATACTTGATAAAATGCGATGTGAATTTTTTTACTATGGAAATCAGTAGACTGGTAATCATGCCCCAAAAATTCCGTCCACGTGACCAATTTTTTTTGTACCATGTGATCGTTTCTGGCCAATCATTTTGCTCAAAATTGGTCATGTGGTACAAAAAGACACACCCCCAAGGCCAAATTTTCAACGTACATTTAACCACTCTAGTAGCCTGCGTAGCAAGCGTTTCTTTTGGGGGGAACGGGAGAAAGTTGTTTTTTGGTTGTTTTGGGATAGCTGTGTTACAGATATGGCCGCGCGAAACCTAAGACGAGTACAAAACATCAAGTTAGGGGGAGGGGGAGAGGAGGGAAGGAAACGCTTGCAAACAAACCCCTGGATTCTGAAAAACTGCGTTCGCGCGTCCACGAACGCACCAATCAAAATGCTGCGTTTCGGTACTTATGACAGCAGATTGACAGTGAGGTATGCCAGAGCACTTCATAGAGAGCATTTTAATGCATTTTAATTAAAATATTGTGTTCGTTCAATAACACACGATAAATAGCGTCGCCTTCGTTTAGTGAAATCAATTTTGAAGAAGTTTTAACAGACATTATATCACAATTAAGAATAGTTCTCAAGCTAGAACAGAAAGAAGCATTGAAACAACTTGTTTTCGGGGGAGATCTGTTCGCCGTCCTGCCAACAGGCTTTGGAAAGAGCTTGATCTTTCAAATCTTTAATAGTACTCGTGCTGGAATAGCCTGTGTTACAGCCGGAATTTTTCTCTCGAAAGTCCGTCTGTGAATCAGCGCAACGAACCGTGTTCTGGCCCCCAGCAAACTACACGATTATGAATACTATAGATGCTGATTGGCTTTCGATGATGCTCTTTCATACACGAACTCTCATTGGACAATTCAATACTTCCGGTTATGTTGAATTGTCCAATAAGAGTTCGTGTAAGAAAGAGCATCATCGAAAGCCAATCAGTATCTAGTATATATAATCGTGTAGTTCGCTGGGGGCCAGAACACGGTTCTGTACAGGTCCGCAAATGAACCCAGGCCCGGAAATGATCCCAGGCCCGCAAATGAATCCAGAACTGGCCCGCAAATGAACCCGAGTAAAAATGGAATCTGGAAAGGACTAAAGAATAAAAAAATAAACCACGACAACAAAATTATTATGATATATGATAAATAATGTCAATATTCATTACTGATAAGTAAGACAAAAAAGAACAGTTCGGGCTTTCCAACTAGACTCTATCGATCGATTGTTACACGTTGATATGAAGCTTTGACTAATATGGTCTTTACTGAGTCTACGGGTTTCTAATTGGATCAAAGAAACCTCAAACGAACAGACAAATGCTAATTTCAACGTATTCATATATCAGAATTTTGATATAGACAAGTTAAAACTTATGATATCGTATGTTGTGAAATTATAATAAAAATTGCAATGTTGAATGTTTTTGTCGGTCTGGAAAATTTTAAATATGGTCCAATTACTTGATTGTTGCTGGTCTATGTAACTTACATGTTAATTTCCGGTAAACTACACTTATCATTTCACAACGGTAGATATTTATAAATCGAATAAAACTACTTTAAAGAAGCAGTTAATGTGCCGATTTTATGCCTTTTTGACTAACGATGAATCTATATGCATGTGTTCAGACTGTTTAGTGAATTGTTTCGGTCGGTGTTGCAAAACACTTTACTTGGCACAAAGAATACTCGCTCATACATGACAGGCTAGCACGCGTGTTCAATTGGGTCTTCAATTTGTTCGTTCTGTTGTAACTCTGGTTTTATCGACTGCTATGAATATTGTTGTTTGTTTACACCGCAAACACAGCCAACAATGAAAAGGAAAAAGAAAAGAAACAAGTAAGTTACCGGTTGACTTTATCAAACCAAAACACTTTAGAACGATTAAAATATGATTGATCAAACCATTATTTAGTTAATAGAGGGAACTATCAAATCTATAGCTATATCTAAATGGAAACTAGCTAGTAAAGTAGTATAGGCTGCGTCGGTGTTTGAAAAACACCGACGCAGCCTATACGGTGGCCTATACTAGTTTACTCGCTAGTTTCCATTTAGATATAGCTAGATTTGATAGTTCCCTCCATTAACTTAATAATGGTTTGATCGATCATATTTTAATCTTTTAGTAACGATAGGTAATATTAAAATACCGTAAAAAAAATGTTAATTTCAGAATAATTTTATATTGTTTAAATCATTTAAGTTCCTACTTTGTATTGTATGTACGTCAAAGTTTTGATATTGATTTCATTTTAAAGATAATAAAAAATTTTATAAGTCTGTACTAGTTAGCCGGTGTAAACAGATGTTTATCAAATTTGATAACCACAACATTGCAGCTAAAAGGATTATGACGTCATCATTCCGGTGTTGCACTAATTCCGCAGTAAGATTTTATTTATTGAGTTTTTATTGTCTTTCCAAAATGTTTTTGCGAGATTATTTTATACTACGTGGAAGAGAATTATCTTAAGTACAGTCTCGGCATGTTTCCGGAGTATTAGAGCGAAATGATGGTAAACGGTGAATAAATTTCTTAACTACACTGGTACTTCAAAGCATCAATTCAAACCCCGGTTTCCCAAATACTTGTTTTGTTTTCTTGTCGTATGATTTTTTTGGTTCCACGAAAAAAATATAGGGGTATTCAGGAGATATTCTTCTATCATTGTGTGAAATCTCAACATGGGCCGGTCTATAGAACGCCGGGCCGTTTTGATTTTGTGTATGAGTATGTCCGATTCCAGCTCATCACCCCATACTAGTCCGTACTGTTTACATTCAAGAAACGTTGCTCGATTGCTCGATAAATAGGCTGTAGTTTTGTAAATCGGTTAAGACGAAGGCCATTTCATGTTGGCTAAAAGATGGTATTTGGTATTGCATTATATTTAAAAAAAAAATTTTTAAACAAGAGTCAAGAATTGTTGATAATTTAGACGGGCTTCAAGCCGTACAAACTTATGATCCAAATTCTTATTATTACTTTTACTTTTTTTCTTCTGTATTAATCGCCAGTGTTTCTGCTTCTCTTTCAGAAAGCTGGCAGTTTGCATGTGTCTAAGACCTTTGTAGAATCGGACACGAATATGTTTTAAATTGAATACAAAATGATAATCTTACGAAGGTCACTACTATAAAATTATGTTGACCTTCAGCTGATACTCGCAGTCAAATGTTTTCATATTTTCCCGGTATTTCCAATTGCTTAAGCTATTCTCTTCTATAAAGAAAAATGTAATTAATATATGATCCAAATAGAAATATAAAAGTGTTTATGATCTTTATGCAAAACGGTAGAGTTATGTTTGAGTTTAGACAAAAGTTCTTTAAGATGACCGATAGCTATAGGTATTAATGGAAATTTGAAAGATTTGATGTAAGATACTTCAATTGTGAAATAAATAGCATTTAACATGAAGAATATAATAATACTTCTGCAGTACCATCTCAATTCTTTGTTGTTGTTCACTTAGATGTAACGTCACCTACTAAAACCGAGTTCTGATTGGCTGATCTACTGTTTGGTTTCTCAAATATCATAACAAATCAGGGTTATCAAATTTGATAACCATCAGGACTGGTAAATCCCGACGTAACCAATCGAACGAAATCGAACGTTCGATTCAATCGAATTCAATCGAATTCAATCGAATGACTGGATTCGAGTGTATTCGGTAATCGAATGAAATCGAATTCACAACTTTTTTTTGAGCCAATCGAACATAATCGAACATTTGATTGTTAAATCATTCGATTTTCTTCGATTTTGATTTTCTAGCGCGGCAATCACTTTGTTTTCCGTAATAAAAGAAACGAAGTTAATATTTATAGAAATATTTTCCTTTTATTAGAGCCAGAGCCCGTGTATCTTGCTGCTGTAGCGGGGTATGAGGATCGAGCTGAGACTGAGGCTGAAAGTAATTTTGCTCAGCCGATGTTAATGGTCAGTCTTGCGATGCCTGAACTAGAGAACGTTTGTACATAAAGAAACAAATAAGTTGCAGTTAAATGTAGATTATGTAATTAGTTCAGATTTAATTTAGTAAAGGCCGCTGGTAATTTTACTCTGCTCCGTGCTACAAACAAGTGACTGTCAGTCTTGTGATGAGTTCACAGAACGTACGTTGTACACAGAGAATGAGATAAGAGATTTATAAAAAGAAAGAAGATTTATTTGCCCTGATTGGTTCAAATAAAAAATGTTATGTTTGTAGCAAAGTCTGGGAACAAATACTTTGGGTTTAGAATTGCCGGAAATTGAGTTTATTTCATACTTTTGCATTTATTTTAGCATTCGACTTTATTTGATTACCGTTCGGAAATCGAACACAATCAAGCATTCGATTGCGTTCGGAAATCGAATTTAATCGAATTCACAACTTTTTTTAGCATTCGATTTCATTCAATTACCAAACGCAATCGAATCCAATCATTTGATTGGATTCGATTGCGTTCGATTACCGAATCGTTCGATTGGTTACGTCGGGTGTAAATATAACCTGAGTATCAGGCTCTAGGGGAGGGGGGAAGGAGAGAAAGAAGGGAGAGAGGGAAGAAAAGGAGAGCCTGACACGAAACGCGATTTAAGCCATTCCGCCCCCTCGCTTGACCCACAGCACGATATTACATAGGAGCCAATCAAAATTGCTTCCGGTTGTCATGTCGTCATGTCAAAACACGAGCAGCAATGTCGCTATAAATGAAACAACAATGTTATGAATTTAAACACGGCTTTAATGCAAACATTTACTGGATAAAATAATCTCATGCTAGTTATAAAACTGAAGGCTGAAATATTAAATCTACAAGCTTAACTTTACACTGAAATATATACTCAGAATCAGGCAGAAGGCTGAATTGCAGTACTCTGTTGTATACAGCATTTGTTCGCTATTCTACATTTCTAGTATTTTTTATGGTCGACTTGTCGTCTCCCGGAGGACGAAGCGTGAACGACGGCGTCGATCCAGACGAATGTTCGCTTCAGTACGTTAGAATGGACCACATTATAACTATGGTAGGCAAGTACGGCACAGGGGCTTTAATGGCCAAATTTGACGTGGAAGCAGCCTATCGCAACATTGCGATACACCCCACTGATCGAATTTTAGCTTTAAAGCCCTACACATTCCAGGTGTGCAAAATGAGATCGCTGACGCGCTTTCTCGTTTTCGTTGGCAGGAGTTTCGACGCCTAGCTCCGTGGGCCAACTCGATGCCATCACCAATGCCGCAGGAGCTTCTACTGCCACTACTACTGACAGACTAGAAGTCCGTTGTTTAAAGTTCTTGGTCAATGGTTTAGCTCCGGCGACTCGAAGGACTTATGCTTCGGCGCAAGCAAAGTTTATAGACTTTTGTGCTCAAAGGAATAGGATTCATCCCTCGGGTTCACCGTGTCCCACCGACGAATGGACGTTGTGCCTTTTTACAACATTCTTGGCAGAGTCTCTTAAGTACTCTTCTATAAAAGTATATCTATGGTAGCAGCTCGATCGCACTTATCGATATATACTTGTCTTTAATAAATAAGCGGGACTAATTTTAGTCTACCACGTGCCTCACTCTTCATGGCTGATGGATCATTGCGGATCTATCATAATTATGCATTATAGATCACTGCGGATTTATAGATTTCGATATATACTCGCCGTAACAAAATAGGCGGTTGGGCATACTCGATTGCAGTACTCTGTTGTATACAGCATTTGTTCGCTATTCTACATTTCTAGTATTTTTTATGGTTCGAAAAACCCGTACACGTCATTACACTGATACCAACATGCTTCCAACAACATCAACAACCTCATCGTCCTCCAGTTCGGCACCCCCGGCTACTACAACTCCTGGGACGTCAGTCACGACCACTGAACTTGCGGTGTCCCCTCAATTCATCGCCGCGGTAGCGCAGGCAGTAAAGGCAGCCTTGGACGCTGATCGACCGTCCGCGCAACTCCCTGTCTCGTCAGACCCAGCGTCAAGCAATGTCTCTGCAAGGGCATCGTCGAATCCTGGCGTCGTGACGACCAACATCACCTCAGGTCTCCCAGCCGGGCCACAAGGTAGGTCTCTTGTTGTGCCTACCTTTGTGAACACTTTTGTCTCCCCGGTCGCGAGTGTGTTTTCTCCCGGGGAAATTAGCGCTGCAGCTTCTCTAGCCGGCAGTCCATCTTTGGCCGCGGCTTTCTCTACAGCTAGCATTCCTGCTCTTCCGGCCTTGGGTCAACCATTTATTGTTGGGCCTGGGTTTTCGCCGATACCGGCAAAATTGGTAACTCGTATCACTGCAGGGAAATTTATTAAAATGGCCGACTTGCTGGCTGCCAACCTTCAGCAAATCGACCATGAGCCGCAAGTACTGTTCGACGGCCGCCTGGTACTCACAACCGGTCCCAGGCGCCAACGTAAGCAACTCGACGACATTGCTGCCTGGGTTGAAGCCTTCTCAATCTACACGTTAGTGCTCACCAATACCTTTCCCCACCGTTGGAAAGATCTAACGCAGTACAAGCTGCTCATCCTACGCACTTCCCGTCAGTTTGGAGGCAACGTATGGCTTGCTTATGACCGGGCGTTTCGTGAGCATGCCGCCGCAGCGAGTCTAACTGACTGTTCGACAATGAATGTCGAAATATTTAATTTTTATTCAGCTGGGGTCTCGAAGCGTACGATCTCTAGCACCAATACCGTCGAACAGTCAACCGAACCTACAGGTTCCGTCCAAGCTACAGAGATCTGCAGGTCGTGGAATAGAGGTCGCTGTTCATCGCCTTTCTCTACATGTCGGTATTTGCACAAGTGTGTGAACTGTCGCGGTTCACATCGCAATACCGAGTGTTTTAGTAGTTGCCGCGCCACTTCATGCCAAGCAAGTACCGATCAGTGGGGTGTATCGCAATGTTGCGATAGGCTGCTTCCACGTCAAATTTGGCCATTAAAGCCCCTGTGCCGTACTTGCCTACCATAGTTATAATGTGGTCCATTCTAACGTACTGAAGCGAACATTCATCTGGATCGACGCCGTCGTTCACGCTTCGTCCTCCGGGAGACGACAAGTCGAGAATTAAACGCCATTTGTTTGATTGACCCTTTTTGGGTACTACGCCAAAGCTACTGACGTGAAGGTTAGCTAGAGGCGGGGATGGAAAGGGGCCAGCCACACGTTTTCGTGCCACTTCATTAGCCAGGTAATCGTCGATGACTTTGGGATGCTGATGAGCTGAAGGCTTATTCTTTCGTGCAGATTTGAGCTCCTGAGTGTCGTGAAACCCCAATCTGAAACCGTTTCGTATGCCATCTAGCACATAGGAGACCTGTATTTGATCTGGGTGGTGCCTTAGTTCCCGGTCGAAGTTGTCTGCCACTAGAGGGGTAACGTGGTTCGCGGGTGGCAACGGGTGATCTGCCGGAATGAAAAGACAAGTTAGGCAAGTTGCCGTGGTACAGTTACCGCAAGTAAAGCGCACGGGTCTAAACGGAACCGGAACCGAAGTGAGCTGTTATCTGGACGATTTCATTACCGTAGGTGCGCCGGACTCCAACCAGTGTCAGACTAACCTTTCAAAAGCCTTGGCCGTCTGCAAGATGCTAGGTCTTCCGCTTCATCCAGACAAGTGCGAGGGACCATCGGAATCTCTTGTTATCCTGGGCATCGAACTGGACTCTCGTCGTCAAGTCGCCCGTCTACCCCAGGAAAAGCTTATGGCCTTACATCAGCTGTTACGGTCTTGGACGTCCCGCAGTTATTGCAACAGGCGTCAATTAGAGTCTCTGATCGGTCACCTTCACCATGCTGCGAAGGTTGTATGGCCAGGCAGAGCCTTTATCCGTCGCATGATCGATCTTTTGGCCTGCTTCCGCCGAAAAGATCATCCGATAAGATTGAATAGAGAATTCCGTCTTGATCTCCAGTGGTGGGTTCGTTTCCTTGCAGAGTGGAATGGAGTTACGTTTTGGCAATTCCCTGGTCTATCATCGCAGCCGGATGTAGAAGTAACATCGGATGCTTCAGGGGCTATTGGATATGGAGCTTTCTATCTTAACCAATGGTTCAACGGCCACTGGCACCAGGAACAAGGCCAACAATCCATTGCCTATAAGGAACTTTTCCCAATCGTCATTGCCGCGCATACCTGGGGACCCAATTGGTCTCAAATGCATGTCCTTTTTCGCACTGACAATGAAGCCGTTGCATACATAGTAAACGCTAAGACATCAAAAATTCCCTGTATAATGCATTTGGTTAGGGCGCTTTTGATGTGTGCAGCGCGCTATAATTTTAGCTTTAAAGCCCTACACATTCCAGGTGTGCAAAATGAGATCGCTGACGCGCTTTCTCGTTTTCGTTGGCAGGAGTTTCGACGCCTAGCTCCGTGGGCCAACTCGATGCCATCACCAATGCCGCAGGAGCTTCTACTGCCACTACTACTGACAGACTAGAAGTCCGTTGTTTAAAGTTCTTGGTCAATGGTTTAGCTCCGGCGACTCGAAGGACTTATGCTTCGGCGCAAGCAAAGTTTATAGACTTTTGTGCTCAAAGGAATAGGATTCATCCCTCGGGTTCACCGTGTCCCACCGACGAATGGACGTTGTGCCTTTTTACAACATTCTTGGCAGAGTCTCTTAAGTACTCTTCTATAAAAGTATATCTATCTGCCGTACGAGCCCTTCATATCGAACAAGGTTTCCCAGACCCGATAGAACAATGTCTCCGGCTACAACGAGTTGTCCGAGGAATCAAGCGCACTCAAGGTACTCACGTTGCGCAACGTTTGCCCGTCACGGACAGTATCATGCTAGTAATCTTTAGTTCCTTACAGATGACCAATTACGACCACCTCATGTTTTGGGCAGCATGTACTCTAGCTTACTTTGGATTCTTGAGATCTTCAGAGTTTACAGTGCCCAACTTGTCGTCCTTCTCGTCGTCTATTCACTTAGGACTGGACGATATAGCCGTGGATTCAAGCTCGCTCCATCTTGTCTTCGTATCCGAATAAAAGCAAGCAAGACGGATCCTTTCCGCAAGGGTTGTTTCATCCACATCGGCAAGGGACGCTCTCCTCTGTGTGCAGTAGAAGCCATGCTTTCATATCTGGTGTTCAGGGGAAACAAACCCGGTCCACTGTTCGTCCTACAGAATGGTACGCCCCTTACGCGTCCTGTTCTCACAAGTTGGCTAAGGGAAATTGTACTGGCAGCTGGCATCCCTGGGAACTTTTCTAGTCATAGCTTTCGCATTGGAGCGGCAACAGTAGCAGCGCGCAACGGCGTGGCAGACCATCTTATTCAAGCCCTTGGTCGCTGGAAAAGCAACGCGTATCAAGTGTACATCAGGACTCCAGCTGAAAACTTAGCCAACCTATCTCAAAACCTTACTTAACCATATTTACTATCTGGATTTACAATTACAGTTAAATGCCCTATAGATTGTCGAAGTAATAAATTCTTGATTATGTTTATTATGACAATTATTATTATTATTATTATCATTATTATTAACTTCTGTAGTGCTTGGGGTTCGTGATTGGTGCGGAGGTCCCATGTCACCCAGTCCTTAGTCCCTCCTTCTCCAAGCACAGTGGAGTTCCGTTTGGTGGTGGACTCTGGCAGGGTTGCCATGGTTACCTCCTTGGGGTAAGCGAGATAGCGCATCAAGCTTACCTCTGTGCACCCAACCCCAAGCTCATCATTGTCGATGAGTTTTAAATGTGCCTAAATGGAATTTAGGCTAGTTAGAACCGAGACAAGCAGGTCAGCGGTTTGTTCTTGTGCCCTGATATTAGCTGGGACTCCCCGCACTACCAGTCCCTCGTGCTTTGCTAGTTGTCTTCAACGATTGCAGTACTCTGTTGTATACAGCATTTGTTCCCTCCCGCCTCTCCCTTGTTATATAGTAGTTAGTAACTTCAATTATAATCATCATCAGGTAAGTATTCCACTGACATTGTCAGTGTGACGGGTGCTAGGTGGTGGACTCTGGCAGGGTTGCCATGGTTACCTCCTTGGGGTAAGCGAGATAGCGCATCAAGCTTACCTCTGTGCACCCAACCCCAAGCTCATCATTGTCGATGAGTTTTAATACACAAAAAAATCAAGTACTAGAAAATTTACGTCTTGAAGACTTCCCGACTTCAAAGCCTGACTCTATTTGTGCGATAACCATCGTTCTGCGCTACCGAAGACAATCTCTAGCTCCTCGATGTTTTTAGCCTCCATCTCGTCCATGTCTTCTAGTGTAGCGGCTTTAATGCCGCTACCACACAATCGTTTAGTCTGTTGTTTTCGAATCAGTTCACGACAATGATTTTCATTGACTTCGTTAATTTCCCCTGTCTTTTGAAACCAATGGCTACTCAAAACTTTGGGCAAGAGCTGATAAATGTGCTCATTCTAGGTCCTTCTTCTTGATCTGATGTTTTATAATGTAAGGCATAACTCCTGCTTCTTTTTGAGAGTTATTCCAGGGAATAACTCGAGTGCTTCTTTGAGAGCATCATCGAATTCTTTGTGATTCATTACAAGCTTTTTTTTCCGAACACGAATACTAGATATACCATATAAATAACCAAATAACACTGCAACCTCGATCGCTTCGATCGCGTATTAGTTCGCGTCTAGAGTTTCACTTCCGTTCTATTGTTCAATGGACCAATCAGAAAAACATTCATATTCTGAATGTTTGACACAGGAAAAAACGGCTTTTGTGTCAGGCCCTCCTTTTCCCAACCTCGTCCCCAGGGTCTTCTCGGCCGACTCCAATTCAAGATGGCGGTCGTCGGGGAGAAGACCCTGGTGTAGGCTGGATTATCACGTGTTTTGATTGGCTGCTAGAAGAAATTTCTTACAAGGGCTATGATTGGCTGATTAAACTTGGTGTTAGAAAATGGCTGACAAGGTCATTGCTTTTAATGTTTTCAATGTTTGTTCTCACTAAAGTTGAGATATTGTTGGTGCACACATAGCCGTTGATGCTGAATGGAGTTAATTGTAGACCTCGAATAAGATATCACACCAACTTAGAGGTATTATTAACAATATTTGATGCAAAAAAGGTGATTTTGATAACAATAAGCATGCTACTCACATACTGATTACTTGATATGTATTGATCGTGAGCTTCCATATGCATTTATACCCCGGGATTTATACTGTATCTTTTTTATTTTATAATAGAACATTTCACTGAAAGACAATCATTGTCATTTCTTTGGACTGATGAAATTATCAAAAATTAGGAATCGTCTAACTGAACTTTCAATATCAAGAACTTTAAATGTTGACTCAAAATTAAGTGGCTTGTTAATAATGTAATACATTAATTAAGATGAGCCGCTAATCGAGTCTTCGACTAGCCGTTGTATATATCATCCAGGTCGGACGCAAATATTGTATAGCATTTATAAAAGTCCAACGTTGGTTCATTATTTTACTAAAATTGTTACTTTGAAGATAAAAGAAAATCTGGTCTAGAAAATTCAAGTTAAAACTTATGCAAATCAGGACTATTTTGTATCTAAAATACAATATTCGTCATGGACGTGATTTATATTGTAAAATTCTCATAAATTATTTATGAAGTTTATAAGAAAATAAACATAAAGTCGATGCTTGTATTTGAAGTTGTATAAATCATCAATATAGTCACTGTCCACACACTACCAAAATAACCTGCATCACAACTTGTGCATGGCTTTTTTCCTCTTTTTTTTAATTTATGGATACCCAGTTGCAGTCTATATTGCTTAAGGCAGTCAGCAATTTGATTATTTTGCTCTGTAGTAATTGTTCTGACTGGTTTAGGTGACTGAGGGGTATTATTCTCAATTTGCAATCTGATGTACAGTCAGAGCCTTCACAAGTTTCTATATTACAGTTGCTGCAACATAAATGTGTCAGCCCACTAAAGCCTACTTTAGATCCAAGGTAGTTCAGGAGTGACATTTGACATTTGTCTGTTGACAAACAAAAGTCATGCATTTCTTGGGTCATACCACAAACATTACTTGCAATGTCAGACTTATTATAGTACAATGATGCAGTAGCAGGTTTCCCATCCCTTCCTGCTCTCCCAATCTCCTGATAATATGCCTCTAGTGTCCTTGGGACACTAACATGAATTATGTGTCTTACATCTGGTATGTTTACTCGAGTCCAATGGCAACTGTGGCAAAAACCACCCAAATGTTTCTTTCTTTTTTTTTTTTGTCCCCACTTTAATAATTGGCATACAATTTTTTTTTTTATACATTCAGTTTGTGGTGCATGATATATATGGTGCAAAAATGCAGTTTTCTAGTTTCAAGCTTCCTTCTGGAAAGTAGCTCTTCTCTCCCAGAACTTCAAGAAAATACTTAAATGCAAAACCACACCACTTAAAAGGCAAATAAATAATTGTAAGTTCATACTCGGTCAGTTGTATTTTGAGATTTTATGCAATGCAGTTATATTAGTATGCACAATTTTCTATTTTACATTTGTCAAAATCAAAAAAGTTTTTAATTCCCTATAAACGTTAGTTTATTTGTGCAACTCAATTTCACATCTTAATCTGATATTTCGGTTACATATTTTCCCTTTGTATCAAGTTATATAAAGTCTGTCATAAAATATTTTTTTATTTTATTGATTTTTTAATTCATTTATTATTTCCTATTTACAATTTGGTATGTACTACCCATTAGAAGTAGTACATTATATGTATTATATATACAGCCGATCTCGAAAAGGTTGTCCACCTGAAAAGACATATATACTAAAATAAATATCACGTGACTCATTATAAGTTCACTTTCTGCGTGTGTAGAAAGTCAGTTGTGTTTGAAAGTAATATGGCCGTGAATTCAAACAAGCAGTATCTTCCCACGCTAGAAATACCTGACTTTCTACACGCGCGGAAAGTGATTATAAAATGAGTCACGTGATATTTATTTTAGTATATATGTCTTTTCAGGTGGACAACCTTTTCGAGATCGGCTGTATATATGTCAACAATTATATTTTTTATATTACTTACTATTATACAAATAAACAAGAAAAAAATATTATCACGTACGTAACTAGATACTAAAACAAAAATAAAAAAATTAATATTAATATTATTTTTGCCTTTTCTTAAAATTTCTTAATTCACAATTCTTCATTAACTTAATTCATTAATTTAATTCGTCTTAAAACGCTAACGTTTTTCTGACATGTATAAATATGTAGCTTTGTTTGGATAAACAATTGATTTAACAAACGTAAAATAGGAAATTAACTCACAGAACGTAATATTACCCGTACAGATTTTCTGAATTCAGACAATTACACCTCAAAATTCACTTTTATTCACATTTAAGTTTATACAGTTGTACATTATAACATAGTTAATAACATCTATTAACTATATATGATTATAATTAATCGTAAGTATCAAAGTTGCTTCGTCCGACTAGCAGTCCGGATCAGTCACCAAATTTGGCTACCGTGGTTTGTTGTGGTATTTGAGAAACCAAAACAGTAGAACAGCCAATCAGAGCACGTTTTTAGTTTATGACGTCACACCTAAATGAACGCTAACCGGCCCACAACTAAAATCTAAATGGCGCCCGAAATTGTTTACGACTGAGAAGAAGTTTGATCATATTATTCCATAACTGAAGTATTCTTACGTCAGATCTTCAAATTTCCATTTGTATCTCACTTTGTCTTTGCATGCAACGACATCGCAAACCTGAATTCGATAGATTGATCTAGATATTTCAGAACGCGATGTATATATCGAGTGAAAGTTTAGTAAGGTTATATGCGTTTATAATATTAAGACATTTTGACATTCTGCTCTTGAAATGGAAACCCACATGAACTGTTTGTATGAAATACGGTTCCGAGTATCTTCTGTTTACGCCGCTTTAGTCTATATTTCCTTTGTACAAGAAAACAGTTTAAACTACAAGAAATAGAATGTTTGGGACTGCCTGAAGGTAACCATTTAAAACAAATAAATAATAAATAAATTGTCGTTCTTAGAGATTGTTTTATATTGTATTGTTTTATTCAAGTAACTGATATTGTTTTCTGATTCTCTGTGTAAAAATTAAGACATTTGTAATCAACACATTTGTTATCACTGTCAGAGTCTGTCAAGCTAGTATCTAATGGTACTTTGACCTTCCTTTATTTTAGCACAAGGGCAATCAGAGTCACGTTATGCTTTCCCCATACAACAGGGACTTTATATGAAGTAAAACTCTTGCCATTTCCTTTCGCCTTACGTGATCTCTGTGCTATTTTTCGGCATTTGTGACATAGAAACGGCGGGTGTACATCAGGGAGACATAAATTCAGTTTAGATTACAGATGTCATCACATTCAGTCTTCAAAACAGAAGCTTAGACTTTTCTGGAATCGTCACGTACGTTTGATCTACATATTCGACAACGGTCTTCAAGATATTCATAATGTGAGCTTTGACTTTCTGAAAGAGAGCAAGCAGAAACATATTGGTTAAATTAAAACTTAATTAACAGACAAAATATACACATGCCTGCATTCAAGTGTCAAATCTCTATAGCAGAAGTTATACTCCATAGTTCTTCATAGTGATATATATGCATGTAGCTATTCACGAAATGAACAGCTTCACACTAGCTGCGAAGCCAATTGACAAATAAAACACAGCCTTTAGCGACCGATAGAGCGAACTCTTAAACGTAAACATGTAAGGTGCAGTACGCGTATATTACTTAGGCAAATTGTATACCCGGAGACAAAATCAAAGCGGCCCACCGTTCTATAGACCGGCCCATGTTGAGACTTCGCACAATGGAAGATGAATATCTTCTGAATTTCTCTATATTTTTTTCGTAGAACCAAAAAAATCATATGGAGAGAACGTAGACAATGTATTTAGGAAACTGGGGTTTGAAATGTTGCTTTGAAGTACCAATGTTGTTAGTAAATCTACTCACCGTTTGCCATCACTTTGCTTCATCACTCCGGTAACCAGCTGAAACTGTACTCTGAATAATACTCTTCAACATGGTATATGTTAATCTCGCAAAGATATTGATGAAATATCCTCAAAACCCCCAAAACAGATTGTTACGGCGGGTGAAATGAGCCACCGGAATAATGACGTCATAATCCTTTTAGACAACAAACCACGGTAGCCAAATTTGGTGACTGATCCGGACTGACTAGAATAACAAGGAAAACTAACCTTTCAAAAGTCAGATAACACTTTGTAATTCTCGATTAACAACCAAAATATATATTTTTGAGGTGTAGGAAGTCAAACCTAAATTGTTCTACTTAAAATATATCTCGAATGTTTAGCTTGTCACTGGCGTCAAGCTGCGGTCAGGCTGCCATTTTGTTTCTTGAGACCACGTGACCAAAATCTCCAAAAATCTTGGAGATTTCATCACGTGATAATCCAGCCTACACCAGGGTCTTCTCCCCGACGACCGCCATCTTGAATTGGAGTCGGCCGAGAAGACCCTGGAGACGAGGTTGTCCTTTTCCCTCTTCTCTCTCCCCCAGTCCCTCCCCACTCCCTCCCCGCTCCCTCCCCAAGGGCCTGATACTCAGGTTAGTGTAAATATAGCATAAGAAAATGTTCGTACTCGATCGGCTTAGAACTAGCTCGTTTACATGTTGACATTGTTATTCACATGTTATTCTTTCGTCAGGTATTTGCTTAAGTTAGAATATGGCTATATCGTTTAATAATAACATTTTCAGTATATTATTCAATAAAGACTCTTAATAAACAATTCTAAACTTATATATAGCCCTCACTTGGTTGCTTATTTTTGTCTTACTTATTTAATGAATATTGACAATAGTTTATCATATATCATAATAATTTTGTTGTCGTGATTTTTTTTATTCCTTATTGCTTTTTACTTGGGTTTATTTGCGGGCCGGTTCTGGGTTCATTTGCGGGCCTGGGATCATTTGCGGGACGGTTCTGGGTTCATTTGCGGGCCTGGGATCATTTGATTCACAGACGGACTTTCGAGAGAAAAATTCCGGCTGTAACACAGGCTAGTGCTGGAAAGACTTAGCAAAGAAAAGTGCTGCGTTTTAATAAAAGAGGCAGATCACTTTGGAATCAAGGCTCAATCGATAGCAGAAAGAGAAAAGCGAGGAAGGACTTGCAGCGGTTCTGCTTCAATTTGGTTCAGCCCTGGGAATTTTGAGCGATAACTTTCTAAAGCTTTCGCCGTTCCTTGAAAGCCGTGATTATGGACGAATCACACACTATAGAAACAAACTCAATGAACTATAGCTATTCTTTGTACTTAAATACTATCAGAATCAGTGTTATCTACAATTTGCGTTTGGATTCTATCTTTATTAGACTTTCTATCTTTAACGGCTATAAGCAATGATTGTGGACAAATCACACACAATGAACTATAGAATACAATGAAATATAGAAACAAACTCAATGAACTATCTGTTTATTAACTATTCTTTGTAAATACTATTCTATTTGTTTCAGCCGAGGGAGTTTTGAAAGTTATCGCTCAAAATTCCCAGGGCTGAACCAAATTGAAGCAGAACCGCTGCAAGTCCTTCCTCGCTTTTCTCTTTCTGCTATCGATTGAGCCTTGATTCCAAAGTGATCTGCCTCTTTTATTAAAACGCAACACTTTTCTTTGCTAAGTCTTTCCAGCACTAGCCTGCGAAAGCTTTCGCCGTTCCTTGCCTTGATTATGGACGAATCACACACTATAGAAACAAACTCAATGAACTATCTGTTTATTATTTAGCTATTCTTTGTATTAAATACTATCAACTGTTTATTAAAGATGAGAATGTTATCTACAATTTTCGTTTGGATTCAAGATTTTCTATTTTTAACGGCTATAAATAAGAGTATCCGATATCTGTTTGCTTTTTAAAACTGTTGATAGACGAGTGCCGAGCAAACAGCGGCGCCCAGCTGTGAAAGGTTATAGGGGCGTTTTTCAGAATCCCGGGGTTTGTTTGCAAGCGTTTCCTCCGCTCTTCTCCCCTCCCCCTCCCCCACCCTCGTTTTTTTGTACTCGTTTTAGGTTTCGCGCGGCCATATCCGTAACACAGCTAGCCCAAAACAACCAAAAAGCAACTTTCTCCCGTTCTCCCCAAAAGAAACGCTTGCTACGCAGGCTACCACTCTAGTGATTTTCATAGTAACTTGCTACAAAAACTGCAATCTATGTTTTACGCTTTTCAAAAAAATTAGGAATTTAAAAAACCCTGGTTAAATTTTATGAAAATTAAGATAAATCTATATACAAAGATTCTTATCACAGTTGTGAGTTTTGCTGCATGTTCCTTTTCCAGGCTTGTTATTCTGCATAACATGGTTATGCAATAAGAGGTCTTTGCTCTTGTCTTCTTTCTTCTTCTTGATCTTCAGGATTGAACACTACTGGAACTGGGAAATTCAGTCGTGGACGAGGTCTTTTCTTTATAGCAATAACAATAATTACTACCAATACAACTACACCAGAAATAGTCCCTCCAATTATCCACCAATTTTTTTTGTTTTCTGAAAGGTACAATAATTTAATGATATTATAATATGAATAATTATATATAAGCAGCCAATCTTTATGGGATGTACAATGGTAGATATTGTAAATAGATATATAGTTGTAAAGCGCCTTGGACAAGCTGGATATGAGCGCTATATAAATAAATTAACCTTATAATTACAATGGTATGTACAATAGTCAAAGACTATAATACCTGGTGCAGGATCTTTTTGAGTACTTGCACAAACCCCTTCACAACAACAATTTGCAGTAAATGTTGCAGCCTGCAATGAAAGTAAAACAACATAACCAAAAATATATCAGAGGGATTCAGGAAAAACTTGAGTTATCTGTTTTCCAAGCTATACATATATATTTGAGCATGGACATGCATTTGGCTGAGTCAAAGGTGAGCAATATTTGTAATATCTCGTACAGATTAAACACAAATATTGTATATATTAAATTTAGTTTTTTCACATTTTACTAACATTTTCAAGATGGCCTAAATCTGGTTGAGAAAAATTCAAGTTAAAATTTCCAGTTACAATACTAATTAGTACTACTTGTTTCACGGGTATAATATTTGTACTCTATTATCAAATTGGTTAAAGGTAAAGCAACTACACGTCAACAATAAACAATAGATTATATCACTATTATTTAATTGGAGTAACTATTTAAACATATGTCAAGTCATGTACATCATTTCAAAACTTACAATATAAGTCCCATAATGATCATTTGATACGAAATACGTCAATGTCGTATTTTTACCACACACCAGCCTAACAGAGGCTCGTATATCATGTGAAACATTTTTAGACCTATAGTGAAAGCAATTATAAAGAGAAAACTTTGTTTTTATAAATCCATTATGATTAAAGGTGGCCTGGCCAGCAGCCAAGTTCTAAATTCATATAATTTTATTATATATCTTAACTCATTTCATCTCTTTTTGAAGAATATTAATATTGGGGGCAACTATAAGACAGTAGGTCACCAGACCAGGCACCACTTCTTTTGCATGGTTGTTTTTAATTAATTAATTAATTTTTTTTTTTGTCAACCCTCTATACATTTTCCAAAACCCTAAAGTCTCGGTCTACCCTGCAAACAGAGATTTCTTTTTTCCTCGTCGTTCCAGGTAAGAGAGAAAGAAATCTCTGCTTGCAGGGTAGTCTCGGTCTCATTTAAAAAAAAAAGAATCTCAAAATAATAATAATGATAACAATTTGCTTATAAAGCGCTAATTCAAGTCTGCATGTTCTAAGCACTGAAAAATAACATAAAAATACAAAATTATAATTTATAAGCTAATTTGAACAAGTATGTTTTGAGTTTTGATTTAAAAATTGATAAATTTGAAATGTCTGTAATAGATGTAGGTAAGGAGTTAAATAAGGGCCTTTATTGTTGCGTCTTGGATTTTACCATTTGCCACCCCTACTTCTCGTCCTTCAGCATAATTAAAAACATACCCCAAGACCAAGCATCAAGAATTGTAGGACAATATTATTGCGAGACAATTATTTTACGAAAAAAAAATTGTTGAAGGAGACTGGGTGGAGTGGTATTAATATCTATATATGACATAGGCTCTATGTATATATATGCATGGTTTATTCTTACTTGTGAGTGAATATTTGATACAGAATGATTCTTGAATTTATGTCCACACCAGAAGGTCTGAGCTCTTGTGATGTGTTTTCATGGGATCCAAATGATTGACACCGTTTCTCTGACCCATTAACATAGTATGCAGCAAACTAAAAACACATTCAAATGTTATTACCAATGGTTAGGGACGGACCATTTAATATTTGTTGGGGGAGGGGGGGGGGGGGGGTTTGAAAAAATATCGAGCAAGCTCTCCAACCTAAAAAAAAAATTGTGCAACATCAATATAGCAAAAAAATATATAGCTTGGTACAGCAAAAAAATATACGATGGAGAGATAGAAAACACACAAGTGTAGTTGTTTTACAGTTGTTTAAGTCTTGTAATTAGTCGGTTTATCTATTAAATAAAGACAAGGATGTAGACCTGGGCCAAAACTATATATTACTGTGGATTGAGAGCTTGATCATGATGACCTGTTTGTTTGAGTCTTGTTTGGTGTGTGTTTTTTTTTTACAAATATTACAGAAATGATTTCAAAATGTTGCAAACATAGATGTGTGATAAATAGAAATATATATAAAAATAAATAAATAAAAAGGAATAAATGAAAATGTTTTTGAAATAAAATAACAAATTAATAAAAAATTATATAAACAAATAAATAAGTTAAATATATAAATAAACAAATCAATGATTGAATTTCATGTCTCAAAAGATATGCAATTGACGTGACAGTGTGGCTCAATTTATAGCGAATGGGATTAAATTTTTCATTCTGTGCAAGAAGAAGTCCAATAAAAAGTCCAATCACTCCACACAACACTTGGTCACCAGGCTGCATTGGGGAAGGGGGTTGATTTACAAAAACAAATTAAAATTACTGGCCCATAGCTAACACATACTATAGCCCTCATGTCAATGCAGGTCTCAAAAAATAATAGACTTTGTAAAGTGCATTTTATAATAATTATTTCACATGGAAAGTATCTATATATATATATATATATATATATATATATGTAAGGGTAGGAGTAAATTAACACAACTACAAATTCATCTCGACAAGCCTGTTTCGTGAGATGTGAGTCTCACTCGTCAGGAGATTTTAATGAGAGAAATATTCATAATCATCACTTATAAGTATTGTTGTTTACAAATTAGTATTCATGATCAGGCGGGAAATTTGAATGGGTGTTAGCTGTTGCGTAATAGTGTTTTGTTCCTATGTCGGCACGAAGACACTAGTTCGTTGCGCTTGTTGAGTGTAGAAAGTTCAGGTCGGCGGATAATAAAAAAATTTTCCTTTAGGCAAAGATTGCATCTCTTGCTTGCGCTGTTGTACGCTCTGGTGGTGGATAACACGCGCCATGAGATGGAATGTTCGATGTTGTTGTCCTTTAATGTCCAAATGTGTTTACTTAGTTCGGTGGAGTTTCTGTAGCGTGAATGACGGAATGAAGCGGTGTGGTTTCTGTAGCGTGTTTTAAAGTCGTTTTCTGTTAGTCCTACGTATGTTTGTGAGATTGGATTGTCCTTTTGTGTAACTGTTGCTTGGTATATGACTGATGATTGAAGGCAGTTTTCGTTGAGTGGGCACGCGTCTTTTAGTCGGCAGTTGCATGTCTTGTTGTCTTTTGGGTCGATAGTGTGGTTACGCTCGGGTGGATTCAGTATTCTCTTGTTGTGATTGTCGATGATCTTTTTAGTATTGTTCATGCAGCTGTAACTGATCTTGATAGTATTTCGGTTGAAGATTTTTCTAAGCTTGTGGTCCTTCGGGAAGTGATTGTCGATTAAAGCGAGGAATCTGTGACCAATGTTAGTGCTGACGTTTTTACTGAAGGGTGGATTGTACCAGAGGATGTCGTTTCGTTGTCTGTTCTTTCGTTTGGATTGTGTTGGTGGTTCGTAACGTAGTGTGTATTGGTATCCACTGTCGTTTAAAGTTTGTTGGTATGGAGGCGCTGTTTGGTCGAAGGAGGTCTTGTCAGATGAAAGGGATGAAAGTCGTTTGTTGATTCCGGCGGGTAAGTTCTTTGTGGTGGTAGGTGGATGGTTGCTCTCGCAGTGGACATATTGCAGTGTGGTGTTAGGCTTTGTGTAGGGTCGGTATGTGTTCTTGGTTAGGTCGAGTGTGACGTCTAGGAAGTTGATAATCTGTTTGTTGGCTTCAATGGTGATTCGAAGTCCGTTGTTTTTGAAGATGCGGCATATGTCTTTCTTGATGTTTTCTGTGTCTCTTGGAGTTGCGTTTATGATGGCTAGTCCGTCGTCTCTGTAGAGTCCTATGTTACGGCCGAGTTTTTTCTGTAGTTGTGAAAGCAGGAAGCTCCCTACTAGGTCGCATGTTTCCGCTCCGTCATAACTACTCATAGCGACGTCGAAAGTTGTGTTGCCTTTTTTTTGCCATGGTTGCTGGTTATGCGTCAGGAGTGAGTTTTTAGCGTGCATAATGATTTCTTTTTCGTCGTTAGAGATGTCGTCGTAGGCTGAGGCGAAGATTGGTGCTTTGTTAAGGAGGTCTTGGCTGATAGAGGTAGAGGGGTAGAATTCTACAATGTCGAAGTATATGAAGCTGTGTGAATGTTTGTTTTCTATTGTGTTAAACCATTCGATTACAGATGCGGTATTTTTCCATTGGTTGATGTTAGTTGCTGCCTTGTTATTGTTAATGCGGTCGAGGATTACTTTGCTGATTTTACCTATTTCGGATTTGGTTGGGTTGATTAGTCGGCAGTTCGGTTTGTTTACAAAGTTCGGTTTATGGTCTTTAAGTGTAATAAACGCGTCTTTGTTTGCTGTAGTGTCCACTCTATCGTCGATGTTTAGTTTCGTTACGATGCTCTTGTTTACTGCATGGATGGATTGTGTAGTAGCGTGTTAAGCCTTTTTGTAGGATTTGGTAATGTTCTGTTCCAGTAGGTCGTTGTACGTTGATGGTTCCAGTTTGTAAAAGTTCGTTGTTTTGTCAGCGGCGATGAGAAGGTTGGGTTCGTTTTTGATTCGTGTGGTGTCTTGTTTTAGCTTGTTTGAATTTCGTTGATTGTATCAAAAGTAGCAGGTCGTCTTCGAATTCCTTTAGTTCGTCGATTG